>WEKW01025044.1:423318-436721 GCA_013389905.1 Sula dactylatra | reverse complement strand
TTTCCCCGTTTTCTCCCCCCCCCCCCCCCCATTTAGTTCCCTCTGTGTAGCTGGTTTTACTGCTGACATTTAAAAGCAACATGCTGAGATTCAAGGAAAGCCCTGGCATTGGGGATGGCACCACTGTGAGCCCAGGCATGCCTGGTCCTGCTGTGGTGGGCAGGGAGGATGCTTGGAAAGTGTTTGCTCAGGGCAAGCCCTGCGTCCCGCAGAGCCTGGGCATGGGTTGGCCAGGTATGCTCCGGTCTCTGCAGAGCCCATGGCTGCTCTGCCCTTGCCCATTGCCAGTGTTATTTATGGTACAGACTGATGCTTTGCTGGGCCGTTTCCAGAGGGTGGAGAAGGATGCCCTCTGAGGGGCTCGCAGTACAAGGGCAGGGGATAGCAGAGAGTGTTGGTGGGAGCGGGAGCAGCAGGGTCTGTCCAAGCCGCCTTGACTTGCCTCGCACGAAAGTGAAGGGCTTTAAAGAGGCACAGGGCAATGCCCTTGTAAATGGATGTGTGACCCAACTGCTCCCCTGTGGTGTTGGCTGCTTTATGCCCGATACCGCTCTTCATGCCTGTGGGGAATCACTGGGGCTGGGGGGTTGTTGCTGGAGTCTCATTTGCACAGCTGCATCTCAACTGTGCAAGCTCTGCTAGTCACCAGTGTGAGAAATGCTGTCAGTCTACCCCTGCTCATCTAATATAGCTTTTCTTGGGGCAGAATAACCCCTGTGGGACCTCACCATGGCTGCTGGTGGGGCTGTTGCTGCCCTGGAGCATATTTTGGGGCTGGGCTCTGGAGTTGAAGAGGGTGTGCAAAAAGAATGAGAGGGTGGGTGCGGGGTACCAGCTCATCTGTGCCACTGCAGTGTGGAGGGACCGATGGCCTCTGCCTGGGGGCAAAAGGCAGCTGCATCACTGCAGCTGTGCTGGAGTGTGAGTGAGGTCGGGAAAGAGAGAGTGGTGGCATGGGGTGGGCTTAAAGGTCAGGGTTAGAAAAGCACTGAATATTACAGTTTAGGATTGAAGGTTTTCCAAGTAAATGTGCTGAGGGGATCTGATGAAACTTGCGGACTAGGGAGAAGATACAGCAGCTGGATGGTGGGCCAAAGCTGGAAATGGCTTGATGATGTCCGAGGCTTGCAGAACTTTTATCTTCTGCCCTGTAGTTGTGGTCCGCGGAAGGACGTTGTGCCAAGTGCTGTCCTGGCAGACAACGTCCTGCATAGAAGCTCCTGTTGCTCTGGCTGCAAGCTTCAAAATACTAATTGCAGATGATGTGGGGACTGCAGGCTTTGGAGAGAGCTGAGCTGCACTGCTGGAGCAGCCTTCCTGCTGAGCAGGTTACTGCTCCTTGCACTGAAATGCCCTCAAGCACCGCTGCTCCTGTGCACCTCTTGCCCCTTGGTCTTTGCCGCCCTGGCCCCATGTTTATCAGGTCGCTCTGAGATGTGCCCTCTTGACACACATCTTGATGCAGCTTCCCTCTTGCTCTCCCTGTTGCAGCTTGCCTGGATAGGAGCCAGAAGCTGCTGGAGGAGAGACTTCAGCAGAGGGACAACAGGGTTGGTCTTGGATGTGCAAAGCTGGAGTGTTAAACCGTGGGAAGCACCTCTGGGTGAAGACCTGGAGGAAGCTCAGCACCATGAAGCCTGCTTCTGCTGACCCCCAGCATGCAGTGCCCATAGCCATCTCTTCCTGCTGGGTGCAACTCCCCCTACCATCAGTGTCTTGTTTCTCTGGGTGCTCTCGTTTATTTCAGTGTTCATTAGTGCTGATACGCTCAATTTGCATCAGCTCGTTTTCAGGGACCAAGTGCAATCCTGCGCCTTCATTTGCATCCCCACTGCCTAGCTGTTGCCCAGGCAATGCCAGGTGCTTTGACATCATTACCCAGCCGACTGGCATACTCTCTGCCCCATTAACCTTGCTGTAATTGACTTCAAATTGAAGGAACGGAGGGGAAAACTGTGTTGCAATGGTAACTGTTTGTATCACAGTGGAGTAGAGCTCTTTGTTTTTTGAAGGGAAAACTGTGACAGTCGGTTATAGCTACAACTAGATTTGGGAAGGGTTTCTTGCCCTCTAGGAAGTTGTGCAGTCTGTCTTAGTTTACAATATTTCCGCACCATCACCTCCCATGGGAGTGTGATGTCAACACTCATCGGTGATTGTCAGCGGGGAAACTCGGTGGGTTTGTGGAAAAGAATGGTGTCGGAGATGCCAAGAGCAGTGGGTCTATGCAGCCTGGGGAAGGGAAGGTGAAGAAGGGTGATGGGTGGGGAGGGTCTTATTGCTGTTTTGAGCCGCTTGAAGGGTGAGGAGAGGCAGGAGACGGACTCAATTTTTGGAAGCACAGAAGGACAGGGCAGCAGACAACAGTCCAGTTTGGAGCATCTGATTGCCTATCAGGCACTGAGAAGTATCTTGTCTCCATAAGTGTGGTAAAACACTGCAACCGGAGTGAGAGATGGGAAAAGTCCAGCCTTTGAAATGCTCAACCCTGACCTGCAGCAACCTCTGTGTGACCTGAACTGGCTGGTCCTGCTCCTCCTATGTGGTATTAAGCTGACATCTGAGCCAAACTATGTTAATCTACAGATATGATCCTAAATCCATTCTGGTAACCAGCAATATTTTTGTTCTTCTTGGTTAAACTTTTGGTTTTTTAACTTAAACCTTGAAACGGCATAAAACTCCTTTGGAGTTTTTGCTGTTTAAAAGTAGAATTGGATTTTGTCATATTTTCTTTTTGCCCCCTTTTGCGCTGAAGTCCCTCAAAACTGATGCTTCGCAACAGAATCTCTATCACTGAATTGGCAACTTCCAGTGAGCTTGACTGCGCAGCTTTCTGTCAACTAGAGTCAATTTTATTTATTCACCTTCTGCTTGCACAGCACCATGGTTGCCAAGTCTTCCTGCATTTGCTCGTGACTCGTGCTGGATGTAATTTGTTAGGCTTAATTGAGCTGCCCAAGGAGAAGGGCGGTGCGAGAGCGGATGGATGGAGACCTCGGCATCGGCTGCTTGGTGGCCACACTCAGAAGAACTGGCCCTGCTCCAGTAGGGCCCCTGCACAAGGCAGGTCTTGTCAGTGCATGGCCCTGATGTGCTTCCCTGTGCAAGAGAGGAGTTTCCCATGTGCTTCAAAGTTGGGACAAAGGGGCACAATACTTCAAGCTTTACTGTCCCTTATTAAGGAATTATTGCTCATTATTTATTAATATTGCTATTTAATTACTTATTACCTGTTATTTATTAAGAAAGGAGGTAATTCTGCACTGTGTTTCTGAGCTTTCCAAAAGGCAGAGCTGAGAAGCTTGTTTCTTCAGCTCTGGGAGGGGTTTCTTCAGCTCTGGGATCTCAGCCGACCTGATCTTACCTGCTTGGCATGGGTTGATTCTTGCATTGCTTCATCTCCTTGTCTTCTGCAAGATGCAGGAGTCTGCACAGGGCCAAGCAAAACAAGGACTTGGTGGTGTACCAACCTTTAAGTGCTGCTGGAATGTGGTGATGGGGAAACCGTTCATCCCTCTCCAGCAAGGAGAGCTTTATTTGAGGGGAGACCTGGAGCTGTCACCCCCAGCAGCTGTGTTAAAGTCCTGTGGAGGCAGTTGCTGGTGGTTGTGGGTGCTAACTTTGGATTTGCACTTGGGTCCGACCATCAACTGGGACAGTTTGAACCTTTGGTTGTCACAGTGGTTGGAGGCAGGTCAGGGCTGGAAGAAGTGGAGTATTAAGAGATCCCTGAGCTGGTGTGTGCAGCTTGAACTGGAAGAGGTGTAACTGTGTCCCCAGCAGGTTCCCCAGGGAACTCAGGCCCCTCATCTTGCAGTTGCAGTCAGTGAGGTCTGCCTCTGTTTCCCCTAGAGCTAACAGAGCTTAGAAATAATTAGCAGCTTAATTTGTAATTAATAACTTTCTCTCTTTTTTTGAAGTGGCTTGCGGAGGGGCCTGACAGAAGAGGCTCATTGAACCTGCAACATGCTGCCATCAACTGCCTAGGAGCATCCTGAGATTTGCAGGGGGTGGGTTGTTTGTTTGGATGTGGAGGTCATTGAAAAGCAGGGAAACAGCCCTGGCAGGGGGATGTGATGCAGGCTGTCCTGCAGATGAGCCTGGGGGCTTGGAAGCCTAATGCTTTTCTGCCTTTGCATCTAAGGAGTGCTGGCTGAGGCAAATCTTGCTTTACTCTGTAGCACTATGATGCAGGGATCCCTGCTGTGGGAGGGTTTGGGTTTGACTTGGGTGTACTCTGTTGAAAGGGGCATGCAGAGCAGTCTGAGTGCTCCACTGTCCTCTCATGCTTGCAATCCTTCTGTGACAGCCAGCCCAGCAGTGCTGGAGGTTGTCCGTGTGTCTGGCGGGCACTGCAAGGGGCTGGCAGGGCCATCGCTTCCCTCTGCATGTGGGAGCTGCTCCAGCAGCACAGGTTGCTTGGCTGGGTGTGTCCTGGAGCTGCAGTCCTGTCTGGAGTTGACATATGTCATCTTCCTTGCAGCTCTTGGTGGGTTTTCCTTTCCATATGGCTTGTTACTTTCCCGGCTGCACCAGCTCACAGCAGTGTGTGGTGACTCCAGCCTGCTGAGTGCCTTTTCACAGGGAGCAAAGGTCCCTGCAGTGAAGAAATTGGGGCTGCCCTCCCGAGAAAGGCAGCCCACAGAGCTGTGACCAGCCCAGAGCCACCCAGCAGGGATAAAATTGGTCTTCCTCATACCCCATGGCTATCTACTAGCAATGTTGCTCTCAAAGTAGCCTTCCTCATACCATCCTGCAAGTAAGAGCTTAACGTGATGATGATGACACCTCCTTTCTTTTTTTTTCCTACTCCCCATTCTGCTCCATCCTTCTCTGGCATGCCTGCTCCATGTGGGCAGTACAGAGGACTCCTGTCCTGTGCATTCTTCCCACCACCTGCATGGTCAGTACCTCTTGCTTTTCTCAGCACCTCTACTGGCTGGTGAAGGACAGAGAAGAGCTGTAGTTCTTTTTCTTCAGCATTTTTTCCTGAACAACTGGTTGCTGCTTCATTTTCTGAGAATTGCAAAAAAGTAACTATGACATGTACAGGGAGAAAAATGCTTCTATGCTTCAGCTTGCAGAGGAGACAGCAGAGAAAAAGCAAATTGGATATGTGCAGCTATGGGAACCACCGAAGAGCGGTGGCAGGATGCCAGCACTGACGGATGTGGTGCCTGCCCCAGGTTTGGTGGGTCACCAGTGCCTGAGGGACAGCCAGTTTTATGTTGCTCCAGCCTTGTCTTCCCTGTGTGAATGATGTAGCTGGGTTTAAGTTGTTTTGTTTTCCATTTCAAGGCTTCTCAATGCTCAGCTCTTCAAGCCTAGCGTTCCCTTAGCATTTGAGGCTCTCACTGTGCAGGATGAGATTTGCATCTGAGTTGCTTGGCATTCATTTGCCGTCCAGTGGGTCTCATGTCTGGAAAGGTCTGCAGTCAGGCAGAAGCTGTGTTAATTTGCACTGGAAGGCAGGCGTGCTTTGTTTTGTATGTTGATTTCTTCTCAGAGAAATCCCATTTGGGGTATTTGTTCTCTTCTACTATTGAAGCCATGTTAGGGGGCATGGCAGCCTCCCAGCAATACTGGGAAAAGAGAGGCGTAGCCTGAAAGGTGCAAATTAAACCTGTGCTCTGCTACAAACATCTACTGCACGGTTAACATGGACCCTTCTCCAGAGTTTTGATGCTCTTTGCCTGCAACTGAGGAAGAAATGCTCACCAAGACAGCCCTGTGGGAAGCGAAGCAGGCCCCAGAGCTCAGTTTGCAGCTAGATTGGATGAAACACTTCTAAAATTCAGGGGGAAAGTGCCAGACGGTCTTTAACTCTCATTTGAATCCGCTCATGAAACAATCAGACAGGGCACAGTGTTTTGGTACAACTTGCCTAGGAAGAAGAACACTTGGGAAGAGCGGCTGGGTCTGAGGGTCCCTGGCACCGCAGAGAACAAGGGGGGAGCATGGGGAGGTGGCTGCAGCACTGCACAAGCTGGGGGTGTTTTGGTCTGGAACTGGATCACACAAAAATCTTTGTTCTTCCTTGCCTGGGTGCCAGACTTAGGACCTGTGGGTCATCTATGCCCTTCCTTCTGGGGTTGCCCCAGAGCCCAGTTTGATCTCCCAGCAGTGTGTGGTGTTATTGCTCCTGGCCCCATGCATCCTAGGGAGCTGTCGCCACTGACAGCCCTGTGACCATGGGTGCAGCGGGAGGGCTCCTGATGGGCTGAGGCAGAGACACCCCAAAGCATCTCTGTAGGGAAGGCAGCTCCAGCTGCAAATCCAGAGATGAAAACCTGGAGAGGCCATAAACCTTGTTGGCTGTTAAGAAGCTGTGGTGACTCAGGACTCCTCTGTGCTTTGGAGACGCACAGTCCTCAACTCATCCCAGCCCAGGGCTACCTCCGAGGCACCAAATACTCCTTTTTCATGCCCTGCAGCAGCATTGTCATGGCTTTGACAGGTAGAAGGTGATTGCTGTGGACTGGCATGTGCCCTTGAGTTTTCCTTCACCTCCCCATCCAGCCTGGGAGGGAGCTGGGAGAGGCACCCATCGGTGGTGGCAGGGCTTTGCTGCCTGCAGAGAAGCTGGTGCTGGTGGAGAGCCAGCTGTGGGCTGCACAGGGTTAAGCAGACATTGACAGAAAACAGGAAGAGAGGACAAAAGCAAGTCTGCTGTAATTATGTAGCATTTATTATTAATACGCTGGAATTGCTGGAAGCAGCCTCTGTAATGTGAATACTGATACAGAGGTTCAGAAGACAATTTAGCTCTCATCTGTCTGTTTATTAGCTCCCTCAGCTCTGGCAGGCAACGAACTAAAGCCTCATTTGCTACTGCCTTGTTGCACCCCCCTCCTTCTCCCCCCTAGACTCCGTGCTCTTTCCATAAAGAAACCTGTTCTTTGTTTGTCCTCCCACCGGCTGCTGCAGTGATGCACAGTGTGATCCCAGATAGCAAAGCGGACTTTAATGCTTGACCTGAGCCTGCCTGTTTGCAAGGCAGGGCCCAAAGTGTGTTACTGGGCTGTGCAGTCCCATTGTCTTTCTGAGAGCAGCATGGCCATGGCTGATGCTGGCTTGGGATGTCCCAGCTCCTGGGGCACAGAGGTGCTTATCCTCAGGGCAGTGGCTTTAGCAAGACCACATTGCATGGGCTGGCACAGCTTGGGATTCCCAGTTCATAATGGGGTTGTGATGAGGGGAGAGGGCAGGAGAGCTACATGTTGTTTTAGGAAGCTGGCTAGGAAATAATGTAAGGCTGCTGGGGTGGAGAGAGCAAGAAGTTGTTAAACCAACTGTCAGGAGGTGCAACAGGTTTCCTTTTTCTTCCATGGCTTGGTAAGATCTGTCATTCTAGCTTCTGTCCAAGTTTCTGAGCTTCAGCCTGTCTTTTTTTTTTTTTCCTGCGTATCCTGAGCATATAGGACATCCATTCCCTTATGTATTATACAGTAGTTTAAAGAGGATTAAGACAATAGCTAATCTAAATGATGAATGATGTAGATTGCTCAGCCTCTGAGCCACTGGGGTTTTTTTGCACACAGATTAGTCAGCTCAGTAGCTAAATATTGGGGCAAACAGTATAAATCCATGCAGATAAGCCTCTCTGGCTTGAATAGGATAGAAAGATTTCGAAATGGGCTTCGACAACACTGTGCATCTTGTCACAGCGTCTGCGGCCACATCGCTGACACGACGGATGGGGAAGGAGGCCTGATGGCTGCCGATGCACAGCCCAGGTGGCTGAGGAAATAAAGCATCCAGTGTTTCCCGGTCGATGCCGTTATCGGATACAGATGGTGGCAGGGGAGGATCGATGCCACTCGCCTACCTGCCACCAGAGCTGGCTGTTTGCTTGTTGAGCCCGGGGAAGCCTGATCCAGGCTTGGAGACAGCAGCCTGCAGGGGGATAACATGGGCTGGTGGGTTTTTACTTTGATGAGCAGGCTGGTGTGGCTGGTCTCTGTTCTCCCTCCCAGCATCAATGCTGGGATGGTGCTGTCAGCCACCAGGCAGTATGACCCATAGGAGAGGGCTTGTCCTGGCGTGGACTGACAGCAGGTTTTTCTTAAGCTCTGAAGCAGAAGGGTTTAAATCTTT
The DNA here is from genome assembly GCA_013389905.1 of Sula dactylatra. NCBI lineage: Eukaryota > Metazoa > Chordata > Aves > Suliformes > Sulidae > Sula > Sula dactylatra. The sequence goes on along the minus strand of WEKW01025044.1, from coordinate 428,621 downwards.
TATTTATATGTCTGGTCAAGTCTGTCGGAGTTGTGTCAAATATTTTTGACAAGCAAAAATGCCATTTGCTTCAGCTTAATGAAAAATGGTTTGTGGTTGTTGGGGTTTTTTTTGTTGTTGTTGTTTTTTGTTTTTACCCCAGGAACTGAAATAATTGTAATTTCAATTGCAATCCCAAAAAGCTCCTCAGGAAAAAAACCCCACAAAACAAAACCAAAAAACCTTCTGATAGTTGTTGAGAGTTGGCTGTTAGAAGAGAATCTCGGTTGGTGTTTTGGGTCTGTGTAAAATGAGAGTCTGGAGAGCATTCAATCATATGGTATCTCCTTTTATGAAGCTTTCTGGGCATATTATTCTAATGATGTTTAATGGCACTGATTTCTTAATCTTAACTGAGTGTGTCTTTTCCCAGTCCCACGTCATTTTAATTCATTCCTCGTATGAGAAGTACAGAAGGCAGGACTGGCTTGACTTAGTGCAGACGAAGAGCCATCCTGCTGGCTGTGTTGCATCTCCACCAGGAGGGACAATCCTCCCAGCATCTGGCTGCTAAAGGCTGAGGGCTGTGTTGAGGCAAAGCTTGCATGAGGACCATGATTTGTCAGAAGACCTGTTCTTGAATTTTCCCTGCTCCTCTTGAAATCATTTGTTTTCTGCTGTTTAGCAAGGAGCTGTGTGAACATCATGGTTTGGCCAATACAATTTGTCTGGCCTGAGGTCCTGTGCCTAAGTCCTGTCTCCTCCTTCTTTCCTTTCCTTTCCCTCTTCCCAGGCTGAAAAGTCTTGGTGTGCTTGGCATGCCCTGATGCAGAAGCAGTTTTGTTCCCTTCCGCCGTACCTCTTGCAGTCTCACTAACTCCCTTTCTGAGGTGCGAGGACCAGAGCTGCGTGTGGTATCCAAGTGACAGATGCATAGTAGACCTGTACGGTGGCAACATGGTCTGGTTTGGGGCAGAGGGGTGCTGGACCCCATGGCAAAGCTCATCTACAGTGGAGGACACAGGTACAAGTTCTGCTCAGAAACGCAGGGTGGATATCTGTCTGGATGTTATCTGGTCTCCTTGTTGAGTGAGATCTGGGTTAAAATTGAGCCTGGATCATGGCTGGCTTTGGAGAAGGTCTGGGTGTCACAGTTGGTACTGCACATTGAACCCCCCAGCTGACTGGGTAGTTTGGGTTTGCAACAGCCAGGGCTGAGACACAGGATGCTGCAGGCATGGGCAAAAGGTCCCTTTTTTTTTTTTTTTTTCCTCCCCCCACACCCTTCCCTGAAATTCAGGCAAGGCTGGCTTTGCCTGAGCCCTCCTCTTTGTGACCAGATCTCCCTTCTCCATAACTTAATCTAGTGCTCAACAAGGGAGACCCTTGCTTGGGTACCAGCTGGGAGAAGGGTGGGGCAGTAGGACAAGCCTACGAACACTCACCCTGCAGCTGAAAGGTTTGTCTTGTGCATCCTGACTCAGGATCAGGCTGTGTCACAGCCTGGTCCCCTGCCCTGCGTTGCATCCCCTGGGAGCTGTCAGGAGGCTGCCGGAGCCATGCGGTAACACGGGTCTCTGGGATGCAGGCAAGGTCAGATGTCTGCTCAGAAATGAGATTGGCGATGATGCCACTGGTGCTGACAAATGGCCTGTCATTAATCTCTGACTCACGGCAGCAGAGAGGGCAGTGGTTGAAGAAACCCGTGAGGTCACTCTCAGCCTCTCTCCCCAGGGAGCTGCACACAACTTCCACCCTGAACCTTTCTGAAGGGGTGGGCACCAATCCCCAGGGATGGCAGGTCTCTTCCTACACACCTGCCCTGACTGTGTTTGTGTGCAAGTGAAGGTGCGTGGCATAATTCCACTCTAGCTCCAAAGCCTGGTGCAGGCAGTGCGAGCCCTGCATCCCCTGCTGGGGACTGAATTGCTGCACGTGGTGCAGCTCCAGCTCAGCAGTGGTACAAGCAGGATGAAGGTTGAAACAAAGCTTGTGTCTTCGATCTGTTGCAATACTGTTGTGATACGCGAGGTGATGTACTGCTGTGGGAGGCCAGACCTGGGATGCTCCAGCCTTGGCTGTGTTCCCCTGTGCTGGGTACTTAGCCCTCTCGCAGAGCAGCCTTCACCTCTCTTGCTTTTTGAGTCTCCTTCCATGCTTGTTATAGAAAGGAGATCTTTCCTCAGTTGCAAAAGACTGCTTGGACCTTGCAGCCAAAACAGCCAGGACCTCCCACAGTACTGGATGCTGGTGGAGATGCTGCACTTACTGCTCATCCATGCTGGTGAGCTGCACAGGGCTGAGCTGCATTTCAGGGCTGCTGGTGGTGCTATGAGTAAAAGCTTTGTGTATGTGCAGGGAACAGGTGACCTCCTCTGAATTATTTGGGTTTTTTTAATCTCTTTCAGGAGGAATGGAGACACAGTTATTCTACCTTTGACTCCCTCTAGAGACTTGAGCCTCTTGGCTAGCACTGGGAAGATGATGGGCAGCAGGAGACAGGGGCATGTAGGGTGGGGTTTCTCTGCCTGGAAGGGCAGAGAAGGGTGCACTGGTGGGGATGAGGAGGTGCTGGTTTTGGGAGCGCAAGGGTTGCCGCTATCCCAGGCTGCTGCAGCTGCGGCACAGCCCGAGCTGTGCCTCCAGGAACCTCCCCCTCCGCCTTTGCTGAGCTACGATTTCATTTTTCACTTTTCTTCCATCCCCTCTTAACTGGAAGAAGTCCTAAATAAAGTTGCTGTCACTTTTATTTATGGGCGCAGGGGAAGAGATGGACAAAAAGCCTGTGTGCTCCTGACAGCTACAAAGCAGCCGGCTGTTTTTCTTCGCTCACATTGGCGAAGCAATCGATCTGGGTGCAGGCGAGAACCCTCCTTGGGCACGTGGGGCTCCTGTGTCCCCTTGCCTGGGAGGCTTGGGGAAGATGGATGGGGGGGGACTCTGCATCCTGGCTCCTGACCTTGGGGCTGTCACAGGGCCAGGTCTTCTCTGGGAACACCTGTCCTAAAATCCTGGACCCCCAAAAATACAGATGCGTGAACTCGCCTGCCTTAAAAATCTATCACAGGCTTCTCGTCTCCATCTTGATTGGTTCCAGTGAGGTCAACTTTTTTTAATAACTTCTGGACTTCGGCAGGGAAAACTATTTCCTTCAGGAAATAATATAATTAAGGTTGCCTGACACTTCTGATTATAAGCCCCTGTCTTCAGTTGCTTGAAACTACGCCAGCCTTTAACCATTTGGACTGAAACTTCACATGTCTCTGCCTCCGGCTGAATTTTTTTGGAAAATTTTAGCAAAGAGAGTTTTAAGCTGCTCTCAGAATGCAGTTTGGGGGAGAAAAAGGCATTAGTTTATCCACAGCTTAAAAAAAAAAACAAACCACCAAACAAAAACCAAAAAAGTTCTTGCAGTTGTGCTAAAGAAACTCTAGTACCTTTGCGCTGTGAGAGCGGGTCTGATAGTTATGGGGAAGGTTTTCAGCCAGGTGTCAGGGATCTGCTTGTTGCTGACGCCATGAAAATCCACCTTCCCTGCGCCAAGTTGTGAGCCTCTGAAAAACGCTGCTGTGTGGGTGTATTATATATAGCGTGTGTGGGGAGGTAGTGGCCGCTTTGCTCCCACAGCAGGAACTGCGCTGCTTTGAGCACATGTGAGCACATAAACCTATGCCCCAGCTCTTGCACAGGATGCCTTTCTGCGAGGAAATGGTGGGCCCCTTCTGTTGGTACAAATGAAACTCATCGATCCCTGATCGACATAGCCCTGGCTTGTGCTGGGGAGAAATGTTTTTGGCAAATGCTGCGTTTGGCTTGCCTTTTTTTTTTTTTTTTTTGCAAGAAGTGGTTCAGTTATCCCTTAGCCCTTGCTGTAACATGCAGACGCATCATGTGGGACATGCAGCACGCAATGGGTCCTGGGTTTCCTTCAGGGTTTTGCTGTTTAAACAGTTAGTGCTTTTGCATTGCAACAATTGCAGGTTCTTCCTAACTTGGCTTGTTGCTACAGAAATGGCCAAAACAGGAGTATTTTTTGGGGCAGCCCAGGTAGGCCCTATAAAGCAGGTGGCACATTGATGAAGTGCCCTGACTGTGGCATTACTGGGACCTCAAATCCCGAGTGATGTGGGGTGAGCTCAGGACTGGTGCAAGCCCCTCCTGCAGGGACCTGCCCTGGAACTTGTCTCTGTGGCTGGTGATATTTGCTTCTTACATGAGCCTGCCTGAGCTGTGGTCAAACCTGTCCCCTGGTTTTGGGGCAGTCTAACTCACAGTCCATCCTGCTGGCTGAGCGGTAGCTCATGCCCTGAGCTAGGTCCTTCAGCTGGCGCCCAGCTTTGGGCATGCTGAGCTCCTCCAAACCCAGTTTGACCTCAGTTTGGGGTTCTTAAAAGGCAAATCCATCTTCAGACTTCCATGGGGAAAGCTGGGCTGCTAGACCTTTGCCAGGGATGTCTTGTCCCATCAAGACAGGGTGCAGAGGTAGCAGGGAGTGCCAGTCCTTCCCATCTGAGCAGGTTCCAGGGACATCTATCGGCCAGGGCTTTGGGATTTTGCACTTTGTACACAGCATAATGCACTGTTCCTGCAAGAGCCGTGTCCTTACAGCTCTAGCAGAGGATGCTGCAAAAAACTCCCCTAGGGTGCTTGGTACTAAACCCAACTCTCTTGTCCTGTCCCTGCCAAGCTGGAGTGAGAGCCCAGGTGGGTCCCTGCCAGGTAGTGACGAACGAGCCTCACTGCCTGCTGTAGCCTGGTCTCCTCTGTTCTGCTACATCTATGGGTATAAAAAAAACCAGCCTAACACTAGAAAGTTGCATTGGCATGGTAGAGCAGGGGGAGGTTTTGTGGGGAGGAGCCCTCTCCCCTCCTTGCCAGTCACTTGTCAGCTTGGGGGTGTTTGGCAGAGCGGGTTTTGAGTGATGGGGCATTGTGGGTGTGGGACTCAGGGCAGCTGGAGTTAAATTTCTCAGTGGCTGACACCTGACAAGCATGATAAATTGCGGCATGCTATGTGCTGCCGGCATGACAAACGGTCCGCTTCCCTCCTTTTAAGCTCTGGGAAAACTTTTTAATTATTTCCCAGCACTTTGCAAATGAGGGTTTCTCCATCAGGTACCCAGCAGAGTTTTGGGAGGTTTATTTATTTATTTAGGTTTCATAGCTGAGTGGGGGGTGGATGGGGGTTGTAGTTTGGGTTTCTGTAGCATCCTCCTGCTGACTCGCCCCGGCTTTGGATAGGATCTTGGGGAGGGCTCTGGTTAAGCTCGGGGTCGGGTGCTAATTAAAGAACGTGGTGTTCCAGGCTTTGGGGGGGGGTGGGC
>WEKW01025044.1:263965-420967 GCA_013389905.1 Sula dactylatra | reverse complement strand
CCAGCCTGCCTCCCCATGGTCTTCATCATGGTCTGCAGGGGAATCTCTGCTCTGGTGCCTGGAGCACCTCGTCCCCCTTCTTCACTGACCTCGGTGTCTGCAGGGATGTTCCTATCGCATATGATGACTCCTCTCTCTGGCTGCTGTTCCACAACAGGTTTGGGGTTTTTTTCTCCCTTCTTTTATAACGAAGGTGCTACCACCATCACTGATGGGCTCGGCCTTGGCCAGCAGCGAGTCCATCTTGGAGCCGGCCATCATTGGCTCTATTGGACACAGGGGAAGCTTCTTGCAGCTTCTCACAGAAGCCACCCCTGTAGCCCCCCCGCTACCAAAACCTTGCCATGCAAACCCAATACCCATGAACTGCACATGGGAGGCTTCTCCCTAGAGACCCCTCCCACTTGAAAGCCCTTAGGGCAGCTCAGGGATGTGTGGTCTAAGTAGGGTAGCAGAGGTCCTTTGGTGGCTGAACGACTCTGGAGCAGGTAAGTGTGACCCAGTCCTGCTTTGCGGTGGGAGGTGGGGTGCCACCTCTCACAGACAAGCACAACTTCAAGCTCTCAGGCCTGCTGGATTTTTTTCTGCTCTCTTACCCTGGGGCCTGAAGTGTCATGGATGTGATGACCTGCGCTGGGCTCTGCTCTGCTGAAAAGTGCTGCATCCCCTTAGGACACGACAACCATCACCAGCCATGGTCCAGGGTGCATTGTATGGGGCTGTGAGAACACAGTGTTGCTTGAGGAGAGGTTTGGGTTCATCTTCTCAAAGCCGTGGGGACGCTGGTAGAGCAGGGAAGGGGCCAGTGGATGGGGCTGCTCCATTTGGGGATGCAGACCCTGTAGAGCTGTGCTGGGGAAGCTGGTGCTTGCTGGTGCTGTGCTTGAGAAATGAAAATGATGAATTAAATTTTAACAAGTCTCTAAATGTCAGGCAAGGACGTCTTAAGTGGGAATTGTCACTGTTTGACTTGCACAGCCTCCCACTTAGCTAAAACTGCATGGCTTTAATTACATTGATCTTGGAAAAGCAGTAGCTTACACTGAAGAGGAGAAACTGTTGGCCAAAATAGTATGAAGTGTCATGAATTTTCCCTGTGCAGCTCTCCTGCCCTCTCCCCCTACATCGTGCTTCCTAGGGGCATTTTGCAGCCCCTTTCACCCTGGATCAGCAGAGTCCTGTATCTTCTGAGCCACAGGCAAGGACAGAAGCACTCCCTGTGCGCAAGGCTGAATTGCAGGCTCTGGAGTTAAAAGCTCCAGGTTAAGGGACTGCAGGGGTGGCCAGCACCTGATGGAGCTACAGTGGGGAGCAGGCTGGGGTCTGGGCATGCAGGGATGCTCTGCAGCAGCAAAACCCTGCCCTTGGCATTGCCCGGTGGTGGCATCCGTGGAGTGGACCCCTTTCCTCCCCCATTCTCAGTGTGGACCAGCCCACCCGCGGGACAACTTGCAGCTCTGCAAATAGAGCAGCTCGAGGAGGGTACGTCACTAATAATACCAATTACTGTTACATGCTAGCTACAAGGTACACTGGCAGTAATGGGATCCGGGGGGATGAAATGAAAGCGATATAATATGGTGAGATAAATTAGCATTGTAAAATTAGCCATGGGTCTAGTCAGGGATCTGACAAATGTGTCGCAGCTTTGGTACAAGCTCTGAGCGCTGCTGAATTGGATTTAGTGGCCCAGAGCAAAGCAGATAGGAGCAAGGGAAAAAAGAGTTTATGAGTGGTCTCTGTACACACACACTAACATTTAACACTGCTTGTTTCTTCCTCGTCTTTGCTGAATGATACGTCCCCTGGTGCCCGCTCCTATGTGGCAGCAGAGGAATGAAAGTCCAGCCCCGTTGATGTGCTGTTGGTGTAGCTCAAGCCTGGCAGAGAGAGGGGAAGGGGGTTGGAGAAGCAGCCGCAGGCTGGCACTCCTGCCAGCTTTGGTGCCTCAGCCACTGGTCCCTGCCCAGTATTACAGCTGTGGGCTTCCTCACCTGGGTTAGCTCCCAAAGGGAGCATCAATGGGGTTTGGGTGGGATGTGTGGCAGGCATTTGCATGTTTTAGCCTTGTAGGGAGGGTAGAAAGCTGTTTTCTGCTTCCCATGTTGCAGCTTGACCTGTTTTTCCATGCCTCGCTGGGTTCCAGGGCAGAAGGGTGGCTGGAGCTGGGCATCCCGCAGCACGGGGGCTTTGTCTGTTCACCAAGGGTGTGCAGCTAACTCTTTCCAGACTAGATACACACGTTATCCTTCCCCCTCAGAGGAGAGGGTGGTAGTCAAGAGATTCTTTTTGTGTCTTGTGGAGGCTGGGAAATAGATGTAGCTGGTTCCAGTGGGATCTCCTTCCAGGTGGCTTATTAGGACAGGCTGCACCGAAGGGACATGAGCAGTCCCGCCCATGAGTGATGGATGGTGGACAAGAGCCTCTTACACATTTGTAAATGTAGGCTAATTGCATGTTTAATGGCTGACACATTGCACAGGATCTAGGGAGGGGCAGGCATGATTTAGGTCTGGTTTGATAAGGTGTGTCATGTGGTTCACCTAATAGTAATAGAAAGGGGGGAGAAAAATTCTGGATATGCTTTGTAGTGCTCTGCGGTGGAGCTGTGGGGGGCAGAGGCCTTGCAAAGGGGTCTGTGCAAGGTCTCTCCAAGTCACATCATGATGATGCAAGGGGTATGGTGGGTACACGGCAGATGTGTCTGCAGGAGGGGACCAGCTTGTCACATCCCTGAGGCTGAGATTGCAGAGGGTAGGTTGCTGCCCTGTGCGATTCTGCAGCAGTACTGGGTTGAGCAATGAATCCCAAGGGTTCATCTCAGCGCTGCCTGGAGCATCCCAAGAGATTTGAGTGAACTTGTGTGCTGAGACCTGAGGAGATGGGCTCCAGTTTGAGGGATGTCAGCCTGGCCTCTGCAGCAGTCCCTGTGTCTTCTTGCTGTAAGTGAGGTACGAGGTGCGGTGGTGATATTTTTAGGGTATCTCAGACCATAGCCAGCCCCAGGGCTAAGTTGTCCTGCCAAAACCAATCGGGTGGTGAACTGCCACAGCAGAGGGAGCCCCTTCCCTCGACTTTTTTGCCAGAGAAGTAGTGATGAGGGACCATGGCGGGGAGCAGCAGGACAATGAGCCTGCGGTTGGAGTGCTAGTAGCAGCATAAATAGAAATACAACTTCTCAGGTTCTTGTGCAGCAATGATATATCTTGTTTCTATTGACTTTCTTAAACCTCTAAAATACATTGTAGATTGATCTACAAATCTGCAAAAAGCACCTGTTTTTTTTAAAGTCTAAAGCAATTTTCTGCCTGCTGCTTGTGGTTGGCTCTGAACAGACACATGTTCTCTTGTCCTATTTGAGGCTGGCGTGCTGCCACAGTGGTAGGAAGTTTAGTAATACTTGAGCTGGATCGATTCAAGCCCATTATCTGTGCTGCCTGAGACTCGACGGCAAAGGGGAAAAAAAATACTCTCCCCAAACGCATCAAAGCCCTGCGATAAGGACATACGGTTGAGCTCTATTTATAGATGGACAGATGTCTTGCCAAAGCTCTGCTACTGTTACTTCGTTATGCAGTACTTGAGTGTTTAGCAGTGTTTGGGTCTGAAGGAATCTGTTCTACCTTCTGGCTTAGGTGCATCCCTGTGAGACAGCCCACAGTGGTACTGCTTCTAGGTGGGCTTTGTCCTTCCTCCAGATAGGGACCTGCTTTTTAGTTGAGAAGAATGAAGTGGCTGAGAGGTCTTGTAGGTGCTTGTGGAGTCAGTGACCAAAATAATAATAGAATCATAGAATGTCCTGAGTTGGAAGGGACCCACAAGGATCATGGAGTCCAACTCCTGTCCCTGCACAGGACAATCCCAAATTCACACCATTTGTCTGAGGGCATTGTCCAAATGCTTCTTGAATATCCCCAGCCTTGGCGCCTTGACTGCCTCCCTGGGGAGCCTGTCCCAGTGCTCCACCACCCTCTGGGGGAAGAACCTTCTCCTAATACCCAACCTAAGCCTCCCCTGGCACATCTTCCTGCCATCCCCTGGGGTCCTATGGTTGGTCACCAGAGAGAAGAGATCAGTGCCTGCCCCTTCTCCTCCTCCCCTTGTGAGGAAGCTGCAGACCGCGATGAGGTCTGCCCTCAGCCTCCTCTTCTCCAGGCTGAACAAACCAAGTGGCTTCAGCCGCTCCTCATACAGTTCCCCTCTAAACCCTTCACCAATTTCATGGGAAGTCTGACCAGCAATCTCTTATCTTGTTCTTGCACCTTCACAAACCCATAGGGAGCTTGGAGGTCTCCAGAGCAGAACTGTCTCCAACACTACATCAGATCAGTGGGGCTGTTTAGCTAAGTGTTCACAGCTTAAGCATGGACATCCACCATTTCCTGGGGAACCTGGCCCTCAGCTGTGCAAACCTTCTAGCAAAGAGGTTTTCCCCTACTGTTCACCCTAAACCTCCAAGCAGCAACGTGTGGCCACTTCCGTGTTGTGTCTCACACTTTTTCCTCCTTCATCAAATGCTATTGAGGACATTTGAATCAGTACCAGCCGTGCAAACCACATGTTTGGAGTGGTTCCTCAGGCCAAGTTAGCACAGGTCTTGCAGTGTATGTGCACATGCATCTTCAGTGAGTGTATAGTTTTTGAGGGGATGGTGGAAAGTGTGGGGTGAAATGGGTTACCACCTCCAGATTCAGTTCCTGGCATGAAGGAGTGCCTCTGCTCATGTAGTGGTGTTGCTCTTCATTTCCTTCCATACATTGCTCTGTCACAATGGTCATGAAACTGGGAATGGGAGAAGGGTAAAGGCTTCATTCTGCCTAGCTTTGAGTGTTGTTGTTTAAGGTGCTGTGCTGGTTTTCCCTCTGGTCTGACCCTAGGAAGCAGTGGCCTGATGTGACATTGCAGCCACAGTTTTTTACAACAGACTTGCAAAACCATCTAGTTTGGAAGGGACCTTGGAGGTCTCAAGTCCAGCAGAGGCTCTGTACTGAGCGGGAGACTGAGTTTGGACATGGCTGCTCAGGACTTTATCCAGCCTGCTCCTGAAAGCCCCTCCGTATGGAAAGAGCCCAGGGTGTTTGGGCCACTGTTCCAGTGTTGGTGGGCTCTCGGGGGAGAGGAAGGTTTCTGCTTGCATCCATGGGAACCTTTTGCTTCAGCTACTGCCCACTGTCTCTCATCTTGCTATGTGTTACTGCAAAGAGCCTGGCTCAGTCTTCTCAATAACTCCTCTGGCCATCTGAGTGGCCCCTGCTGAATTTGCTCCAGTTAATCAACATGTGTCTTGTCTTAGGGCACTAGGAGCAATGTCTTGATGTGGTCAGAGAGCTGCGTAAGCTACTGGCTGTGCCACTGCTCCCACAGCCCAGTGTGCTGTTGGCCCCTTTTGCTGCCAGGGCAAGCAGCTGGATTGTGTGGGCCTCGCTGCCTGCCAGAACCCATGCAGGCACAGGGTGGGCGTCCCTGTGTCCAAGCCCTGCACCATAGCATGGCAATGTGCTGGAGACTTCACAATAAGTGCTTTTACTTTTTTTTTTTTTCAGGCTTCAGTGGGTTGTGGCTGCAGGAGGGAAGGAATTGTCCATGGGCAGGTTTGGGGATCAAGACCCAACTTATTTGGTTTGTTATTTTTTTTTTTTTTTTTTACACATCCTCTTGATCAGGTGCAAGATAGTTGCATGGTGGCTTCTGGCTGTGTGCCATTCCCAAGCCTGGGAGAAAGGACATTTCCCCTCCCCAGCGTGTTTATAATGTGTTCATCTGCACAGCTCCTGCCGAGTGCTCCGAGCATCCCTTGCTCTCTGCTTGGTTTTAGTCTGTCTCCAGGGTGCTGCTTAGCTTTGCTCATATATTCCTCTGACGAGTGGGCAAGACAGGAAGCAAATACCTTTGTTACAAAACCACATATGGTCTTTCAACGGGTGATGACACTTCCCCAAGCTATCTGTCTAGTGAATGCACTTTCCCCCACTTGTTTATATTCACAGGAGTGTTACTTAGCTGCTCAGGTGGGCCATAGATGTCAAGAAAGATGTCAGTGTCAGGAGAAGGCTTTAATGCAAGGCTTTCTGCTGTTCTGTGTGGCGGGTTGTGGACGAGACCCCCACGTGCTGAGGACTGTGGGAGAGGGACTGTGTGCTGGGTCTGGCACGGGAGCTGTGGCTTCGGGGAGAGGCAGCAGTAGTGCTGGAGGTGACTTTTTACAGTTGGCCCAGGATGCTGAGCTGCAGTGTGACTGAGATGATCATTCAGTAAATGAGGGCTCTGATGGAGGCAAGCAGTTTTTTCCAATTAAAAGAAATAACTATCAGCAGGAGAGACTGTACTCCCTCTGAAACCATTTCAGATGGTGTCATGGCTGCTGCAGGTCTCACAGCTCCTGGAGGACCATGGTGGTGGATTCCTGATGCAGTAGAGCTGGGGACTGTGGAGCCACTAATGCTGTGGGGTGTATTTGCCTGGGGTGGAAGCTGCCATACTGAGTCCTGGCTCTGAGCCATGGGGGACCATTGTCAGTCCAGAGGTGGGCATATGGGGGAACTGCTGCATCAGATGGAGCGGGGAGGCAGACCTGCATTCTCGTGGTTACCCTTAATGCCCAAGGGGAGAGGGTGCTGGTGGGGATCCACTGGAGGAGCTGTTCAGCAGTGATGGAGATGGGCATGATCCCACATCTGGGTGGGAAGAGGAGTGAGGGACTCAGCTGCACACACCTGGGTCCCTTCCATGGCCATGGTGCTCCTAGGGTCATATTTGCTCAGCGCCAATGAGGCTTTTCACAGGGGAGGGAGACTGCAGCGCTGATGGCACCCCTTAGCAATGTCTATTGAATTATTTTTCCCTTTGGAATGGCTCTTTTTAAGCTCTGGATAGCTCTAGGAAGCCTCCACTGAGGCCCCATGTCTCCAGGGCAATTTACAGCACACAACAGCCCCTCAGCATTTGTTACAGCCCCTGATGAGGACGGCTCAGTGCTGCCTTTCAGTAAGATCACATATTACCAGCTCTTTTTTCCTTCTCTTGCCCTAAATTGTTGCACTTTACATAGAAAAGGAGGGGCATGCACGTGGGGGCCAGCACAATTTATGGATCAGAGATTTATATGCTGCTGCGATGCTGTATTTTTCCCCACAGTGACACTTTATTGCCACAAATTACCAAACAGGCAAGGTTACGCGAGTGACAGCAGGCAGAGCTATAAAGGACAGGAACAAACGGTAGCAGGAAAAGTACCCAGAGGAGAGGGGGAGGTCGGGCACTAGGCAGAAATAAAACAAGGCAGGAGGCAGGACAAGCGTCAAAAATCAAGTTGCCTTGCAGTGGGATGCGCGGGTGAAGCCTGGGAGTCGGTGTGCCATCTCCGGTGCATGGGCATGCCATGGGCTTGGGAGAGCGGCCAGTGGTCTATGAGTTTGGATGTTGTAAATATTTGATTTTTTTTTACTTCCCCCACAAAGTTGCTACATGCTTCTACAGGCTGCTTTTTGCTGGGAGAATTGCAGGGTTTTAGTTGATAAAGGTTTTTCCTAGTATGCTGGGTGGTGTCAGCAGGGAGAAGCATCCTAGGAGGTGAGACTTTATCTTCCTTCTAAGCACGCTTAATCCCTAGCAATGTTCAGCCCCCCATGGTAGGGGTGCTTAGGGAGACAGTGGTGTCCCAGTGCTTGTCTCCGCACCAGCAATCAGTAAAACCCTAAAGCAACCTGACTATATCAAGCAGACAGATCCAGCTCCCTGTAGGTGGGAAGCAGCAGACTCTCATCTTGGACTGGCTCAGGTCTTCTTGTCATCTCAACCACAGCAAGAGCAGTGCTGGAGTTGGGGCCGCTCTGGGCAAATCCCAGGAGCACCAGGACTCCCATGAGAAGTTGTTTTTTTGTCTTGTTTTCTCAACTTACTTTTCAGTGCTCTGTCTATGTGCTGCAAGACCAGTGGGGTTGTCTCCTGGCTTTGTTTGAACATCAGGCTTGGATCTGGAGGCTGAAGGCTAGTGGCATCAATTTTTCTGCCTCATTGGTAGAGGGAAGGAGGTGCTGGAGGGGCTGGGCAGCATTCAGAGGGTTAATAAGAGGTGTTCTGCCTTGCAAATGGTTGCTGTATTTCCTTGCTTTATGGTCGTGGGAGGAGGAAGTGCCCCAGGCTTGCCCTTTGTGGGGGACAGGATGGTCACTTATGTCCATCTATATTATTACATCGATATATGTGATGGTGCATGGGGGACAAGCACCAGTCCTTGGGTGGAGGGGTGTCTGCTTCGCTGCCGAGTGTCTGCGGCAGCCCTGCTGCGGCATGCTTTGGCTTTGGTTGAGTGACTTCGTCTGCGCCCACTCACCCAAGTTAGATCAGCTTAACTTCAAACAAATGTAAAAACTGAAAGGCTTGAGATCGGCGGAGGTATTAAGGCTGCCTTTGAGCTGGGGATGCTACTCAAAGCTGCTGGGGAGCTGTCACTCTATTGTTCTTACAACAAAACGCTACCAGAGGAGCTGAGAGCCGCAGAGGCTCTGGAGCCTCAGCCAAAATTGCATTTAACTAGCAGAAATATGCTACAGCCGTGGGGCTCGCTACACCAGCCCAAGGGAGAGCCAGCACTGCCATGTGCCACCCTCCCTGGCAGCAAGATGGAGGAGGTTCAGGTCGCCCTTGCACCATGATGGAACATTGCACCAGGCAATTTGACTTGCTTGTAAAAGATAATTTCCCTTGAATTCCAATGCCATAAGCCAGGTATTTAATCTTGCTTGAAGGGAGCATGTCTAACGCATGCAGGGCATCACAAACAGTAGTAAGCAATCAATAGGCTAAATCCTGAGGTCTCTTACCCAGACTTTGCTGGAGTAAAGGTTGACAAAGTGCTGAGTAGTTACTTGAGACTTCAGCCCTATGCTGAGGGCGGGAGAAGTGATTGACTGATTTATTGATGATGCATTTCACTATGAATCTAGTTTGTCTGTTAGTCACAAATGCTCATTTGAGCATAAATCCTGGGCTGCTGTGAGCAGATATCTTTTTGCCTACCTCTGCTGCAGGAGAGGCTTTCAGATGAATGGCTTATTTGGTGAAAAATAATTTTGGATCAACGGGAATAGCTTGTGTTTCTATGTTGTGCTTGGCAAGTAGCCTCGGCAGAAGAAAGTGAAAGCCCACTTGTCAAAAAGATCAAGCGCTGGGTTTTGACACAACGTTTATATCTCCTTTCAAACTGGTTTTAGGTTTTCTTCCTAAATCAAAAAGCCGGCTGAGTTTCAGAAGATCCCTCTGAAACCCTTTTTCCTCGCCCTCTGTGCCTGGCTTCTGCAGTGAAGCAGTGAAATGTAGCACTTCTTAAACCTGGCGCTGACTCGCTGCGAACCCGTACTTCATTTATTTTTAGTTCACCCAGCAGTGCGAAGGCTCAGCTGCTGGCGGGCTTTCATTCAGTGCTGCTAAGCTGGGTGCTGGGATGTGTAAGGCTGTGGAGGGGCAGCTCACGTCCCTGGATTTGCTCTCATGTTGGGGGACTGAGCTTATCCTGCCTCAACGGACCTATGGAAGGTTTGGGGAGGGCATCACATCCAACAACAGCTCACCCCCCCCATGCAAAGTTAGATAAAGCATTAGCTGTTTCTGCAGCAAAAGAGTGTGCAAGCCCTTTGGAGGTGTCCTATGGAGTATCCTTCACTCCAAAGTCCCAGCAGCTGGGACGTGGCTTGCTTCCACGCCCTGTTCTTGAAAAATCATTCTTTTCTTGATCCCATAAACTGAGTAGTTTCTTATTAATTCAGGAATAAACCCATGCTACTTTATCACCTCCAAGGCTGTTTTTTTCATCTGTAGTGTTGATTCTTCTTTGTTTTGAGCCTGGCTGCTACTCACTACCTCTGCCACAGCACCCAGAGTCTGTGCTCACTGTTGCAGCGTGTGGATACGCCCGCGGTAGGTGCCGTAGGAAACCACTCAGACATATTTGTGCATATGTATATGCCTCTCTAAGTAGTTCCCATTAATTAATGGACACTGGAGTCTGTCGTCTGTAACGACCATGCACTGGTCGGTGATAAATTGCTTGTATGACAAAAGGGCAGTGAAAGCTGGGTGAGCCATGGCTGTTGGCGCTGGCTTTGGGAGTGAGGGGCGAATGTCAGTCAATATCTGGATGCGAAGAGGAATGGTGAAAAGCCCAACAGCTGAATGCGAGATCCCCAAGGTATCCTGTCTGCTCGTGCTAGAGGAGCTCTTGCTGTGGGCTCCAGCAAACAGCCAGTGATCCTGCACTGGGCCCCACGATTGCCTAGGAAACTCTAGCCCCATTGCTGCTTTTTGGTGTGGAGGAAGGAGGAAGAAGGGGCTTGTGCCATGGTGGCCACCCCTGCTCCACAGGGATGCTGGCTGGAGCTTGGGTGGATGCACTTGGAGCAACCCCTCCCAACCCAGGCTGGGTTTTGCTGCCTCCTGCACCCAAGAGAAGGGACTCTGTGCCAGGGCCTGGGCTCTGTGCTCCAGCAGTGCCACGGCTTTCAGTAAGGAGAGTCACAGAATGGTAGGGGCTGGAAAGGACCTCTGGAGATCATCTCGTCCAACCCCCCTGCTTGAGCAGGGACACCTACAGCAGGGGGCACAGGACTGCGTCCAGGTGCGTTTTGAGTGTCTCCACAGCAGACTCCACAACCTGCCTGGGCAGCCTGTTCCACTGCTCTGCCACCCTTACAGTGAAGAAGTTTTTTTTCACGTTTAAGTGGAACTTCATGTGTTCCAACTTGTGCCCATTGCCCCTTGTGCTGTCGTTGGGCACCACTGAGAAGAGCCCAGCCCCATCCTCTTGACACCCACCCTTCAGATATTTATAAGCATTGATGAGATCCCCCCACTCAGTCTTCTCTTCTCCAGGCTCAACAAACCCAGGGCTCTCAGCCTTTCCTCATAAGGGAGATGCTCCAGCCCTCTGATCATCTTCATAGCTCTCCGCTGGACTCTCTCCAGTAGTTCCCTGTCTTTCCTGAACTGGGGAGCCCAGAACTGGACGCAGCACTCCAGATGTGGCCTCACTAGGGCAGAGCAGAGGGGGAGGAGAACCTCCCTCGACCTGCTGGCCACACTCCTTTCAATGCACCCCAGGGTACCCTTGGCCTTCTTGCCCACAAGGGCACATCGCTGGCTCATGGTCACCTTGTTGTCCACCAGCACTCCCAGGTCCTTCTCAGCAGAGCTGCTTTCCAGCAGGTCAGTCCCCAACATGTCCTGTGCCAGCACCGAACATCCTGGGTATGCCTTGTCCGCTGGCACCAACAGTGGCATGAGGTTTGGCTGGGCACTTCTGTGTGAGATCAGTGTTTCTGGTGGCCTACTGGGCAGCATTGTGGAAGCAACTGGGTCTATACCACCAGCCAACTCAGTTTCAAGCCACCAGCAAGTGGTGGTGGAGGTGCCGTGTTGCAGAGCGATATGAGGCCGGACCTTATAGATGTGTTGGAGCTCAGGGCTGGATGTGATGGATCCAAGTTGCTGGTGTTTGCAGCCTCTTCAGTTGTGGTCCTGTACTGAGCCCAAAGTCTGTGAGCCCCATGCAGCGGAGACTCATCCCAGGAGAAGCAGTGCCAGCACCAAAACTGCAGCTTCCAGGGGAGCAGGCACGGCTGAGACTGATTTTTGCTGCATCCCCAGTGGGCCTAATCTCTGCTCCCTTTGGAGCATACCATGCAAGCTGCACACTGTAGATCCATCTCCATTTTGGCTGGCATTCTGAAGCTGAGGTTCAGTCACCTGTAGTGCGCATTAGGACTCCAGCAGTCAGGGCAGGGATCCCGCTTGGAAGGACAGTGTGTGTGCTGAGCACCCTGTGGGATCCCCTCTGCCCTGGGACCTGTCGCTCTTGCCACGATGCAGGGGGAGTAGTCTGCATTTATTGGGGAACTGAATTATCTGCTTCCCTGAGTGGGGAAAATAATAATAACAAAAAAAGTGCCTTCTACTAGGTCATGAGCCATTACCTCCAGGGGCCCTTCATCAGCTGATGAATTCTACTTAATAAAATAAATACTGAGAGAAAATGTAATTGGATTTCATTTATTACCCAGTTCCGCCTAGCAGCCCCAGATTATACAAAAGCAATTAGAGAAAGCTCTCCATTAATAGCTATCTTCAAGCTGCCCAATGGGCTCATTCCATCAAACCTTCTGGCTCGTGTAATTTCCTTTCTTGGAGCTCATTCCTGGCTGGGGGAGGATGCAGGGTGCGCAGTGCCATTGCCAGCAGCCTGTAAACAAAAGCAGCCCTGTCTCTAACACTTGCATAGACATTGTCTGCCCAAGCATGTGGCTCTGCCAAAGGGTCTCCTGGTTTGGGGTGAGAAGCCAGAGCACCTGGGCAGTTTGGCTGCAGACTAGGGCTTGGTTGTGCCTTCCCTGGGCTGGGAGTGTCCTTCCTCTGCTTAGCGTTGCCACACGATGAATCTGTCTGTGCTGCTTGGTGGTGGGTATGCAAAGTTCTACAGGGTTATCAGGTGTAATGCTGTCCCCCTCGGGATACAGCTGGTTCTCTGGTGCTGATCTTTCCCCTAATGCTAGCAGGTTGCATAGCAGCTTCTGTTTTTGCTAGCTTGCAGGGACACAGCAGAATACTTCTGCTTTTTTGCTGGGAGCTTAAGAAGGGCCTGGGATGGTTTGCTAAGGTTGGGCAGAGGAGCATGTCTCACAGGATCTCTCTGAAAGTCTTAGGGCAACCCAGGGAAGCATGTTTGAGGCCTGTTACAGGGCAAGGGCAGATGTCTGGCACTTGTGTTGTCACCGAGCACAATGTGCAGGTTAATCTGCAGCAAATGCTTAGCCTGGTATCTTTACTCCTAATCCCTGTTTACAATGGTGGATGAGAAAAGGCAATTATGGTGGAGAAGGCTTGCTGGGGGGAGAGATGCTGATTGATCCTGGTGCATGGTCAGTGAGGAGTGGTCCAGCCTGGGGGGGTGGGAGTAGGAAGTGTGTGCATACAACAGTGAGATGGTGCAGCCCTCTGCCCCCCTCTTCAAGCCTGTGCACTTGCACCCCTGAAGGAAGTTTATCCAGCCATACTGCCAGCTTTTGGGTCAGTCTTATTTTCTGGGGGGGCCTCTAAGGACTATCTTAGCAGATGGATGGAGAGGAGGAATTTTGAAGGTTAGTCCCTTCGCAGGATGGAGGGGAAGGAAAGGCTTTGGGCACCAGGGAGGCAATATGGCATTGCCTTCTCATCCCACTTGTTGTCAGCCCAGGGAGAATCCAGTGCCTTTTCTCAGCTCAGACAACCAACTCTGTTCCTTCTGATGGTTTGATGGAGCTGGAGTGGCTCAGGAGGGATGCACCAGCCCCTCTCCTGCATGGGACCCTCCACTAGGAGATCTTTGATCTCCTCTGCTGTGAACGTGCTCCCTCCCTCACTGCTTCTTGCTGTCACCTTTCCTGGCTCACTTCTTATACCCACCTTTTTATGCCTCCATTGGCCTCTTTGTCCCCAGTGCAGGGCACAGGTGACGGGAACAGCATGGCCAGGAAGAAACTGATGTTTAGATTCAGACAAGAAGCAACATAAGGCCTAATCCAAATGGAAAGGTGCAGGCAGATGGAGAAGGGTGGCAAGAATATGTGGCACTCTATCTTCATTACAAGGCTTGTGTCTGTGGTCTTGTTTCTGTACTGCTTGCCAGCAAGGGAGGGATGGCCAGCAAGCAGAGATGTGCTGAGAGTATTTTGTTTGCAGGCAGCAAGGGTTTTTTCTGCTGGGTAGGAAGGCAGAGAAAAGCAAAAGGACATTTCTTAGGGGAAGCAAGTATGGGAGCAGGGAGATGCAGGTGGTGATGGAAGTCCCAAAAAGGACAAAGG
This sequence comes from Sula dactylatra, assembly GCA_013389905.1. Taxonomy (NCBI): domain Eukaryota; kingdom Metazoa; phylum Chordata; class Aves; order Suliformes; family Sulidae; genus Sula; species Sula dactylatra. The sequence continues at coordinate 407,138 of WEKW01025044.1, read as the reverse complement.
GGGATGATCTCCTTAATGCACCACAGGGAAACACCTTGCAAATGCAAGCTATCTGTTCACCCTGGGTGCTCTGGAGAAAGGAGAAGTTAAGGGGCTGTGTGGTTGATGCTGGTATAAATGCAGAGGTAGTGGCTTTGCTTGGCTGGCGAGATGGAAGGTGGTATGGAGCCACTTTGCTCATAGAGGGAAGAGGTAGAACACAAGATGGTGAAACTGCGGGTCTGAGAAGAGCACTGAGGTGTGGAAGGAGGTGGAGACCTTTCTAGCATGGAGTGAAGGACGTGGAAAGATCAAACACAGGCTGTTGGGCTGGCACCGGCGCTCCCTCCTCCCCGAAGCAGCAGCTCCTCTTTGGCTGGGGATAACCTTGGGCTCAGCTCTGAGATGACAAGACAAGCTCTGAAAGAAGAAAACCCATTCTCCAAAGAAGAGAGAAGGCGTCAAAAACTGTTTGCTCTGAGCCAGCCAAATGCAGCGACCACATGAAGCCTTCCTTTTTCATCTCATTGTTTATTTTTCACAGGGGGCTTTTATTTATACCCCCTTAACATCCGTGCTGCTAAAGCAGCCTTATTAGGATGCTGCCCTTCACCAAGGAACTCTGCTCTCGAAAAAGAGCATTAAAGATTCAACAAATAGCTGAGAATTGGGATTGATCCTAACCTCCCATAAATGGGAGTACCTTCCCCCATTAATCAGCCTTGGTTTTCACTTACAGGATGATGGCCTCAGTGCTACACTTCTTCAGGACTAAAAGCACGTTAAATATTTATCACAGCTGAGTATTCACTTCCCCCTCTATTGCCAACTAAGATCCACTGCTTAAGCCTGCATCGGCTTGTCAGGTTGCCTAGTGAGGTGGCATGCCATTAGGAAACCTCTTGTGCCAACATGCTCCGCTCATTTGCTGCGCTAAGCATGGAGAGATGGTGGCATCTCTCATCTTGAAGCATGGTCAGCATGGGACTGCATTATAAAGTCTCTCTGCTGGCATTTACACTAGTAAATTAAACATGCTTGGGTTTGCTCTCTAGCAGAGGCTGGAGCATCCACACTCCTCCACATCTCCTTTAATCTCCAAAATAGGATTATCGCATCCAAACCGTGCCATGGGAAAAGCACGCAGTCTGTGCCGAAGCGTTGCCCCATGCCAGGGACCACGTTAGCAGTTCAGTGTGCCGCTGTTCACGTTGCAGCGCCTGGAAACGTTTCCCAACTTACGGCCATCCGCGTAGCCGCGTAGCCCACGTGCTGTCCTCCTGTGCTGAAAGGATGCCGGCAGTGGTCTGTGTTTCCCTGGCGTGCTGGGAGAGAGCTTTTATTGCCTTGTGAGGCTTGAAATGATGGTCGGGTCCATTTGGTCTAAACGTATGCAAGTACGTCCTTGGTAGTTGTGCCAGGTGTGCCGTAGCATTTCAGAGAGCGGCTATTTTAGGAGCATCTCTGAAAGCTGTCTTTCCTTTTTACTCTCTAGTCTTGTGCCAGCATTTCTCAAAAAATGACTCTGACTTTGGGAGTTGCTGATAAACCTCAGACGTTGGAAAAGGCATGGGCTGCTTCACAGCGGTGCCCTGGGGTGCTGCTGTGAGCAAGCCCCGAGCCCTCCTGAGCCGCAGTGCTCCTGCCCTGTTTAGCTGCTAAGGAAAAGCTCCCTGCAATGCTGGAGGGAGTTTTGCTTCCACACTAGGCTCAGGGCAGACTCCACTTGGCCAACTCCAGCAGCTGAGATTGAGCTGTTGTTGCTGCATTAGTGCTTATGGTTTTTTTATATATTTAACTTGTTGGCATCATCATGATATATCTCCCTGTCTTTGCACCCCCGCCATTGCCCCCAGTTTGAGTTACTGATGTGCACAGCCTTGTTATAGCCGTTTACACGTACAGGCACACAATGTGTTTCATTATCCTTGTATCAAACTTGTTTTGCTGTTGTCACGCACCAGAAAAGTTAAACACGTCTGATCAAAGGCATGTAAACACAGCTTCAAAACAAATGCTCTCGAGTCCTGCCAAAAGCACAGAGCTGTCTCCGAGCAAACCCCGTCTTGTATTCCCCCGCCTGCGCCTCTGGCTCCTTGTCTGAGCGCCTGTGCGATGCTGCCTGATCCGAGAGCCTCGTGGCCTGCCATTTGCAGTGGGGAAGGGTTGCCCACTGGTTGAGCAAACCTCAGCGGGGTTTTGCACTGAGCGAGGCAGCTGGGGAGGAGGAGAGCAGAGTCTTGGCCGCAGGGCAGGAGGCAAAAACTTGCTGCATCTTTGCATGTGCAAGATGGCAAACCCCAATAGCCTGTGCTTTGCAACGTGCTGCAGCTCTGGTGGGTTGAGGGAGAGGAAAGCATGATATGAGTTGGCTGGAAGTGAAGGTGCTGAGTTTGTTTTTTCCAGGTCTCCTGCGGGGCTCTGGTTGGTGTGTTACCTTGATGGGGAAGCAGCAGGACCGGGAGCACGCTCCCAAGGTTACTGCTGCATGCACTCCCAGGGTATCGCTCTGGGGCTGGGGCTCAGCTAGAAGTGGAGGCAGCTGGTTGCACCCTTTAATCCGCTCTCATCATAAGCGGGATGAGAGGGGCTGGGCAGAGGGACTGGGGACGGTCCCAGACCAGGAGCTGCTTTTGCCCTGCCCTCTTTCCAGCCTTGGATGGGCAGGGAAGGGTGAGGTGAGGCTTGCACCTCTGGTGCAGGGGCCCTGATGTCACTTTGTCTCCCATGAGATTGCTAAAAGATGGGGGATGCTCTTAGTATCTATAGTTGCAGACAAGTCAAGTTTTCATCTTATTCCTGTCTCTGGGAGGGTTAGATGTGCATCTTAAACAGGAATGGATATATGTGGGCTTTTGCAGCCTCCGAAGGCAGGTGTCTTCAGAAAACACTAGCTCCTTTCAAATCTGCCAAAAACCTATTCACAGCTTGGCTACAGGCATGACCAGTGAATAGTTTGGGAATTCATGAGCTTGTGAACTGACCCAGACACTGCAAATTAGTTGCCCAAGGTCTTTGCCAAATGCCTTTGAAAAATGGATGTGTCAGAACCAGATGGGGTTGCAAATGGCGGGTTATTAGTGCCCGCCGCCCGTGCCAAGCAATGCTGTGCATGTGTGCAAGCACACGGTGTGAGCAGCACTGCTGCGTGCAGGGCTCATCCTGGGAGCAAGGGTGGGTGAAGTGGCCAGGTTGCTGCAGGTAAGATTGTCCAATGGGTCCTTCAAAGCAGCTAATTGTGCTAACAGGGGAGGTGAAGACTCAGCCATCCCCCCACGTTTCTGCTGGACTATCCTGGGCAGGCTGTGAAATGCCTTGCAGACAGTGGGGATGTGGTCAGAGGTTAACAATGGTGTCAGCCTTCATAAATCATCCCTAATGAGACTTGGGAAAATGTTGGGTTGGAGCCTGGTTGATGCATGGCTGTGCTGGGTTGTCTTTACTTCCAGATTTTTTCCCGTTTGGTTTGTAGGGTTATTTGGGTGAAACGTTTGTGTGGCTGAAGGTGCTGGAGGCTTTCCCACTGCTTTGGGTGGTGAGGGGTCCTGGGCTTTGCCTGGCCCCCGTTCCTGGCAAGGGCTGGCTGATGTGCTGCAGACTAAATAAATTTTCCACCTTTTTTCATCCCCAAGGAGCTAGTTTGTGCCCCCCTAGGGTGCCAGAAATCTTAGGCTGGAGGGGATTGCCCAGGTCTTGGTGCTGAGGAGCAACACGCTGCACGCTTGTGGGTATTGCTTGATGATGCTGGGGTTGGGATGGCTTTGGGTAGAGTCCAAGTCACAAAGCCTGGCTGAGCCAGCAGTGCCTGTGAGTGGTGTCCTGCCCAGCCACTGGACAGCCAAAGGGCTGCAGGGACCTCTACTCAAGGTGTCCTCTCAGCCCTTCTTAACAGCATGGGGGTGATATTATGGGGATGCTGTCAAGTCTAAATGCTTCGCCTGGAAGAAGCCTGTCGGGGAAGTGGGATCCCAGATAAGAGGCTTGCAAGGTGGGAAGAAGAAGCAGAAAGGAGGTTATTTAGGTCCCCACCACAGGCCACCTCTGGGGCTGGCGGTGGTGGGCTGCTCTAGGCCGTGTGTGGTCCCTGTGAAAGCTGCCAGCCACCAACCAGGACATGGGGAGGAGTGAAGCAGGGTACAGTGAATATTCCCTCTGACTTATTATTTATAAAGTATTGTCACAGCCCTGGAAGTGTTGGGACTCTCAGAAAAGCTGTAGGAATGTACTAATTAAAGAACACAATGGGAATGTAAATTGGGAAAGCTCCCCAGGGGGAAGCAGCCCTGGGGGGAGCTAATTTGCCAGTCCCCACTCCTCCCCTGCAAGCTGGCTGAGACACTGGAGCAATTAAGGAGGAATCTGAGTGTTAAATATAATCTGGAATTGTGTTTTTGCCTTTTTTTGTAATTGGTTTATATTTCTCTTGGGTAACTGTGTTTCCAGTTCTGTAATTGGGACTTTAACCCTCTGCTCTGCTGCAATAAGGGCTGTTTTTTGGGGTTTTTTTTTGGTGCTTGTTTGGTGTTGAAAACAGATCCAGGTGACTCTGCCAGTGCCAAGGTGGCAGATCACCTCCTTGGAAGTGGTAAAGCTGGATGAAGCGGTCCCACAGACAGCACTGTGGGGATCTTTGCAGCACAGGACAAATTTGGGAGGCTCCTGGAGGATGGCCAAACTGGTGCAATGAAGGAGATGTGGCACCACGGCAGGGCTATCCAGAGCTGATGTGGTAAGAGACAGCCCCTGGCTTTGGTGTAAAATACCGGTTGTCAGAGCTATCTCCTAAAGCACATCCTAAGAGTTTGGCTTTTTAGGTTGGTCTCTTTGCCTGCCCATTTCTCTTCTGCGTGGTCTAGCTTACTTTTTTGTGCTGTTTTGACTTGTCTTGCCCAGCACAAGAGATGTGTGTATTTGGTATCATTCGAACTGTGTCCGATAGGGTGGACTCAGGGTAGTGGCTGTGATATATTTGTCTTTTTCTGTAAACTTGTTTTATACAGTCCATGGTGAGAAGACAAACAAGGAAACTCCATCACGGATGCAAGGTGAAGTAAAGACTTGCTGAGGCTATGGTGGTCAGCGAGGGATGACTATCAGCTCATGTGCTGCTTGGTGTTGCGTTCGTGGACCGGCTGTGTCCCTGTGGCTGGGTTTGCAATGGAGCAAAGGGTTTGTGTTCTTGGGTTTTGGTTTTTTTGGCTTCCATCACCCTTTAGTGCGCTTTTTATTTGAAGGTGTCCTCAAAGCTTGTAGAAGGCCTTTGAGAAGAGAAGCCGGTGTGATTGTAGCTGAGATTTTGTGTGATGGCTTGATTGTTGGAGCTTTTTAAGGTGGTGCTCCCAGTGGCAGGTAGGAACTCCTCCCTCTCTCCTTTTTATTTTTCTGATTAAATTAAATATTTATTCTGTTTTTTTAATTGGCATTAATTGCCTGAGGTTCTCAGCCTTTGCTAGCTCCTGTTGGCAGGGATTAGAAGGCTCTCTAAGCTGAGGTAGAGGAAAATATGATAGATGTATTCATGTGATATGAGTACCCTCAGAGCAGTAGGATTTAGTGTGGTCATGGGTGCTGACTTGCTCTGGATTAAGCAGTGCTTTGTCATACAATGGCATCCCTGGTCCTAACCCTGAAAAGCCTGAATTCACCTAGACTGTTGCACAGCACAGCATCTCTCTCCCCTCCTATGGATGTTGGGAAGGGAAGCCCCCATCCCCCCAGCCTGCTGCAGCCCATGGTTTCTGCTGCCTCCAGACCAGGCTCCATCCCCAGGGTCAAGCCATGATACCCCATGGCCTTGTTGCTGCAGCTGCTCTGCGCCAGCCCAGTGGCTCTTCATCTCCTCTCCCCATCTGGATCCAATAGCTGCATGCAGTGAAAAGTCACACTGAGCCCGGGAGCTTGGGGAGAGCCCCTTCCCAGCTGAGGCTCGGTGAGCTGCTCCTTGCCCAGGGCAGGAGGGTCACCTGGCGGGGCTACCACCATGGTCCACATCTCCCACCACGGCCCACATTTCCCACCACAGTTCACATCTCCCACCATGGTCCTTGTCTCCCACTGGGGAAAAATGGGCCCTGGGGTTTCAGCAATGTCAGAAGACTGCTGCCAGGATCCAGAGCTCTCCCAGCAGTTTCCCTCTAAGCCTGACTGTATTTATTGCCATTTGTTCCGGTTTATTTTTCCAAAAATAAAAGTTGGTTGAAGTAGCACAAAAGCTTGGGAGGAAACAGGCTGAGGGAGCTTGGGGAAACAAAGATTTAGAGACTGTGCTGGGTCCCCGCTCTTCCTTCTCGCCCCCACCTCCAAAAAATAAGTGGAATTGTGGGGTTAAAAATCCTTCCATCTTTATTTACTGTAGGGCCTACAGATTCCATCTGTTGCCTGAGGCAGGTAGTCTGGGGAGGCAAAATAGGCGAAAACTAGGTTTTTTCCCTATATTTGGTGGTGGGGTGGGGGGCAGAGCTGGGAGCACCTTCACACTTCCTGGGCTCTGCACCTCTGGAGCCAGGGCTGGGAAGCTGCGCTGGAGTCAGGAGCATGGCCCACACCTCCCGAATCGCTGGCCGGCCCTTTCTCTTCCTCTCCTGCCTGCAGTGCCTGGGACAGTCTTTTGGGGACCGGGCTGGGACCTGCTCACACTTGGGGTTGCACCCAGGTTCCAACATGGTGTTTTCCTGTGAAGCTTCCAGCCAGCCCACCACGGGGCATCCAGTTCTCCCTGGATCTCGCATGGATCGTTCTCCCTTCCTCCTCCTCCTCTCACCGTCTGAAATTAGTTTTCTCTAGGTGACAGGGGTCAGGAGTACTCGGGTGCTGACGGATCAGCATGTGCTTTCCTGGATCGAGGCCTCGCATTCCTCCTGCCTGTCCAACTGGATGTGGGATCCCTCCTGGGCTGCAGCACTGGGGGATGCTGCGGTGGGGGATGAGGCCCGAACAGCACAGCGAGCCCTCTCGCCTGCAGTTGCTGCCGCGGCTTTTCTGCTGGCAGAGAAACTCGCCTCGATTGCAAGGATAAATTAAAACTGAGGAGCAACTGCTATGCACTGGGCTGGGTCAGGCTGACAGTGGCTGTTGGTGCTCGGTCCTAACCCAAGCCAGCTCATTTAACACGCTGGTCTGTGAGAAGGCAGCTTCCCACTGGGAAACAGCCCTCAGCTTTGCTTGTCCCGTCTTTGGGCAAGGGAAAAGGCTTCCTGGAGGCGGGGGGTCTGCGATCTCGGCCAGGAGCCAAGGTAAGTCACCTTCTCAGTGGGGTTGTTTGCACAGCTGTGGGTGGCCATGCCCGCTCCAAGAACTCCACATTCTTCCTTGCACCGAATATCCGGGACAGGCATCCCTCCGTGCTCAGCGCGCTTTCATTTCCATCGGCAAGCTTGGGAAGCTTCGCCGAGCATCCGAGCACCGGGGCTGACCCTCCATCCCACCGGTGCTTTTTGCCTGGCTGATGGCAGCGTGATGCAACCGGCTCTGGTCTGTGCAAGACCACCGGTACTCCATGCCTGCAGAAAAGCAGCCCCACACGCTTTCAAGCCCACATGCAATTGCTCCCCTCCCACTTGCACCCTCTGGCATGGTTTGCTGGAGGCCAGGCTGGCGGAGCAGGAGGCTCTCTGCAACCTCCGGGTGCTGACAGCCTCCCTGCGCAGAGCCTCTGCTGTCACCCAGCGCGTTGTTTTCTTTCTCACCAGCCCTCCCGCCAAACAGCAAGCCCTTTGCTGCGTGCGGATTTTATGGCAGTGCCTCCAAGACATTGACAACCTGCTGACACCCATGGGTTGTGGGGTTTTTTTATTTGCTCGGCTGCCTCCATCACCCCAAAAGCCCAGCTCCCTGCTAGTGGTTGCTGTGAGATTTTCATGGCTTCTCCCTGTTTTCTTCTGTTTTGCAGAGGTCTTTAATGCTGTTCTGTTTGTCCTGAGACTCTGCAAAGTGGCAAGCCTCACGCAGACAGTGCGCCGGGGCAGCTGCCTGTGCTGGCCCTGGGATTTACTACAGGCAGTTTATTTTCCCAAGGAAGTTAGTTTCCAAGATAGCATCTGGTTTTTATGAGGTCTGATCAAATAAGGTGGTGTGTGTATGAGCAGGGGGGGTGGTGTTTTTATGTTTATACATGTATTTTTAAAGTTTTATAAATAGCAGAGTAATAAGTTGCTTGCTTCTTCCAAAACTGCATCTCTTGCGACCGTGGTTTTGCTGAAATTATTACTGAATCCAGAAAGCAAGTTGTTTCTCTGAAACAGCAAAAGGGCAGTAGAGATATTCATACCTTGCAACATATACATATTAGCAGTAGGTGCTGGTATTTCCAACACCAGTGCAGAATTATTCTTTAGGTGGCTCATCCACAGCATGACAGGCAATCAGCCGCAGAGGTTATGGGTGAAAACCAGATACCTTTGCAAGCAACTTGTTGGCCCATTGAAGCTCTTCAGCAAATAGTAAGAGAGACATAATGCATTCTAGCGGGCTTGGACTCAGTTTGCAAATAATTTGCCTGGAATAAAAAAGGTTAGAGGTTTGAATTTGCTTTTGTGGGCAGAGCTGGAGAGAGAAGCTATGCGTGAGTTTCCAAAGGGACTCTGGGCTTTCAGTGCTCAGCAAGTCCTGCGTGGAAAAAGGACTAGATGGAAATTTGCTGTGGAGCTACTTCTGCTTGTGTTTGTTTCTTTTAAAGCTTCAGCTGAAAGAAAGAAAAAGAGAAATGAAAGCACAGCTCTCGGGTGCTAGTTTTTGGAGGAATTTCTTGAAATAAAATTGGAGAGGGAAGGAGGAATGGCTGAAAAATATTGCAGTGATAGAAGATGGGACTCTGCTATCTGTAGCCCTTTCATTAATGGGTGATTAATAAGTGATGTGCTAGTGGTGTGGGGACCTGATTACTTGTGGCTTCCCATCTGGGTAGGTTTAGAAGTATCTGTACTTTTATATAGTATATAGCCATCTCACCTCATTTATATTTTAATGCTATCATCTCACCTCTTCCTTTTCCCTTTCTTCTTCTACACGCATCCCCTTCACTCTTCCTAGGCTGGCTGCTCCAGACCAGGTGGGCATCATCCCATGGCGTGGGGTTGTCTCCTCCATGGGAAGCCTGGCCAGCAGAGTCTAGCCAAGGAGACCACCAATGTGCTCTGCTCATCTTCTCCAGGTCCCACCAGTGCTTTGGCCAGCCATGCAACCAGCAGGGATAAAACCGTCCCAGTGAGACCTGCCCTCCTGTTGATTTTCAGAGCCATTTCCCCTTTCCCCCTGCCTTTACGGAGGCATGTCTGTTCATCTGGATGTGAGTGCTTAATCCCTTCTCCCACGGTGACCCCCACAGAGCCCACCCTGCTAACAGAGATAACACCACGCCACTGCCGCCCCTCGGCACATCCGTGGCTCAGGGATTCATTTTTCATTTCCTCTTGCTCTCTACTCTCTCCCCCCGTGAGATGTAAGGGTTTGGCAGCAGATCCTGTCACCCCCTTTGCTTTCCTGCAGAGAATCATTTCTTTGGGATGTTGTGTTAGTGGTAATGGGAGTCTGAGCTGAAGCCACTGGATGTCTTCTTGGAGAAGACAAGAAAAGCAAATCTGTGCTGTGCAGTCTAACCTCCAACCTCCTCGCCATTACCCTGGGGACCACCACCAACTTCCCCAGCTCGTTCCTTTTTTGCTGTTCTGTGCACTTTAGTTTTTCTTGAAAAATTTTTACCTATTCCTAGAAATCTGTAAGAAAGGGGAGATAAAATGTCACCCCTGTGAGACAGATTGGCAACATAGCTGGTATTCCTACTACCTTAGGGCAAGCCAGCATCAGCTGGAACCAGGATTTTCATTGCAGTTTCATAAAAGCATTACTTAGATGCAAAAAAAAAAAACCAAAAAAACCCCAAAAAAAACCCAACCAAAAAAACAAATAAACCCCACCTTCTTGCTGAGAGACAGGATTACCAGCTGATTTAGCATCTGCACTCAGGCTTTGTTGCTCAGCTAAACCTGCGTCCCGATGTCATTGCAGTCGTTTCCAGTTTGGTACCAGCTGTCCTGCAGGCATCTCTGAAGCATTGCCCATGTTATGAGAATACGATGCTGCATTCAGACACTGGCTTTTATGAAGATCGGAGTTACCAGTCAGGAGCAGCTGATGTTTCACACAATGAATTTCTCCCTTTTCTGGGAATTGCCAGGAAGCAGTTCATGTAAAGGGGAGAATTTTGGGGACCAGGAGCTCATGCATGTGTGTGTGTATGCCTTTGTAAGGGAGATGGGAGAGGTAAAGCCTTCTGATAGCTTGGTAAAGGGCCTAAGAAAATATAGCCTTGAGCTTTGATTGATAGCCTGGGTGCTGCTTTACCAGGAAAATGCTACTTGCTGTTGTTTGCACTGCTGCGAGTTATTTACTCAGTGCCTCCTGCCAGCAAATGTTTACATTGCTCAGGAGTAGCTTGCCTAGATTTTTCGGCAGCAGGAACCTACCTTGCGTTCTTGTTTCTGGCTGCCGGCAAGGCACCCAGGCCTGCCTCCCAAGGATGAGGATGCCAGGATGAAGGCTCTGGGCTCCCTGTGACTTCAGGGAGGGCAGCTGATGTGCCAGTGGCTCCTGCTTTAGCTTTTTCTGGGGGCACAGTGTTCTACCCAAAACATTTGCAAAATCTTTCTGGGGCTTAGTGCAAGCAGAAGGAAGACACCTCCTCCTTTTTGTCCCTTTGTTCTGCCTCAAGCTTGGCTCACTCAGCTCTAGTCCTACTTTTGACAGAGGACAACTCCAGTACCACGAATGAGTAGCACCAGGGTGAGGACTGTCTTTCTGCACCCAGTCTGCCAAATGCACATCTGAATTCAAAGTTGTCTTTCCGTGAATGTTTCATAAGCCGTGCTGCTCCCATGCATATTTCTTACCTTTAGCTGAAGTATTTCTGGAAAACAGATGCAAACTTTTCATGGGAAATTATTGCAAGGTATTTGCTCATCTCTGGCCATGCGTTACAGAGGAGCAAGCGGTGCCGTGCTGTGACCCAGGAGTCTCTGCTCAATCATCTCCCCATACAGAACAACAGAACAGATAAGAGATAGCTGCCTTATGTTGCACACTTGTTTTTTCCCAACCTCTCATTTGGGATGAGGTGAGCATAAGCACGGATTAGTTTGTTAAGCTGTGACAGTTCATTAAACTTCTTGGACTTTTTCTCTGCATTTCCTCTCCAGACACTGCTGATGGCTGAGCCGGGGGATGTGCGTGTGTGTGTGCAGATACTGTGGGACAAGACAGGCAGTGGAAATTTTCATGATTTTGGTTTCCAAATGCCCTTATCTATTTGCAAAGCCTGCTGAATGCCTGCAAGAACTGTTGCATTTCAGATACTTCTATTCTGAAAAGCCTGTGGAAGTGAAGTTCATTTTTCTTGGCTATTTTTTGCCTTGAGTCTCTTTTTTTGTCAGAAACTGATGGCTGAGGCTTAGATGTGTAAAACTTGGTGAAATTAATGGGAGCCACGCCCCAAATCTTCTGCATGGCTTTTAAATCACTCTGACTTGTAAACAAGGAGTCCAGTTTGCAGCTGGCTTTCAAGTTTTCCAAGGAAACCCCTGAAGCTTGAAGGTAAAGTGAGAGGGATGCTCACAGGGAAGGGGAATAGAGTGATGCCCAGTTCCTCAGTTGATGCCTCGTTGCATTAATTGCTGTGCTGTGGGCTCCCTTGGGTGAAGAGTGCTGGGATGGAGCAGGGCCGTGCCTGTTGGTACCGCCATCACACTGGTCTCTTTTGGCTTTGAAGTCTGTTGTAACCCCATTTGAGCTTTGCAAGGAGACCCCAGCTTGCACGACTTGCTTGGGCTCTTACAAAGGGTTTGGGTGTCCCGTTGGGTAACTGTGCGCAGGAGTGTGCTCCTGCTTGTATTTCTCCCAAAGTGAAAAAGTCATCATTGAGGGGAAATTATTTGCATGCAAAGCTGTGCCTGCCATGTCGGGTTTCACCCCACACAGAGCACAGAAGGGGCAGCTGAAGGGAAGATGTGTGAGCATCTCTGTGTAGCCACAGAAATCTCATTTGATCCTCAGTGGTGGGAAAGGAAACGGAGCAATAACCCAGGACAGTTTAATAGAGTTTGGGTGAAATACGGTTGTTTTTGTAAGCTGGTCTCTGTGCAGTGAGGGCTCTTTAGCCCGTTTGTTGTGCTTGGCTCTGCTCTGGATGTTGGCACCAGCTGCTTTGCAGGTGCACGTGTCTTTGGCAGGAAGGAGCTGGGATTTGGGGATTCGCCTTGGTTGGGGGCGGGGGGGAGAGGAAAAAAGCAATGAGAGATGATGTTTGTGTCTTGCAAGTGAGGAAGACATGTTGGGGAGGGGGAAGGACACAGCCCAGGGTTCAGTCATGTCTTGGAGAGCCAGCCAGAGGGCAGGGTCCTCTGCTGGTGGCTCCTTCTCCCTTCCTCAGGACAAAGCAGGAGCAGATCCTACAGGCTCTGGGGCTGCAGAGCCCAGATGAGGCCAGGTTCTGTGAGCAGAAGTTTGTCCCAGAGCTAAGAGCAGCTGAGATAGGGAGCAATAGCAAGTATTGCCTGTACTGCCCCCAAAAATAACGAAAATTGGAGTGGGGGGCCATTTCTAGAGCTGAGCCCATAGGAATGCAGAGAGAAGAAATTTTTGGGGGTGCTTGCTCTGTACCTCCCTGTCATTTTCACCGCCACCTTTGCTCCCTCCTTCCCATCTTGCGCTGTGGCAGTGGGTCCTGGGACCAGCATCCCGAAGGTGCAGAGCTCAAACTGCAGGTGCCCCCGATGAGGCAGTGATGCTGAGCAGTCCCGGCTGTTTCACCCTCCCAGCTGGTGGCGGGGCAGCATTCCCAGGGCACCTGGTCCCTGTGGCCCTCGGATGTGGTTTTAGGGGGGAATCAATGTTCTGAGCACCCCTGTGATTGCCTACCCCTGCCCAGTTTTGGAGCACAGGGACAGGTGGGAGCAGACTGGGAGTCCCCACAGCCCCTGGGCAGGGGCTGTTTGGCTCGGCAGGCAGAGGAGGGGAAGAGGCTGATGTTTCCTCTAGTGAAACCCTGTGGTTGAGCCAGAAGCAGCAGACCTCTGCACGCTGGCATGGGCCCAAGGCGTCTTTGCTTCCTGCCACCCTTTCAAATTAAGCAAACGATTCATTTTATTTCTTTAATTTTCCAAATGGAAGTGAATTGGCTGCGCTGGCAGGTGCCTGATTGACGTTCCAGAGAGGACGGGGGCCGGCGGGGGGGGGGCTCACCACTCCACGCCTGCCACCACCCTCCCAGCAGCACTGGTGGAGACCCAGCCCTGCCTTTTGGGGGATGGGGGCCACTTTGTCCTCCTAGGAGCAAGCAAGAGATGCCCAGGTTTCACACCATGGATAAAATGATTGCAACGCTGAGCTCCTGCAAGGTCCTTTCAGGGCAGAGAAGTGAGCTGTGGCACTCCCAGTGCCCCATATTAACTCCTGGCATTCAGTGTTTTATGAGCGTGGCTTTTCCTCTTGCTTTTATTATGCTTTGCAGAGCGTTTCTCATGCATCTGCTTAGTCCCCTGCTTGCCTCAAGGGGACACTATCCATAAACGACACCGGCTTCACCAGTGAGAGGACCAAATCCTCCCTTGCAAGGAGGTTGTTTCAGGGTAGAATGCTCCTGCAGGAGACCCATGGGGATGGCCGTGCACCCTGCCCAGCCCACCACCACCACTGCGCATCCTTGCTGCGGTGTTGAGCACCCATCTGCACCCCTGAATCCTCCCAGCTCTGCTCACAGCTGCAGGGTGCTCTGCAGAGCCAGCTGCAACTCTCCTTGCAGTGGAGTAAGTGCTGGAAGATGGTGAGGGAAAGATTATCCCCACTACGTGGCAGCGATTATCAAATCTATACGCTGTGTCGATGAAACAAATGGCAGTCAGTGGCTCGCTGCCGGAGTGCGTGGAGTGTAATTAAGTCTAGCTCCCCAATCTCTGTTAAACCTCAGAGATCCTTCCTCATCTCTGGCACCACAGTCTCTCTTGTGGCTTTTTCCCCCTGCTGCTGTTTTTCTCATTGCTGTCTTTCCCTTCGGCTGCCCTCCCCTGTCTCCTGGTGAACGGCAGCGGGATAGAAATCCTCGCCCTGAGCGGGGCTGGGGCACTGAAAATGCAAAACCTCAGGATTTTCAAGCACCATTGGCTGTCCTGGAGCTGAATCCCACTCCACAGTGCTACTGTGCATACCCAGAGCATTTTCACCTTTGCTCCATCTCCCCTTGGCTTCTCTGTGGGGTTACTCAGGGGGCACAGCAGCCCTGGCTGAGCTTGCAAACCTCTGAGCCACACCACTGGGGCCACTGCTGGCCCTTGTACAGGGATCATGTGAGTGCGGTTGTGTCATGATGACGATCCCAGCCTGGCTATTAAAAACAGCAGCTTAACTGGCCTTTTGAGAGGGGAAAAAAAGCAATTCTCACCTCACCTGCTCTCAGGAAAGCAAACACTCCTTGCTTGCAAACACGCCATGTTCCTTGGGCCTGTGCTGCTGTTCCTCTGTGTTGCAAAGGTGTCACCAGCATCCAGACTGTTTGTGGCTATGGGGAAACTGAGGCATGGCATGCTGGTGTGAGGTACTCGGGGCTGCTCAGCCTGTGTCTCAGGCCAGCAGGACTCCCAGTGGGGCAGGGATGGGCCATGGGACACAGTAGCCCGCAGCATCCCTGTGCCAACCCCTCAGGGCGATGGGGTGCTACCAGCTGCACACCCACTGCAGCACTCCCCTCTGTCCCAGCAGCCAGGGAGTAGCTCTGCAACAGCTACAACACTCTCATTGTCCAGAGAGAAGCCCAAAAAACTGGATCTCCACTCTCCCCCATGCCCTGCCCATGGAGGGCACCATCCTCCTGGCTTTTGTGCAAAACCGTTGGCAGTTTGGAAGAGGACGGACAAAACACAAGCTGTCTGCAAGCTGTATGGCAGCCAGAGGGATGCAGATAAAAGCTCTGCTGTCTACCACTGAGACAAATTTCATCTCTGGCTAATTTGGGGGTAAAAAGAAAACTCACCAGCTGGGTTTTATACTCTTGTGAGGGCGAGGCTTTCTGGGAGACACTGAAGCTGGCTCATTTTTACGTGGGCATTAGGGATGTGACAACTTAATTGCGGAGAGTTCTCCAGAGGGGGAGCAGGAATCAATAGGTGTTGGTTAAGGCCCTCGTTTTAAGATAAAGTCTATTTGTTAAATTATAGTCATTTGTCTCCTTGCAGCCTCAAAAGCAGTTAATTGCAAGCAGCCCAGAGGGGCAGCATGCTCTGCCCCAGCTTGAAGCCCAAATGCTGGCCGTGCCCTTCAGATGCCCGGGATGGAGATGGCTGGCAGTGCTGCCGGCTAGCGGTGCCGCTGCCGCAATTCAGGCAGGCAGACCCGAGCTCCGGGAGGCTGAAGGTTATGAATTCAAGCCCTTAAGCGTGTCCTGTAATCCCTTTTCTGGCCCGGAGGAGTGGCAGCCTCTTCAGTTACCAGGGCATGGAGGGCTGCAAGGTATGTGTTTCCCAAAGGCCAGCCCAAGCCTGCAGGGAGAGTGGCCAAAAATACTCGGCTTATCTGGGCACCATGGGGACTTGCCTTACAAGGCTGGACAGTAGTTTGTTAAAAAACGAACCCACTCTGGAATCAGAGGCTGAGTTTTGCACGCCTTGGGGGATGGGGAGGCCTCCGCAGGATCCCTGGGGCCAGCTCTGCCCCAGATGTGGGCGCACAAACCTTCCTGCTCTTGTCCTGGCCCTGCCGAGGCACAGCTCTCCTGGAGCTGATGCTGTTAAGCCTTTGCTCCCTGGGCCTTGGGCTCACATGGTCTGAGCTTGGAGGTGTGTTGCAAACAGGAGAAGCTTCAGGGGGATGGTGCTGCTCCTGAATGGGTTTGGGGAGGGGACTTTGGTGTTGCATGGTTGGACGGACAATTTCCCTAGGCTGGTGCATGTTGCAGACTTGCTGTGTGCTTGCAGCAGTGCCTGACTCCACAGCTCTTAGGGGCACTTCGACAGCGAGTGAGTGGTCCAGCGGGCCACCCTGCACACCCATGCACAAAGCTGCCATAGGAGGATGGGACAGTTGGGGGTGATGGGGACCACCCACATGAACTATGTCGACCAGTACTGTACAAGCCCCCCCCCTCCCAATACCTGCCTGCAATGGGTATTTTTGCAGGAGGTAGGAAGGTCTGGACCAGTCATGTGTTTTCTACTCAACGCTTTGCTTAGGGCATCCTTTATTTTTCTGTTTGTTCTCTCTGCTTTCTCTGGCCCTTCCTTTGCTCCCCAGCTGTGTGAGCACAACCTGCTGCCACCCAGTGAGACCTGCCTGATGCTGTACATCCCACTGGGCTGGGAGACTTCCCCAGACTGCCTCCCTCCCTGCCCATCTTTGCCCTGCCCTGCTCAGCTCCCTGAGGGTGTGTTCACATGGCCATCCTCAAGCACTGGTACCCAAAAGCAGCAAGGGGCTGGGGAGAACAGTGTCAAGATAAGGAAATTAAGCAGGAGAGGCTCTTGATGGAGCACGGGGTAGGATATTCTCCCACCTGTCACTGGGGATATTGTTGTGATCAGATGGATGGTGCTCAGAGCATGCTCCAGAGCTCTTGGGAAGGAGCACACAGAGCTGGTTTAGTGCTTTGCCATGGGTCCATGCTGTGATGGTTCAACTGGGGGGCAGGACCAGGTGGGCCCTGGATTTGCCCCCATATCCAAAATGGGGCTCAAAACCCCACAGAAAAAAGCCCAGGGACAGTTCTTCCTGCAGCTCAGCCCTTCAGCGCTGCACAGGGTGAGGGCCTTACAGCCACAGAGCACAGGCAAGCAGTGGTCACACTGGGAGACCTTGCAGAAAGGATGGGTTGTGTTTCTCCTGGGAGGTGGTGGGGGCAAGGGAGGAGGCGAGGAGTAGTCCTAACCCATGCAGCCATACCAGCATCCTTTCCTCATCACTCTGGAGATGGCTGGGAAGCTCTCTAGGTAAGGCAGTACACAGGGAGGATGGGAGAAGGGTCAGTCAAACCTCCTCTTGTTCAGTAGGGAGTGAGGATCTTCTCTCTGGAGGGAGCTCAAGGTGGTTTCCTTTGCAGGCCAGGTAGCCAGCAGGCTAGCACTGCTCATCCTGGGCTTTCAGCCTTCTGCACAGGCTGCACCGTGATCCCATGTTTGCCTTCATCTTCCACTTACCTACCCAAGCATTGGCCCCTGGATGTGGTACTTGAGGGTTAATCATTAAAGTCTGCCTCCAGCAGCGGCTGGGCTTTGGGGGCTGGTGCTGGAGGCAGCAGGATCAGGCCATCTCACTCCCATGGTAACTAGCGGTGATCCCCAACCTGGGAGCAGCATCCAGCCCTGCCTCTGAGCAGGCATCTCTGGCAGAGCCAAGTGTGGAGCAAGGAGGGTGAAGGGGGCATGCTGGGGTCCAGGGCATTTGCAGGCAGGTCCAGCCAGTGCAGCCAGGAAAGTCCTTTGCATGTGGGCTGGATGTGGCAGCATGTACCAGGCTTTGTGTTTGCACCTGCAAATGGACACGCGTGTCATATGTGCACGTGTTTGGAGGGATGGGGAGGATGCCCACACTTTGCATGCCCGGGGTGAGGAGGCAGTTGTCTCTGCTCACAGCCTCCTTGAGGGGATGGAGGCGCACACGTGACGGTCTCCATGCTTTGCACGCTGTCCGTGTTGATCTCATGTGCTGAGATTCTCACAGGCACCCAAAGGAGTCATCGAGCTGCACGCTGATCACTGTGCGCTGCCAAAATCCTCTGGAATCTGCTCCCCTGCGTCGCCCCTTCCCAGGTCAGCGTCAGGCTTCGCGGCAGCAGGTGCTGAAACCCGTCCCTCCTTGTGACCTGCCTCCCTTGCTTTTCCAGCACATTTTCTGGAGGTCAGTCGTCCCCTCCCTGCTGCTGGATTGCTTTCCTGCCCCTTCCCACCTGCTCCATCCACCCGGCAGCTTTTTTGGAGATGGAGAGCAGCTATAGGGGGGGTCTTGGGGGGGGAACATGAGTCTGAAGGAGAAATCAATCCTATCCTGGCTGGGGCTGAAATCTTGGAAACACCATGCACCGATCCAGTGGCTCTCGAAGAACCAGGGCCGAACATGGCACTAGCTATTTCTGGCCGCTGGCGGCTATTCCTGGCCCCGACCCCAAGGTCAGTCCTTTTTCCTCGCCTCCTTCCCCACGCGCTTGGGTAAGCTTGGTGCGGCGCGCACGCTCAGCGAGCTATAAATAACGGCAGCCATGGGCAGCCTCTGGGAAGGGCACCAAGGGGAAAGCATCCCTGGCTCTGCAGGCAGCCAGGATCCCCTGACCCAGCCCAGCTGAGGGCAATGGGGGGCCACCTTACTCCCAGGGGCAGTGGGATGCTGCAGAGCCATCGTTGTGCTTTTCCATGGTGTTTTGAGTCCTAGAGCCTGGCTCTTTTCTGCAAGCAGCCAGTAGAGCTTTCAGGCTGAGCGATTGCTTGGGGATGGGTTTATTTTTTTAATATCCCTTGTGAACAGCTCAAGCTGGACTTGCTGCCCTGCAAGGTGCCTGGGCTGGGATATCTTTTTTTTTCTCCAGATCTGTCTTTTCCTCTGGGGAGGGTTGAGCAACCTGATGGAGTCAGAGTGAGTGTCCAGGCGGAGGCAGCTCCGCTGGAGCCTGCATGCAGCGCAGTCTGAAGTTTCCTGAGCGCTTTTCTCCTGCTCAGTCATCCCCCTTTCCTTCCCCATACCCTTGCTTTCTCCCCACCATCTTTCCCGCTTTCTCATGCTCTCGCCTTCCCTCTCCCTCACTTCCCCTCTGTGCTTTTCATCCCTCTGTCTTTTGCTTCATCACTCCCCTGTGCTCCCACGCCCTCCCCTCCCTACTCCCACTATTTTTGCCCTCCTCCTACCCCATCCCCTTTCTCTCCTTGATGCTCCCCCTGGCCCCTCTCTGCAGCAGGGTACCGTTTTGCTCTGCAAACACCAGCTGCCTTGTTTTTCTTGTGGTGCAGCAAATGTTTCCGCGGCACTGTGGAGATCGACGGAGACACCAAACAAAAGGACCTTTTCATTTTAGCAGCAGGATGGAAAGCAACTGCGCTGCTGGCCTGAGAGGTCAGCGCTCAGGTGGCTCCCATGCCTACATCTAGCCACCTTGCCAGCATGAGCACTGGCCCCCCATCCCCAGCTGGAGAGTGGAGGGGGAAGCCTGGTGGTGTCAGAGTCACTCTGGGTTTATTTGGAAACACCCAGCTTGTTTTCATTTGTTCCCCCCTCCCGCCTCTTCTGCTGCAAAACTGGTGTAATTGGAGCAGGAAATTAAACATTTGAAGCGTTAACGTGATAATCTGCTGGTTTAGGCTTTGGGGGGGACAAGGAGCTGGGAGCTGAGTGTGCTGCTGCTTCCCAGCGTGCTGGGAGGGAGAGGGGAAATAGTGCTGGTGGGGTCTCCCCGTCACATCCCACCCTCTTGCCCCAGCTGGGGAAACCACAGGGAAGGTTCTCCTTCAGCTCAGTTTGGCCTCAGGTGGTCTTTAGGCTCTTGGTTAGGATGGTTGTGTTTTCTCTTGGTCCTGACAGCCATGCCTTGTTGCCCATGCTGGTGGGACCAGGACCAGTGCTGGTGTATGGCTGTGATGAGTTTCTCGGTGCTTTGCTGATGCTGGCAGTGGACAAACAAGCCAGGGACCTGAGAATGTCCGATGTCCTGAAGGTCACAATTTGGGAGCATTGAGGCTGCAGAAGAGAAAACCCAAAAAAGCTGTAAGCTTTCAGAGATGCAGAAAGCTCGCTGGGAAACCAGCCCTCGTGTCCCTGGGGCAATAAACCCTGGGTGTAAAACACAACGAGGGCAGTTCAGGCTGGGTGCCAGGAGAGCTGAATCTCGCGGCAAGGGTGGGTGGATGTCTAAATTGAGTGCCCAGCAAATAGGTTGGAGTCTCCATCTCTAGAGGCATTGGAAGAGCTGAGCAGAACCCCATCAGGATGGCTGTGCCAGGATGGTCCTGGATGTGGTGGAGTGTGCATTGCTCTGGGTGGGTTTGAGCATGAGGCAGGCGATGGAGAACGGGTGTCCCAATGCCTTCCATGAGCTCCTCAGTAGTCTATAGAGATGGCTGTCATGAACATATTATGTTTTTTTAATTCCTTTTTTATGTCAGGCTTGGATTGTCTAATAGACGCTTGCATTGTAATTTTTTACTTTAATAGGAATCATTTGTAGAGAGATCTGCTGAGCTCAGCATCCCGGCTGGAGCTTTTGCATTATCGAGAGTTGCTGTCTTTGCAGATGGATGAGTTTCAAGGATTTCTAAATACACAGGCCTATCTGTCTAAACAAAAGTTCGAATGTTGTGCAGTTCACTGGTTTGGAGCAAATGTCAAAAAGGCAGGACTGGGCTGTCGCCTCTAAACAAACCTCTGTCCCATTTTCTTTTGCACTTTCCACAAAATCCTGGACGGATTTGATGTGATCAGCCCATTTCTATTTACGGGTGAAAAAACAGCATAGAGGAGTGCTATGAGGTTTTTTTACTCTGCTTGGGGTTATGAGGGTGTTGGAGGGAGGAACACTGCTATAATTGCTATCAACCCCTAATTGCATTAATTGCTATAAACCCCTTCCCTTTCCAAAAAGAGTTTCAGGGAGGAGACTCAGCCTTTCCTGAGGAGTGGCAGTCTCCATTGGCCTGAGGTGCTAGCGGAGTTGATGCCTTTTCCTAAGGATCCGACGTGTCCTCTTCTCCCGGAGCAGGACCAGACTTTCTCTCTATCGCCCCATGGTGCTTGTCTCGCTTTTTCCTAAATGGGAACCCAAATGGGGCCTCCAGAGCCAGTGGCTGCAGAAGTGGAGCAAGCTCCCGGTATGTCTCATGGGCTTTAACGCACCCTCTCTGAAAAAAAAATGCAGTTGTTTACAGACAGGGGTGTGACCAGGAGATGCCTTGGGGTAGTGCTTAACTCCTGGCCTAACCCAATGCCTTTCTCCCTTTGCTGCAGCTCCAAGGGCAGGGAAAGGGAACTGTGCTTTCCCCAGTGATGCCTAGGATAAAAATGCCCCTAGTGATATTTGCCCCTAGCTGAACAGTGAGATGATATCTTGGCAGGGGCTCATATGTACAGCTCTCCATGTTAGTATGGACATATCTGAAGCCTCCAAGGCTTGATACCATCTCCAGATACTTTTTGGTACCAATGGGCATGGCTGGGTGCATCCTCTGCCTTTTCTCTGCCTAGTCCAGGTCACTGACGAGCCGGTGGAGGGAGAGGGTCCTCTCCGGGTATCAACCCCACACAGGAAGGCTTTGTGGGATGGAGATAGCAGCCTGGCGTGGGAGACAGGAGACCTTTTTCCCTGACACCTGCATATGGTGCGACTTCGGCACAGCCTCTCGCATCCGGTGTTTTTTGTGTGTTTTCCGAGGCGTTTTGTGTTCACTCCTTGGCCGGTGCTGGGAGGACTGGATTGGAAAGGAAAGGGATTTTCATACTTCATCTTTTTCTCGCCAGGGCCTGAAACGTGAGCGCCTCCGAGGCGTTGCCGAATGAGGTGGTAATGTGTTCATCAGCTGGGAAATCACCAGACCTCAGAAAAACAGGGAGGAGGGAGACGGAGACAGCGAGGATTTGTGTCTGCTGGTCCGCCCCTGGGCAACCATGGTTTTAGGATGCAGCTGGTAGATGCAGGGAGTGTGGTGTTGAGGAGCATCCCAGCGGTGTCGGGGATGGTGGGGGCTCTGCCTCAGTTTCCCCACGCTGAGCAGCGGCTGTCGTGGAGAGCCATGTGGAGACTGTGTTCATAGGGATGTGCTGGAAGCGGTGCTCCTCATCAAGGGTTGAGGGAGACACGTGAAGAGAGAGAACCCAAGTCAATAAATACCTAAAATACCTCTAAGAGGTGCAGGGGAGAGCCTGCCTGCTGCAGGGCATGGGTTAACCCTCGGCTCTGCCCAGCCAGGAGCAACGTCCTGCGGGGAACAGGTCACATTTTCCTGGCTGGATGCGGGTTTTGTCCATAAGACCTCATGCTGCTCGTGGTGGAGTTTCCCTCAGCCTTGGTGCTCTTTTCCCTGTCATGGCCCTTCCTTCACCCACCACTCACCAGTGCCACCATGCAGCTATGAGTCTTCTTAGAAATCAAGGCGTTTAATTTGTGCTCTTAACTCTCCCTAGTCGTGGGTCTGCGGAATGCTCGAGGCGGCACAGCCCAGGAGCTGGCTCTGCACCAGGTGCTACGTGTGCGTAATAAAGCAGCTTCAAGTCTCCTTTTTGGTTTTGTGGACTCTTCTTCTGCCCTTGCCGTACTCGTGGAGCATTTGCTGTCTGTCTTTTGTTGCTCCCTGCACCTTCTTCCTCTTCCTGTTTATCCGTCTTCTTTGTAAATAAAAGTCTCAGACTTTTCAACCTCGCGCTCTGCTCTCTCTCTACGTCTCATCACTTTTATTGCCTGTCTCTGAACAGAAACCCTTTTCCTCTGTCTTTTTTTACACAGGTTATCCAGGATTGATCAGAGCATTCCAGGTCAGGGCATACCATTGATTTACACTGTCACATATTTTATAATCCCGGGACTTTATATATCACCTAACATTTTGTTTGCCATTTTAGCTGTGGCCACAGAGTGAAGGCTGACATCACTTTGCTGGCTGTTTTCAGCTAATTTAGAGTGCTGCAATGTGTGTGATTAGTTCAAAATCCCCCTTGCAGCGTACAGTGCCTTGCATTTATCACCATGCTGGGCTTCCTCACTGCCTGGCGCTGCTGTTCGCTTTGAAGGTCTCCCCTATCCATCATATTCTTGATTAGCCTAAATAATATTGTCATCTGCCAGTTTTTCCTCCTCATTGCTCAGCCCTCTTCAAAGCATTAATAAACAGATTATAGCGCGCTAAGCCTCGTCCAAAACACCGAGGCGCAGAGAGCTGGCAACACTGTGCTCGATCAGAGCTGTTTTGGCTGCTTAATAAATTCAGGGTCTGAGATGTGAGGAAGGTAATAGCAAAAGAGGACAGAGAAAATACCGTTGATTTTATTACAACTAAAAGTGTTTCTATTTTCTGACATGGCTACGACTCTTCCCCATTCACTTTATGAATGGTTAATACTGGTCTGCGTAACCAAATATGCTCTTAGTGTTAATACTTTGAAATGCAACCATTGTGCATTTAAATGGCAAGGGCCTTTTTAGGGAAATACTTTGGACTTTGGTTTCATGGGAATAGCATAGTTTAATATGAAAAAAGTGTAGAGTATTATTGATGTGCGATATGGTAAAATTATGTATGTGGACATATGCTTACAGTTAGATCAATAGATGTTATTAATGTGTAAAGATATCATTTTTATGTTTCTTTTTTCCAAAGGGTTTTGTGGTTAGCTTATATTTTGAGCTTATTGATGAAAGAATAGTATTTATTTTGAAAAGTCAATGATTCAAATCAGGGCAATTTTTTTAATAGGCTGTAACTTTTAAGCAGCATAATAAATTTTCTTTGTCATTTACAAAAGTATTTCCCTTTGTGTTTGAGATGAATGTTGCAGTCTTCAGGTCAATGGCTCTGGTTTTCCCTAAGGTAAATTCTGGAGGTGCTGAGCTGGCCTCTTCAGGGTGGAAGCAGCTTGCAGCTAAAATGCCTTTAAAATTTGCATTATTTGGGAAAGAAAGCAAGGGAAGAGTGATTACAGTCATGTTCACAATTTTCCTATGTATTGCCCAAAGTAAAATAAATATAATTCTTAAAGACCATAGGAAACATGGCAGAAATAGTACGTCTGTGCTCTGGTTTGTAGCCTCACAGCTTCTTGCACACAGCTGCTGCTCTGGCAGCTGCCTCAGCATCAGCAGACCTGCGCTTCTTGATGGTCCCTTCCCTTCAGCCGTCAGGATAGTTTTTTGCTCATACAAAGTCCTGCCCTGGCAGTGACTTCTGCTGGGTTTTGCTGCATGAAAGCACCATGAGAGCTGTGTCTTGTGTTTGCTTTAACCAACTGGTTGATGGTATTGGGCAGCCTGTGGTTGCTGTTCTGGGTGGAGAGGCAGCCAGTTGCTCCTACTTTGCTTTCCCTGGGTTTTTTTGCTTTTAACTTCGCTATAGAGCGGCTGGGAAGTGCACTGCAGCTTGCCTGCTCCCAAAAAACTCTGCACAACATGCTTTGAGATGCTGGCTGGGAAATGGGAGAAAAGCACCCACCTTTGGGTGGGTGTCCCATGGGTGTTGTGGCCCCTCCACCAGCTTCAGCTTTCCTCTTGGCTCAGGCAAGCTGTGCTCTTCAGAACCCAGAGCATGAGCTGCTTGGAGATGGGAGAGGTGCTTGCTTGGTTCTGTTTGTGTCTTTGCACCAGTGGGACCAAATATCTGCTCTGACTCTGAATTCAGCTTGTGTCCCCGCTTTCCAGACTCCCACCTCAGCCTGGAGCTCTCGGGAATATTTGTTCCTCTGAAACCTCCGTTTCCCCTTTTAGAGGATGGTGGTAGCTCTCTTCTGGTCTTATTTTGTTCAGTAAATAGGATGAAAACAGATGAGGTCATCAGTGTCTATACAGGCAGATTTGGCGTCCATTTTCTGTTTACTAGGACTGCATTAGTTATGAATAATGGCGCGTCAAACTACTCACTCCAAGCAATTTATTCATGGGATTTGGCCCCGCTTGCTGTCTGAGAGTTGCCTGCCAACAGGATCTGATTTTTAAAATACACTTACAAACACGCAACCATTTGCCCGATCTGTTTGCAAACATATCTGGGCCTCTGGGTGCTGAGCAGATGCTCAGCCCTGGTGTCGGGGTTCCAGAAATCACCTCCTGGGGTTTCAGTCCATGGACAAGCAGTGGTGATGTCCTCTTTGAAGCAATTAAAAGAGATGGAAGACAAGAAGTCATGGGAGGCTTTAAACAGTCTTCCTTCTCTTTTTGCCCCGGAGGACATCATTATGTGAAACTGGAGGCACACACACAATCCCAAACCTTTGAGACAGGATTCCCTCCCTGACCCAGGAGAGATGGCAAGAATTTCTAGCTTGTTTCTTGCTGTCTGGCAAATTTACATCTAATTTTTTGCTCTGTCACATCCCCACAGAATAACCATTGATTTATATAGCAGCCGAGTCCAAAACAAATGCTTTCGCTGGATACCTGTATTCTCTCCAAGAAAGGGTCCTGCTCCCCAAACTTGGATAAAAAGGCCAAAGCCAAAAAGAAACCCCTAGTTGCTGTGATGTTGGTGGAGCAGGGAACACAACAGCCCATGTGTGATGGGAGGCAACCACAGGTCAGCTCTGCTTGCCCGCTGCCAGTACGATGTGCACTGCACACTGCTGTTTTCCAGGGTATAGCTTGCTTGCTTGATTGCTTAATTTGCATGCTTTTGCGATAGTCACTATCATGCAATGACTCTTTTGTCATGCTGGACTGAAGGATTTTATTCTTGGGAGACAGTTCAGGCTCCAAGATGCTTCCCGAGAATGCCTGGGCTGATGTTCCCATGGGCCATATTTGGAAATCCCAACTGTTTCTGCTTGGCCAAAAGCACCAGCTGATTTTAAGGGACGTTTTGTTTGTGTTACTGTGTGACTTTCTGGCCCCCAATGGTCTTAAAGGAGAAAAAAAAAAGATTCTCAGCTCACAAGACATTTGTGCTAATTAGGCAGTGGGGGATTTGCTTCTCTTCACCACGGGTTTGTTTTTTAGGCTTCTGTCAGGCTTTTTTGCACACAGATTTCCACAAACCTCATTAACATGGTTTGTGGATATCACACAAAGTTGGGCATATATTTCCTCTTGAGTTTGGTGGGATGCAGACTGAAGGTGAGGGATGTATTCCCACCACCCGGCTCCACTGCTTGAAGTTCCACATACCCTCCATCACTTGTCCAGAAAGGAGGCTCCTTGATTTATTAGGAGGTGATTTATGCCAGGAACCTGTCCTAGGTCCCTTTTGTTGCTGGCTCTGGAGGGAGCTTGGGAGAACCACATCCCAGCCGAGACACCGGGAAGGACGCACACCCTCCACTAGGTACCACACCACAACTGGAAGTCTTATTATTTTTTGGCCTTTTCTAGCCTTTTGGGCACAGAGAAGCAGACCAGGCAAGGTTGAACTTTTCTTTCCCTTCATGCACATGGTGCAGTCTTAGAGCATTTGCCCTCCCAACCTGAGAAAGCTGTAAATCTAAAGCCCAGTCTCACTTCCCTCCTCCTTGAAGTTTATTTTCATAGAATCATAGAATGTTTTGGGTTGGAAGAGGCCTTTAAAGGTCTTCTAGTCCAACCCCCCTGGCATTGGCAGGAACATCTTTGGCTAGATCAGGTGTCTGAGAGCCCCGTCCAACCTGAGCGTATGTTTCTAGGGATGGGGCATCGACCACCTCTCTGGGCAAGCTGTTGCAGTGTTTCACCAGCGTCATGGTCAGGGTAAAAGAAGACTTCCTTGCATCTAGTGTGAATGTAGCCTCTGAGTTTAAATCCATGACCCCTTGTCAGGTCGCTAGAGGCCCTGTTACCAAGCCTGTCCCCATCTTTCTTCTAAGCCCCCTTGAAGTATTGAAAGGCAGCAAGAAGGTCTCCCCGGAGCCTTCTCTTCTCCAGGCTGAACAACCCCAACTCTCTCAGCCTGTCCTCATCAGAGAGGTGTTCCAGCCCTCTAACCATGTTTGTGGCCCTCCTCTGGATGCGCTCCAACAGGTCTGTGTCTTTCCCATGCTGGGGACTCCAGAACTGGACTCTGGAGCGGTACTCCAGGAGGGGTGATTTTGAGTGATTTGTCCATAAAAGCCATAAATTCTGGAGCTGCTGGCAAACTTGAGAATCCCCCTTCATCCCAGAGAAATTAAGCAGTCCATGGAAAGCCACTGGTGGGCTGGTCTTTGGCAGATAACCTCTCCTTAAAGCCTGCTGCTGCGGGAGCAGTCTGGGTGCCACAGCTCTCCACACGCTGGGGGCTCATCCTGCCCACCCCAGGATGCCCTCCCACCAAAACCCAGCAGCTTTGCTGAAGGGCAGTTCCAACTTCCAATGCCAATCGCGACGTGCCAAGTGTGGACTGAGAGGTCGGGGGAGCCCAGCCATTCCCCACCCGCTCTGTGCCTTTGCGGTTTTGCTCTGTTGATCTTCCTAGGTTTTGGTTTTGGCTGTAGAGAGACATTAGAGGGGTTTTGGAGGGAGGAGGATTACAGTCCAGGACCCTCTGTATTGTAGTAGATGCTCTGGTGTTGCTTGGGGCATGGGGGACCTCAGAAGCAGATCTCCTGCTCTCCCCAGTTTGGAGCAAAGGGCTAAATCCTGCAGTCAATGGCAGGGCAAACGCCTGCTGCTTGCTCTGACAAGGTCTCTGGTTTTGACCACAAATTACCCTCCCTCATCCAAGAGATTTGCCCTGAAACACCTCCCTTCCAGGGTATCTGCAGAATTTTTTTCTCCCCCTCCTGTGCAAAATCACGCAGTCAACAAAATCTTTCCAGTGCTAATCCTCAGCTATGCCTGAGGACTCCTCTGGCCCTGCGGTAGTAGGGGAGAGACAGATGTTCAGCAGACAATTAGTGCAGTTGTGCAGCGCCTTCCTGCTCGAAACCTGGATGCCAGAGCCCCTGAGTACGTCGCTGAGTGTCTGCCTGCTTTGCTTTGTGCTGTGAGACCTCTTTGGAAAACTAGAGCCGACGGGACTTGCTGCTTTAGGAGACACTGTGCTCCCCCGAAAAGTCTGCTCTTGCCCTGGTTCCAGGAGCCGTTTCTACTCCATTATCCATTTAATCACAGCTGAGCCTCTCTGAAACCTTTTTCCTATGGGTTATCCTCCAGCAAGGGCTTTTTTTTTCTTTCCAGACATCTTCTGGATGTTAAGGGTTAAGTTTTGGGACAGAACCAGCTCTTTCCCAATGAGGATAGCAGCACTGAATGCAAAGGGAAGTGACGACTTCAGCATAGGGCAGGGAAACACTTACAGTTTCCCAGAGGTTTCGTTTCCTAATGACATTTTCGAGCGGTTTTCGGAAGCAGCCAGAAACGGCATAGGGTGATTTTGGTTGAAAAAAGGGGAAAATGAGTCATGGCTCCCATTCAACAAAAGACATGATGCTGGGTTGCAAATCGTTTGGAAAGACCAGGCCACTGCTGAGCAGGTGGCTTGCTTTCTCATTTTTCCACGGTGGGCCTGAGGTCCATCATCAGCTTAATTGTTTCCTAGTAATAGGGAAACAAAATGGGCATGATGGCATCTTTTAAAAACACAGGTCATCCATGGGGTGCAGCTGGGGGTGTGATGCCAGCCCGTGCTCCCAGCAGGACTCTGCGGCTTGCCCCTACACCAATATCTAAGGATATCTGTAAGGACAAGCTGGCAGCCTTGGAGGTCGGAGATGCCCACTCTGTTAGAAGCATTGGACCCTCCTAAAAAGACCCTGAGAGGCTTTTGTGGCTTATTTCCCCTGGCTGAGAGGGGGTTGAGACGGGGAAAGGTATTTGGGTTTCCCCGGGCAGGAGCATCACCCCCTGAGGATGGGCACCTGCATCCTACCTGGGGTGAAGGGGACTTCCTTCAATTACCCCCACAGCATTCTCCAGCTCTGCCTCCCTCCTGGACTCCCTTTGGTTTCAGGAACTGGTTCATGGAGCTCCTGCTCCCTGGTTCCAGCCCCCCGGTACCTGCTCCCCAGGAGGAGTAAGGCAGGGCTGTGCCCATGGCAGCGTCTCAAGGGGCTCATTGCACCCATGTGAAGGCAGCCTGGCATGGGGCAACCTACATCGGGCATGCTCTTTTACCATGCTCACCAGCAAATTTAGCGTCACCATTTAAAACTCTGTTATTTATTCAGGCGCAGAAGTGCTTGCTTTCCATGTGCACGTGGGATGGGGGTGACCTGAGAGCAGCCGGCCATGCTCAGCCCCAGCGGTTGGAGGAGTTTGCAGGTCAGCAAGTGGGATAGCAACTGGAGAGCCCGAAAATGGAGCCAAATCGCTTATCCTTCCTCTGTCCTCCTTTGGGCAGCCTTGTAGCTTGCTCAGTATTCACTCCGCAGCACGAACTGACTCAGTACACAGCACCTAGTGCTGTGAGATTAGTCTTTTGGGGTTTTTCTTTGTTTAAAAGAAAACCTTTCAAAAAAAAAAAAAGTAACTTTTGATGCATATCATTCTTCCCCTATTGCATATGTTCATTTTTGATTCAAACACACTGTTGAAACCTTTCTTCCCTCACAGAGCAAAATCCCCTGGAAAAGAGCAGAGCCTGCTTGTGTGCATTTATTTTTACCAGATCTTGAAATAATTTGTGACTTAAAAGGAGAGAGGGGGAAAAAAAGCCTGTTCCTGATTGAGGCTGCTGAGCATTACTGTGATAGAACCAAAAATAATAAGGTAACGAGCAGCTCTAACCTTAGCTTAATTAACACATCGTTAAGATCAAGTGCACAGAGAGGTAGCAGCTCTGTGCCGCTGTGCCTGGCGTGCTGCTCTTATGGCTGAACTGGGAGGCTTGGCGACCCAAGAAATGCGTTGCTATTTATTTCTTATTTAAGTGTTTGTTCTCTAGCCCCAGTGAATAACCTAAGTAATTTCTCCAGGGGAGACCTGCAACACACTCATAACAATTTTCAGGTACAAGTGGGAAGAAATGAGCAATGTGAGAAAGGGCGGCGTGTGATGGGGGAAGTTTGCTCAGAAGGATGCCTGGTGCGAGCAGGTCCAGAGCTGGATTGTCAGCTGCTGAGAGCAGTCAGGAAAATGGGAGATGACTGAAAGCTTTTAGTGCCAGAGCTATTTCTTGACGTCCAAGGCAGATCACTTTCTGATCTCATCTCCCCTTGCACTGAGCTTGGAACCAGAAGGAGAGGTAAATGGGTCAAGATTCCCAGGGGGGCGGTGAGGAGGGCCAAAAAGCAGGCGTCCGCGGGGGGAAAACAGTTGATTTGGCAGGTCTGGAGTTCATTGAGAAGTTATTGCTTTGGAAGGCACAGGAATATCTGTTGGGAGCCATAGAAGAGTTATTGGTGTTGGAAGTTATGATGTAGAATTATGGTGGAGGATATAGAGACCCTTATAGAAGCTCAGCAAACCTGTGAATCCATCTATCTAAGCACCCTCAATTCCCACTGAAATCCTCTTGGAACAATAATAATCATTTAACAGAGGAAATGGTTTTTGACCCAGACAACTAAATGCATTTCCGCTTAGTGCTTCCCAGCCCTCGCCTGATGCTCAGCCGTGTGTTGAGGTTGCCTGTTATTTTCCCAGACATCAAAGGCTTTGAAGGAAAAAAATGCAACTTGGGAAAAATTGATTGTTTGCCATGAAAATCTCCCCTGAAAAGAGCAGTCTGAAGAACAATTAGCCAGAGGCATGTGAGCAGATTGCAAAGTGAAAATACAACATCAGGGCACGAGTGAGGATTCCCCCAGGAGAGGTAATGCAATGCCCTGCTGGTACAGGAGCAGTTAAGGAGGACGAGGGCATTGCAGAGACCTTAATTGTTTCCTTTCATCAACTTTCATTACAGTGGGTATCAAAGGGAGATCTGTTCCTGAGTAAGTGCTGGCAGGAGGGAATGGATGAAACCTGGAGCTTTGCTCTGCCTCTGGCATACCAGGTCCTGTCTAATATAACAAAAGCCCAAACAGCATCCTGCCCTGGATGAAGGGACTGATCCAGTGTTGCCCTCTCTCCTTCAGTTGTGGAGTTGGGGCTCTGAAACACTGCCCTTCCTATAACTAAAGGTGATGGTACCCATCTGCCACTGCTGCTGGAGATCTCTAGCTCAGACACCTGCATGGATGATCTATCCTGCAACAAAGCCCTGGCTGGGTGATGAATGTTTAAAGCTAAGTGATAATTTTGGGTCATGAAAGCTGACTTTCCACCTGCAAGCCACAACACTGCTTCCTTGATGATGGAGAAGGATGGAGAAATAAATCCAACCTCCTATGGTTGCATCTGCAGAAGACATCACAAGCAGCTGGGAAGGACCTGAGTCCCCTTGCAACGCCAGTGCCATGGGGCCACATGCAAGCGCCGAGTTAATTTTGCCATCACTGGCTCATTCTTTTATTTTTTTGTGTATTTTGGACCCAAAGGAATGATTGTGCTGAGAAGGGATCAATAGTTCAGCCGAGCGTTCAAGTTATTAACTCACAAACAAACAGCGTTGGGACTGATGGGAAGAGGAAGAATGTCAATTTTCTGTGCAAATGTTATTGTGGGGAGCCTTCAAGGAGTGTTTTATTTAGCAAATCAGAGCTATCAGAGACAGCTATTCCCTTGCTGGGTGAAGGGAGAGGGTTGGGGAATCGAATTATGTATCTGGTAAAGTGACTCAGAGGGTAGACCTTCAGGCTGAGGGTCAATCTGAAGGGACCAGATGGGGTGGGATGTCATGTGTGAGAAGGGTTCCTCTCTTTCCCTGTCCGTCTGCCCATCTAGTTTTGCTCCCGCCAGTGGAAAAGACTCTCTACTAAGTCCCCTCTCTCCTCTCCCCTCGTTGTATTTGAGATGTTTGCCTTTACAGGCAAAGGACATGAACCTGGCCTGATCTCTTCCATAAGGGAAAAAAATGGGGGCTGGTCTGTTCAAGCCATCCTCCCATAGATGTGGGTCATAAAAAATTGGGAGTCACCTGCTCAGCCATTCTCATCACCCTTAGGTCTACCACTGGAAGGGTGTGCCCACTGCATCCCAGCAGGTTTTTGAATTCTCATCCTCCTCTTGCCCATGTGGCATGCCAGGACTTTACGTTGCCTCGGATTGTTTCAGTCTCGTTGCCTTGTGCCCGTAATGAAGAGTGGCAGAGGGCTGGAGGGCTAGGCTGGCAGCTGGGGCTGTCCCAGTTCTTAGCAGATCTAGCCATGCATTAAAATGTTTGAAATCTTAGTCCTTTTCCCCTGTTATTTCCACTGTCGGCAGTGATTCAATATGTAAAAAATATTACCAAGGTCAGAGCTTATGCTTTGAAATCTCAGCTTGCCACAGAGGAGGTGGTTTTGCAATACATAAAATGCAGTTGGTATCTTGCCACATCCCAAACTTGCAATGTACCGTGCAATGCGCTCCCTCACCCAACAGTTAGGAAGAAGATGGAGTAAATCTCTATTTCATTCCCCTTCACTCAGGTTTGTCCTGCTGCTAAACCCTGCAACAAAACCCAACAGGTTGGGTTTTTTTCATGTTGTGGTGTGGATGTCTCTTGCTGAAGTTTTTGCAGCCTGTGTGCTTAAGCTTTATCCCGCGAGTGTATTGTTGTGACACCAAAGGGCACCGCGAGGGCAATGGCAGGGAAATCCCAGGGCTGCGTGCTTGGGGTTAATTGCAGGGAGCTCTGCACAGCAGCCGTTGCCTGCCAAGCTTGCAAAACCTGGTGATAGTGTCAGAGAGTTCATGCCTGCAGCCACCAGTGCCATCTGTCCGTGTGTTCACGTGTCGCCCCCCCTGCCCCTTTCTGCAGGGGAGGTTGGGTGCTGCTTTTTGGGGGGTGCGATGCATCTCTCTGACCCGGCACAGGTGCAAGGGGAGGGAGGACTCATTACAGGGATACCTGCCCACGCAGCCCTGTTCGCTCAGCATGGCCGAGAGCACCCTCCTCTTTCCGCTGGTAGAACCTGACGGATGGCAGGTCCTTAGGAAAACAGAGCCTGACTTTTCCAGGGAACATGCAGCCACTTTGCCTTTACAAGCCCATAAAAGCAGAGTGGAAAAGCACCCTTCTACTGCCATGCAACCATCTGACATTTAAGAAAATGATGTACAACTAAGGCAAACATCTGCCAGGATGGGTTAGCCCTGCATGGTCTAGCTCTTGTGATGCTTCCATCTCTATGACCCCATGGGGTCTGTGGGCTTATTGGGCAAACCCCTGCCTGCTGTGAACGGGTCTGACTGCAGCGGTGCAGCACAGCCTTGGAGCTTCAATACCCCACAGAGCATCCACAAAGCAGCCATCCTGTTTTGGAGATTCAAAGCTGTACAGTGCTGATGCAGTTCGCATGAGTAAGGCAGAGTGGCCCAGTGCTCCTGAATGCAACCATTGCTCCTCTGCTTGCTGAAGCACATATCCAGAACTGGTATTTTTGAATGTGATATCCCAGTTGTTTGAAGCAATAGACGTCATGCTGTCCCCATGGCCAAGCATGCTTGGCTGCACCATCGTTCCTTTATATATCCCTTGCTCACACATCTGCATGTCTTGGGCATGCTCCTGTGACCACTGCAGTGTCTTATCTGCTGATGAAATGCCTTTTCCTCAGCTAGAGCGGGAAAAAATACTGAAGGATGGCATTGGCTTCACGTCCAGCAAACTTCTTCCAGTGCCAGTTTGCAGTACAGCATCATGCTGGCCTCCTGTGAGGAAGTGTCTGAGGCAGGTGATGCCTTGCTGAGCACCACCTGTGTCCCAGAAAGAGGTTGTCTGCAGTTTTGTGTCACATTTCTCTCCCCGAAAAACTTTTCAAACTCAAGCTGGTAGCAACTTGCTGCCATGCAAATCGTGCCCAGGCTCATGTGCCAGAAGAGTTCTGGTGGGGTTTTTCAGGGCAGAAGAAGCTATGTCTAGCAGGCAAGCCAGCAAAAATTTTGCCCTTGGATGAAACAAGAAAATCTGGCCATAAAGCCCAACATTTTATTCCACATGCAGCAATTGCCTTAAAAAAAAAAAAAAAAAGAGAGAGAGAGAACAAGCCCTTCATATTTTTGCAGAGCTCTGGTCCCAATCAAATAGCTGGACTGGGAGAAGCATTAGAAAATGGGGCAACAATCTCATGTTAGTCCATTGGGAAAGTTAATAGACCTTTTCCATCCCAAGTTTGTAGGATTCTGGGCTTTTCGCAATAGCTGCTCCACTTAAACCGCAGCTCTGTGCATTGCCTCGCTCAAACTGACGGCTCCTTCCCCTGCAGCGGCCCCGCTTGTCTCATTAAAGCTCCCACCTTTCCGCTGCTCAACTGAAAATCAACAAAGGGAAATTTAGGCTGGATATCAGGAACAATTTCCTCAAGTTGACTGTGAAAGTGCCTCCAGGGAGGAGCAGCAGAGGCTTCATTGCTTGCAGTGTTTAATGGGTTTCCCATCTCGGTGTGGGAGGGAGGGCAGCCCGGGCTCAGAGCCGTCCGGACAGTGCTGGGCATCCCTGGCTGCGGGTGATGGACTTGCTCTTTTTTGATCATTTCCCTAGGGAGGAGCAGAGTGGGTGTTGCTGCTTCACCTTCCCTGCTGCTCTCACCATGACGCTGCTGAGCTGGAGCCTGCAAGCGTGTTGGTGCGGTAGCTTTCCCCATTAATAAACTCTGAGATAACTCCCTGCCTGGGAGAGCGACCCGGGCATGTTTGGCTTAAAACAGCATGTACTCTCTAGCTGTCCAAAAACTGATTTCAGGTGAGAATAACTCCACACATGTGCTGGAAAAAGCAGATGCCTTCGTTCAATGACTCACGTCCTTTCTGCATCTCATCGTCGGCCCTGCGTTTGCTGGAGGGGGGGTTTCGCTCCCAGTTTTGCTGTCCCAGGTCAGCTGGGCCTGGCTCTTCCCCACATCAGGGTGAGCCTGCGGCCATACCACTGACTATTGCTGCTTTAGTATTTATTGCATGTCTGGGAAGTGTTTTTCCAAACGGAGTGTGGGGTCCTGCTCCATGCCCCGGCATGGCAAGTGCATTGAGCACAGTGTTTGCTGGATCCTGGCACCACAGTGCGCCTTCTCTGCAGTCCCTAAAGGACCAGCACTGGAGAGGCTCCCAAAATATTCTCTCTCTGAGGAGGCTGGTTGTGGCATGTCACTGGGTTGGACCTTTAATTTCAAACTGGGCTTTTAACCTAATTGTTTCAATTGGAAATGCAGTGTCTTGTGTCGATTCCCCTGGTCCAAATGAAGAAGGCAGGAAGGAGAAGCTGCCACTTTGCCAAGGTCAATTTGAATGGAAGGAACCATGTTCTCCTGGAGGAAACACTTGGTGCAAGATTATCATGGATGATGCTTTGGGTGGAGGAGCCCAGGGAAGGAGCGGGCGTAGGCAGGGCTTGCTGGTTGATCCCATCTGGCAATGCAGGCAGGAAGGGCTTGCACAGAGGCAGCTGTGAATGGAGGAGAAGCAAATGTCCCACAAAGCCAAGCTGAGAGGGCAGCCTGCAACCCAGGCAGCATGAGAGATGGGGAGGAGAGGAAGTGAGGAATATATGAAGCCCTAAGGGGAATAAACAACCACCCAGGCTTCTGCAGCGTGTTGGGGGGCTCCTTGGGGACCAGCGGTGTTGAGGAACAGGGTAAGTAAGCATCTCAAAAGGCTGTTTGATCTCACCTTGGATGACTTTTTGCCCAGAAGCCTGGTATGTGGAAAGGGGCAAAGAAAGACCCCATAGTTTGACATACCATAGAAGTATGACTGCTGTGGCAGGGGCTTTGAAAAGAGAAGGAAACACATTTGCAGTATGAGAGGGAGATGTGTGCTTTTGTGGTCCCTGTTCTTCATGGTACCATGTGACCATCCTATGGCTGCTCGTGGGCTTTCCCCTTGGAGTGACCTTGTGAGGGTGTAACTATGATGGAGAGAGAAACCCCAGGGTTTCTGGGGACCATGATTTCGGGGTGTTGGCATGTAGTGATTTTTCTGGGTTGCACATCCTTCCCTTCCCTCCACAGCTGGTGCTGGATGAACACAGAGGAGGACGTTTAATCCTTTCCTTGAATAATTTCATAACCTAAGGCTAAAGGCGACAGATGAGCATGGCCTGTGGGGGACNCTAGATAGCTTTTAAAAATGTACGTGATATCTCAC
The DNA here is from genome assembly GCA_013389905.1 of Sula dactylatra. Classification (NCBI taxonomy): domain Eukaryota; kingdom Metazoa; phylum Chordata; class Aves; order Suliformes; family Sulidae; genus Sula; species Sula dactylatra. The sequence goes on along the minus strand of WEKW01025044.1, from coordinate 371,461 downwards.
AAAAACATGGTCGGGGTGTGGATTCCAGCTGTGCACTTCAGAGATTTCCGATCTTTTGTTTCCCGTGCATGAACCCAACACACTAATCTGCAATTTGGGGTCTGACTTTGCTCTTTGCTCCAGCCGGCGGAGCTGTGCTGGGAAGTGGGACGCCACGTGTGACCCACAAGGGCTCGGCAGAGAGCAAGCCAGGAGCGGCGAGGGGGAAGGGGAGCAGGTTGGGCTTCATTTGTATGGCTCAGCTTGCAAAATGCTGTCCTGCTGCACAGGACGCTGCTGGGAGATGGGAGACCCCACTGGATGCTCTTCCAGAGACCGGGGATCCTTGCAGCAAGCTGACCGTGTGGTAGAAATGCAGCATCTGGGCTCTCCTGGGCTGCACCAACGTCCCAGCTCTGTATGGAGGCATTGCTTGGAGCCTGACCCTTGGTGCAAAGACATACCCTGATGCCTCAGGCTTTGGGCAGCCTCCCACGAGGGGAAAGCTGCCACCAGCATGGTTGCAAGCTGGCTCTGAGTAGGGACAGAGGTGGTGCAGAGCCCAGGGGTCCCATCTGCTCACGCATCATGGTGGGTCAGCACGGTGGGTGTTCCTCCACTAGCATCATTCTTAGTACCACTGAGACGGGCCCTGGGTGTCTGCACCCTCCGTGGTGTGGGAGCTGCTGGTGAACTTCCCAAGGCACCACTGGGGAAACCCACAGAGGAGGATGGGTGAATGCATGCAGCCCACTGCAGGAACCAACAGTGGTAGCAGCTCGGTCAGACAGTTTATGGCCATCTGGAGCCAGGGGGTAAGACCCGTGCAGGCAGCAGGGTACACAGGCTTGAAGGGTTTCTTGAAAGAGGAAGCCAAAGCCATGTAACGCAAGCAGGGTTGCTCCTGTAGGCTGTGGGTTGGGAGCGATTCCCTTTGGGGAGCCCAGACCCAACCCTTGCAGCCTTTCCCCAGGCTTTCTTAATTTCATCAGTGTCTTTAGCCAGGTTAGGGTTTCCCTTGTGTTAGCTGTCGCGAATGCACCTCTTGAGGTGGAAATGACATTTGTTTCTGCAACAGCAATGCTTTGCCCTCCCAGAGCCAGATGAATTCCCGCTAATCCTCCCCTCCCTCGTTTCACGCATTTTTCCTTCATTCTGCTCCTCGACCACAGCGCTTTGCTAAGCGTCACAGTCAGCAGCAGGTAATTTAAGCACACATCTGCTTGCAATCTGGGAGGAAGGAGAGAGGCAGTTTGTCTTTGTTAGAAGGCCGGCAGTCGTGGCTCTTTGCTTACCTGGTGGCAGTAAGGCTTATTTTGTGGCTCTATGGGGGCCAGGTGGGAACTAGGGGTGAGATAGGATGGGGACAAGGTGCCCTGCTCTGGTCCCTCGCCCAGGGGTATCGCTGGGGATGTTCAATCAGGGCCGATGGGCTGCACGACCCAACTTGAGCACTGATACCTGCTGGGTTTGGCTGTTCCCATCTCCCATCCCTTTTGGTCCCCTTCTTGTGGTCTGCTCGGCTATCAGCCTTCCCCAACAAAGGCTTGCCATCCTGCTGGCCAATTGCAGCCGGGTGAGATAGACTTAGAAAGCCACCAGGGTCGGTGACCAGGTCCATGCTCTTGTTTCAGGAAAGCTCTGGGATTTGGGTCACCTCCCTGTGAATGAGGCAAAAGACATAGGATGAGCAGGAGGAGGTTGAAACTATTGCTGGGGGCACAGGGGGATTATGTGGCACAAGCCTGTAGGAGATGAGGGCTTTTCTCCTTCCAGTCCTTCAGGACAAACTTATTTCAGCAAATACTCCATCCCCTGTTGCTATTCCCTCCGTTAGGCTTTCTTTAAGTGCACCAAGCTGCTTGGTTTAATTTTTGGGCTGCCCACTCGCCACTGGAAGCACAGAGATGCTAGGGCGTCTGCGCATCAGAAAGGCTGAAGGTAGGTAAATTGGGAGATACTGCTGATTTTCCTGGGGGAATGAGGACACATCCCTACACTTTTCCAAGGAGCCAGAAGAGTGGAGCAGTGTTGTGATGGTCCCCCTGCTACCAAGAGAGATTGGGGCTGTGGAAGGGTGCTGGCACCCCAAAATCCTCCTCTTCATACGCAGACCTTGCTTTTCCCGTTCCAGTCCTTGCATCTAGTTTTTAAATGCATTGAAGCCTTTCGTCTTGTTTTGCTAAATTTAGACTGCCTGCCTTTTCCCTCGGTGTCCCAAAACAGCTGCTGAATGAAAGGCAATCGTTTTCTGATATTCAATACCATAAGCAGGAGTGATTTGAAAATGTGTTGATTCCTTAGACTGTGGGAAAAAGACCTGTACTGCTGGCAAAACCGGGCTGAAAAGTAATGTGGGGTTTTTCAGTTTTTTTTTTTCTTTTTTCAATGGGTTCATGGAAAAACAACTCATATTTCTTCATTGCTTTGAATTTTCCCTAGAGGCTTTCAAGGGTTGAAGTCTTGTATTTCTATACACTTGTTTGCAGAGACGGCAAAATGCGGTGGATTCACACAAAAGCCTCGGATTTGGCAGTATTGGAAAAAGGGGATCTGCGTAATGCCCTGAAGCGTCGTTCTTACAGCCCACAAAAGCCAGACATCCCAAGGGGAGTCCGATGCCAAAATTAGTTGAACTCGCAGCCACATCAGTGGGGTGAAGGGGCTGTCCCGCGGCCAGTGCCAGAGAAGTCGTGCTTCCTGGCCCTTGCTTTCATGCAGGTGTTTTGTGTCACACTTGGGTCCGCTGGCAGCAGTGCCGGGGCTTTCTGCTCCCCACAGCTCCAGGGCATCTGCAAGGGAATAGCTCCTGCACTCAGGCTCAACCCTCCTGGCCAAGCACGAGGTGAGATGCCGATACCTGGGTTCAGTCCGGATGCTGCGCTGCCGGCTCTGCGTGGGCTCTCCTCTGTCCATCCGGCAGCCTCAGGTCCTCTAAAGATTGCGTGTTTGAAATATGTGTAATATTAGTCTGCGTAAATCACATCAACCCTATGGCTTCCAGCACTGCTGGCTTGGATTCTTGCAGACTAGCTCACTGTCACTCAGACACGGGCTGTCTAGGTTAGCTTAATGAGGAAGCCAGACTAAGATGAAATAATTAATGCAGCTGTAGAGTGGAGATGTAGGAGTCTTTGGGGGATAAAGGAGCTGGCCCAAATCTTCCTCCCCAACTGGAGTGCTCCAGGCCTTCGTGAAGGTTCAGAAATACTCCATTTCCACTGGGTGCTGAAGGTGGGTCTGTGCTCCTTCCAGCCCGGCATGCTCCCAGGAGCTCTCCAAATCAGCTGTGTAGGCATGGGGGTCTGGACTGGGTTCAGGGCAGCAGCTGGGTGGAGGCTGCAAGACGGGAGCATCATGGGGGGCCATGGATGTTTTAGGAGGGTAAAACCCCCATGCTGGGCGGGAGGAGAGCAGTGCCAGGCTCTGGAGGATGTTCTCTTGTTGGGATGCTCTTCTTGGCCCCAAGAGTGGGGAGATGGGCCAGAGCCCTCACTCGGGGCTGGCCCTGCTCTGCCCATGCAAACGGGCAGCATCGAAGGGAGGCATCCACTCCCGCTGCAAGCTCCTGCTACTTAGCGTGAGCCTGAATTAAAACGGGTTTGTTTAGTAAACCCATTCCAGGATAAAGCTTTTGATTTATAGGCGCCCCAATAGTGCTCCAAGGAGGACTTGTACAACTTTAACTGCATTTTCTCAGCATCACACCAGCCCAATAAAAGAGAGTTCATATGCGCTGCACAAATTCTCACTTCCAATATAAAAAAGGTTTTATGAGACTGGAAGTCTCACTGGCTCTGCGGGGCTGGGTGTACTGGCGGATACTCCGCATGACAGACCCTCGATTCCTCTTCGAGTTGTCAGACTTCAGTAGCATTTACAGCTATTTAGCTATCAAATTTTATGTGCGGCTCTGAGAGAAATGTGTCTTTTAAATACTGCTCTGTCTCATAAACAGCAGTCTGTTAAACCATGTCAATGGTACAAGCAGTTCGTGAAGCTCTCCGATGCAATCACCTACAGCTCTGCTCACTACCTGAGCAGCAAAGTGCTGAACAACGCACCAAGTTAATTTTCTGAGCCGGTTGTCTTGGCTGGGGATTGGCTTGCCAAGTGAAAGCTGGTAATAACTGTGCTCCAGCAGCCCAAGCTTGGGTCCTGTTTTGCCCTGGTGTAAATCCTCTTCCTGCTAACGTCCATAAAGCCCCACTCACTCGGTGCTTGCTCAGCGCACACTCAGGCAAGGAGCTAGGGTTTGTCATCTTGTGCTACGGTTGCATCCAAAGGCCACTGGTGAGATCACATCCCTAATTTTCCAACCCAAAGCTTTGAAGCTCAGGATCCTCTCCTGTCTACGCGAAGACCATTTGGTCTTCCTTTTGGTCCTCCTTCTTGGAGGAGGAGCTGGAGGCAGGAGGTTCCTGGAGTGCTAGCCTTGACCTTGGCCATAACAAAATCCCTTTGTTGCTCCTTCAAACCTCCACCTAGGACATCTCCATCCCGTTGCCTTCTGTGCTTTTCCCAGCAGCAGTGCAGGGGAACATCATGTACCACTTTGCATCTCCGTGCTAATTATTTGGTGACCCAAGCTGAGCCTCTTCACACTGGATGAGAAACAGAAGCTGCTTACCCTCTGCTGATGGTGCAATCACGCCAGCTCTGATGCTTGGGGTATAATTTACAGACTCTGAGCAAGATTTCAGAGCTGAGCCAGGCTTGAACTTTCAGCCTCTTTTATTTTATTGTTATCTTCTTTTTTCTTATTATTATTTTAGCACAAAACAGTAACGTTATGTGTGTTTTCAAGCCTGTGCCACTTGGAAGGTGCAGGTGGTGCAGGCAGTGCCCAGGCTGCTGGCGCCTTCACCCAGAGGCGCTGGGTAACGAGCACTTGGAAGTATAATTGCTGCTGTGCGCCACAGACTGGGAGGTTTGCTCTCCTATCACTGCTGTTTCCGTGTGCAATGAGCCAGGGGCCAGGGAGGAAAAAAATATACGTGCGTGTGCAGCATGGTTATTTTCAAATATGAAATTGCACCTGCAAAAATAGAAGCCAGGAAGGGACTGGCAAGCAGCTTGGGGCTGGGAGGCGCGATGCATGTGGAGCAGGGATGGGGACGGCATCTCCAAGTTTCTTTCCCATGCTCGTGCCGCCTGATAGTTTTAGCGGACATTACTTTTCCTCCCCCTTGCATTTCAATTAATCATCTGCTTGTCAGCACTCTTCCCCCCAGCTCCCCTCCCCACCAAGTCTCGGGGAGCAGCGCGCACGCACGCAAGCACCCATGCACGCAGCCTGTGTGCTGACGGGCTTGGCCGCTCGTTAATCACTTACCGGTGTCGTGCAAGTCAGTCCCCACAGAAGGAGGTTTGGTTGAGGGGAAGATGGCTGTATCCTCGGTCTCCTCTTCATTGATGGTGTGGGCTGAGTGCAGGATCTGGCCCTAGTGTGTTGCAGCCCATGGTCTCCATCCTGCTCCAAGCAAAGAGCTGGTCAGTTCTGTTCAGATAGATCTTGCTTTCCAACATGTTTGCAAGGAGCTCTGTGCTGAGCCATCACCCTTCCAGAATTTGGGGGGAACTTTCTTATATTTAATTTTTCCCAACAATGGCATGCTTATACAGCCATCCAGGTGAGAAGTGACCTTTGGAGGTCTCTAGTCCAGCCTCCTGCCCCAAGCACGGTGAATACCGAGTGCAGACCAGTTTAGTTTGCCCATCTGTGTCTTATAAACCTCCAGGGCTGGAGATCCTACAACTTATCTGGGTTCCTCTTCCAGCTGGTGACTGTCCCCATGGGAAAACATCTTCCGTATGGCAAGCCTGAACCTCTCCTGTTGCAGCTCATGCCTGTTGTCTGTCATCATCTGAGCATGGAGGGAAAGGGTCTATTCCCATCCTCTCAGTAACCTCCCACTAGGCCCTGGCAGGTTGCTGTTAGGTCTCCCTGAAACCATCCCTTCTCTGGGCTGGACAAGCCCTGTTTTCTCAACTCATCCTCATCCTCATGTGCTTCAGCATGGACTTGCTGGAGTTCAGCAATGCCCTTCTTGTACTGGAGCCCCAAAACTGGCCACAACACTCTGGATGTGATTTAAGGACTTTTTTTTCACTGAGTTTTTTTTCCATAGTGAGTCTTGCAGTCCCTGCCTAGGCATGTACCTGGCATCAAATTTCCCCTCTGGTTGGGAAAGGCTGCCAATAAAGTGTGCATGTGTGTTTGTGCCTGTTTGTGTGCACAGTTATTTAGGAATGATTTCTGTTTTGAAGATTCAATAGAATTTTTATTAATACTTTTCATGGGTGTGTTTAAGAATTTTGTTTTGACGCCTGCACAAATGCATTGCTCTGGTCAGAGGCTTCTCTGCAACCCCAGCAGGAGCCATGCCCTCTCCCCAAGCTGCCATTGACTTCACTTCAGCCACAGAGATAGTGAACTCAGAGGGTTTCTTTTCCTACCCACTCTCCTTGGCCAGAGTTTCTCTTAGTGCTCTGCATTTTCATCTGCCGGGAGGAAGCTTTTCTGGGGCCGGGCAGGATCTGCTCCAGTGAGGGCTGCTGCATGCTGTGCTGGGAGGTGCTGGAGCTGCAGAGAGCAGCTCAGAGGGGCATTGGGGATAAGAGGTGCAGCCAGAGCTGGTGCCAAGGAGCTTGAACCCTTTACGAAAGGTCAAAGAACATCAGGCAGCCTCAGCAGGCTGCAGGGCAGGAGGCAGAGCACCTTGGAGGTGGGGGCTCACAGGGAGGAAGGGAGCATTTGCTGGAGGTGAGTATCCCTGGGAGAGGGTGAGAAGATGCTTGGCATGAGTTCAGTTCCTCCAAAACAGCTCATTGGCTTGTTGCAGAGGAGCCCTCAGCCCAAATGCTGCTGAGCCAAAAGCTGAGGGTGAAGGGGAGGGAGCCAGCAGCACTGGTGGGAGATGGGGGACCAAGCAAGCTACAGCAGTCGTCCCCTTGCTGGGACAGGCTCAGCTCTGCAGCTGCAGTGGCATATTTCCACCCTCCGTGAGTTTTGCAGAAAGGTATTAGCTGAAGGACATGTCCAGCAGCAGGTCCGGGATGAGCCACCACCTCCATGTCCCCAGGTTGGAGAGCTGAAACCTCCTGCTGTGCCAGCAAGGTGGAAGTTGGGCTCCTGCTCTCCATCCAGGCAGCATCGCAACAGGCTCAGGCACCCAGAAAGGAGCAAAACTGTGTACAGAAATGTGTTTCCCCATGTTTGCTGCTCATCCGTGGCTTTACCCTGCAGTGAGCACAGCAAGCTGATGAGTATGAGTAGACTTGACTCTGGCTCAGCTTTTCCTTTGTTCTGCCGTTGAGGAATATTTGGGGATTGAAAGTGAAATATAGCACTCTCCTCTTCCAAAGGAAAAAAAAAAAGAAGGGAAGGGAAAGAGCCCCTCTCGCATGCTGCACCGGCAAACCCTCGTCATCCTGTAGCAGGAGGCCAGCGCACATGAATATTCCTGTGCAATATGCGCGAGTGATGAGCCCCATATGCAGGCCTTGGGAGAAATTAAATATTTTCTATGGCGTTTTCCAAAGAGCCTTTCTATCAAAGTGCTCGGTCAGGAGCCAAAACGCCCCAGCTTTCGCAGCCCCAGCTGGTTGACACTTTTTTTTTGTTATTTTATTTTTAAACACTGATGAATATTTTCTAATTAAAAAACAAGCCCTCCCCTAAACTGAGTCTTGCCCCAGTGGATGGAGTTGAGCCAGAGTTTGGGAGGGGGCTGGAGGCCGCCAGGGACTCCACGGCTGCTCTCGGCTGCTGGTTTTTTTCCTCCTTTAGTGCTGGAGCTTACAGGAAGGGTCCTGAGATAAAGCGCACACGTGGTCCACATCTGCCCAGCCATGCATGGTGGAAAGCAGGAGGTGGCAGCCTGGTCCCTGCCTGCTGCCTGGGCCCCTAGAGAGGGGAGGGCTAAGTGCAGGCTTCAGGCAGGTGGTTTGAGGAGCACCAGCCTCCTGGGATGGAGGTCACTAGGGTGCAGGTGGACATAGGGACTCTCAAGCAAAGTTTGGCATTGCAACAGCTGCTCTTCATATTCTGGCTGGTTTGCCTGCAAAGGTGAGAAGGAGCGAAGAATTGGCATGGGTTTGGGGGTGGAAGCCCAAGGAGGGACAGATACGCAGGATGAGATCTGACGCTGGCTCTCGTCTTGAGCACGGGGACAAAACCCCTTGCTAGTTTTAAGGCATGTGAACATGGTACGGAGTTGGAGAGGAGCTGACGTGTCAGTGGCACAGGAATGAGAGGTGGATGCTGGTTCTGTGGACTGGAAGGAAAGCCAAGCCAGGGATGTCCAGCAAGAGGCTGGTCGGCAGGGCAGGGTGATGGGCAGCAGAGTGATGTGCACCAGTGGTGGAGGAGAGCATGGGGCTAGGCAGGAGGAGTGTTGGGCACTCCCCTACTCACTCCTGGGGTCTGGCAGCTTGTCCACCTCTGGAGCTGTAGCCCCTAGAATTGCCCCAGGATGAAGTTAGGCCTAGATCAACGTTCCTTGGATGTGAGTCTTCAGGACAAGTCAGAAAGGCCATTTGCTTTCATGTTTAGCTCTTGGCTTTGATGGTTTACCGGTGGAAAAAGTGCCTTGGAGGAGTAATGCTAGCAGCAGCCACTCTCACCTCCAGCCTCCTCTGTAGCAGCCACAGGGCTTGAGACCGGAACAGAGCTCACAGGGCAAAGCTCAGGTGCTAGAGAAAAAAGCTGCTGGGATCTTGCAAAGTGGAACCTCTCCCAGCTGAGTCATTTTTCTCCTAAAGAGCCAGATTGGCTTCAGACTACTTTCTGATCACTGCAGCCAGTGTTGGTAGGTAGGAAGGTGGTGGTATGCCTACCTTGAATCCTGTACCCCACAAACCATGAGAAAGAAAGAAAGGATCTGCGCAGCTTGACATCACTTGGGGACTGAATTGGTTCCCAGGCATGGTATCAATGCGTGCGTCTTCCCTCCCTTGCAGGGCTGGAAACAAATTGGATTTTAACCCTATTTCTCCTATACTGAGTATTCATTTAAGTCTGCTGGCTTTATATAGCAAAATCTTCCTCCAAGCATACATATTCTTGGCTCTTTCTTTCTTGGAAAGAGGCTGAGACCCAAATACAGTCTCATGCCACAGCTCACCTGCCAGTGGCAGAATGCAGCGATGCTGGGCTTGCCAGAATTCATCACTGCTAGCAAGAACCATGCTCAGAGGAGGTCCTCATTTCCAAAGGGGTGTTTTGTTTCCCCCGTCGCTGCTGAGCCCGCCACACCACACGGCATGCGTTTTGGTGTACAGCCGCTCCATCCTCCTCCTCACCCTGCGGGAAGTGCTTCCCTGATGTCAGACAGCTAATAACCCCTAACGAACATGCTAATTTAAGAGCTGTTAAAGCCAGGGGCCAGCAGGAGGTCACAGTCCGCACAAACAGATGGTGTTTTGTCCTTGATAATTAAATTTTCCTGTAGTTTTGGGCAAGAGACTTTCTTGCCTTTTATTTCAGCACAGCTGCCTCAGGCCAACTCTGTTCCTCCCTCCTCATCCTCTGCTTGCTCTCAGCAAACACCAACTTCGGAGCTGGGGAAAGACCCTGAGAAGGGCAAAGGTCCCCAGGGGGTTTTGGGGGTGCCTTCAGTGGCCTATTGGGCTCGCCACATGTGCTCCGGCGGCTCTGCCCTGCAGCGTTCAGAGCTCCCCGAAGAGGCAGCAGTTGGAGGTCAGGTGAGCGGCACCAGCCTCAGGTTTGTGGGTGCCCCCAGCCCTTTGCATCAATGCTGGAGGGGAAGAGAGCCTGTGCTTTGGCCTCTCGTGGCTGGTTTTGCCCCAGCTCTGTCCAGGGGATGCCAGGTGGCAGGGGGGCTGGGGTCAGTGAGGTCCTGCTGCAAACCGAGGCGGCGGTGACAGCAAGACAGCTGCTGGCACGTGGCAAGGCTCGACATGTGAGTGGGGCTGTTTGGGAGGTTGGAGAGAAAAGGGGTTGGTTCCTCTCCCGCCACTTTCCCAGGAGGGCGTTTGCATGTGGGAGTGTGCAGGCACATTGCTCTGGTCCCATCACTGTCCTCAGTCCCACCACCATCCCCAGGCTTGGCTCTGCAGTGCATCCCCATGTCTACCAAAGGGGCTGCTTGCAGCAGAAATCCCCACAGCATCAGTGGCTCCAACAAAGGGGAGGATTAGTTCCTCCCTGCATGACCACTCTCCTTGTTTGTCATTGGGGAGTCACAGAGCAGCCCCATGCCTCAGCTTCCCCCAGCTCACTGTTTTGTAGCATGCTTGGCAGCCTGCTACAAAAACCAGGTGCCACTGTGGTGTCTGGAGGCAGTCCCCAGCAGGCTGCACGGGGCGTGCTCTGGGCCTGTGGGACAGCACAGGGCGAGTGGGGTGGAGAAACTGGATGGAACTGGGAGAAGCAACAAGCACCAAATCCCATCTGGCTGCATCATGGGCAGCATTTGTCTCCATCCTGTGCTTTTCCCTGCCCAGGTTTTGGGCAGCATCCTTGCAGTGGGGAGGGAGACAGGGGACAGCCCATAAGCAGCTGCAGGACAAATGTTCCCACCATTACATCTGTCCTGGCTGCCTGGGTGTCCTGTATTCCCGCAGTGGCTTGTGGGCTGGTGTCCCCAGCCTAGTTTGTGGTGTGAAGGCATTGCAGGGACCACTGTCCAGGACACTGTCCCATTGCATTGTTTGCAAATTCTTGCCCCAAGTGCTCTGCCGGTATTTGGAGCTGGAGGCATTTGTGATGCTCATGCAAACCCACAAGCATGAGGCCATCAGGCATAACCCACTGTGGCATTCTGCCCTGCAAAACCTGCTGGTCAGCTGCAGAGAGCCCGGGGCCGCATAGACAGGGTGGATTGTGGTGCAGAGGTGCCGGGGGGCTCATGAAGGGCGCAGCAGGGCAGGACTGGGGGTGGCTGCAGTGCAACTGTATGCGTTTTGTGAGCAGACATGTGCAAAGCAGCTTGGTGAACACGCAAGCTGGTGGTGGAGTGCCTTTCGTCCCACTCACCCACCCGTAGCGGCACTCCTCCTTTGAGGTATTCCATCTGGTGAGGGCCCAGAGGGACTCCTGCACCCCACAGATTGGGGTGGGTGGGTGAGAGGGGAGGGCTGGGGTAGGCTCACAGCCTGGCCAGAGCCAGGGTCCTTGGACTGTCCTGATGCTCTCCCCATGCCATTTGCTGTCCCACACGGTCCATTGTGCTGGGGAAGGAGACCCACGTTCCAAGGGATGGAGGAAGCTCCCGGGGTGGGTGGACGAGTTGCAGAGCGGGGAGCACAACATCTCCCATGGGACCTGGATGGGGAAGGACAGCAAGCAGAGACCAGTGAGGAGCACATGGTCCCAAGCATCCCAAGCCCCTGCCTGCTTCTGACAGTGCCCACTGCCCTCCCTGGGCCCCAGAGACTACCTGGCTCCTGTCTGCCCCATCCTCCTGCCGGCTCATACTGCAGGCATGGGGGAGAGATGAAGCAAAGCAAAACAAATCATCCCGAGGCGTCTCTGGGGAGGTGGCATCAAGAGTCATCAGAGTGGCTTCCTCTGTGCCAAGCACTTAAAGAAAAAAAGCCCAAACAAATAAACAAGCCAAAATTAAAATGCCCAGCAAGTTCTGTACAACTGGAGGCTCCCTCCCTTACGTTCCCAGCTGCTAAGCCAGTGTCTTATTCCATCACTGGACAAGATGGGCTGCCAAGGGCTCTTACAGCACTTTTCACTCCAGTCCTGCTCATGTCCGTGAGCCCGTGCTTCAGGCTCTCATCCTCCTCCAGCTCTGTCTTGGCATGCTGGCAAAAAGCAAACCTGCCCTGCTTTCTGAACAGTGATGCTGTGGCCTCAGTCCTTGGCTGTGTTTGTTGATTTGGGAGTGAACTGTAGCTGTCCCTGGCTTGGGGACATCACCACTAGGAGGTTTTCTGGGGCCAAGCCAGCATGGTCCTGCCTGCAGCAGGGAAGGGATCCTGCGGGCTGCAGGGTGCCAGTGGTTAGCTTGGGGCAGCAGCCAGCAGTTGCACCTCTTTGTCCCTGTGTCCCCAGAGGCCATTGAGGGGGATGTTAAAGCTCCTGTGGCCAGACTCCCCCCCAAAATCCCCAACTAGTAGCAACCAGGCTCCTGAGGCTTGGAAAGGCTTGGAAACACCATGCTGCCCTACGCCATGCCTGCTGTGCCATGGACATCCAGCTGATCAAGGAAGTCTGGACAATCTCTGTCTGTCCTCCCTTTCCTCTTTGTTTTGCTCAGGATGGCACATGACTATGGCACGGTCCATATTTTATTGCTAGGATGCCCTGGAGGTTTGCATCTTAAGGGGCGTTGGGGAGTTCATAAAGCAGCTGGGCCACAGATTCTCCTCAAGGCAAAAAGCAGGGTTGTGAGCATAATCATGGGTGGCTTGAAGGGCAATGCAGCCCCACCGGTAAAAATAAGAAATGTTGCAAGCATTTGCCTGGAAATCGCAAACTGAACCTGGCATGAGGCAACGTTGGGTCTGTTTGCTCGGTGTATGGGAGTTTAGTGTTGCTTTTGTATTTTGTTCTGGGTTTTGTTCCCCATCATTAATTATGAGCGGAGACTGGGAATCGAAGTGCCAAAATTCAGTTGCGATATCGAGTGCTCCTTCCTGCAGTAATCACAGCCTGGAGAGGCAGAGTGACCAGGATCTGCCCCCAAATGCACCTGTCTTGGGTGATTTCTCCAGCTTCCAGGGAGGAACACTGGGAAACACCTGGGCCACAAGCATTGCCCATCTCCCATCCCTGTCTCCCTCCCTTCTCTGTCTGATCTTGTCTGTCTGTCCCCTGCGTGGCACCATCAGCTCCATGTCACTGGGGGAAGCATCTATGGAAAAAAAACAACCCAGAACGCCACATGAATGGAAGATCCAGAAAAAAACACCATCTTTGGCACTTCTTTAATAGAAGCAAACATCCAATTGATTCCTGCAGTCTCTCTGTGCAGGGAGCCACAAAATGCTCAGCATGGAGGAAAGTGGAGTAAAAAGTGGGGGAAAACAGCATTTCTCATTGTTGGGTCAACCTTTCCTCCATCTTGGAGACTGTCCAGATGTGGATGTGGGGTGTGGAGGAGTGAGGCTCAGGTACAGCAGCTCAGCTGAATTCCTGCCTGGGTGGCACCAGTGTCCTTGAGGAATAGGCTTGGGGCAATGTTCCTCTGCAACCTCTGCTGTCAGGATTCAGGCCCCCTCCTGCCCTGCTGTGCTTTCTCCTGGCACCAATTTTTAAGACATGCAATGCTTATTAGTATGCTGTCCTTTGCATTGGCTTTTATCACCGCTGGAGCAGATGGCTGGGCTTGGACCACCACCCTCCACTTGCAAAAAGGCCAGTTAACGTGATGGTAGTTGTGAGGACAGGTACAGGCTGTGGGAAACATCCTCCTTGAAGGCCCTGAGCGGGAAGAGGGAATAGGCAGAGGAAGGCAGCTGCCTGCACAGCAGCATTGCACCGTGCTTGTCATGGCACGGCTGTTGGTAGGAAGAGTTGCTGGAGAGGTTCCCAGCAGAGTTCCTGTGCAATGCTCTCCTGACATTGCTCATGGAGGTAGGATGTGGCTGGCAGGGAGCCATGCCACAAGGACGGTTCCCCTGCTTGTCCTTGGGGCAAGGAGGAGGCAGGCTGTAGCACCCCTGTGTGTGTCTCTTGTCCTACCAGGGTCAGGGTGTGGGCTGCAATAACCTTATGTATTAGGGCTCACTTGGAGAGTTTGGAGGAGCTACAAGGTGTGGGTTAAGAGGAGAGGACCTCACCTTGCTGCTGGAGCAGAGATCCCCCAGCCCCTGCATCTGCAGGGTGAGGACCTTGCTCCTGGGGGTCTTGGGCTTCGCTGGCCTTTCCACAGCTTCCTGCCCCAGCAGGAGCACATCGCTGTGATCTACACGAGCAAGAAGTTACCTGTCCTCGGAGCCAGGTCACCAGTCAGGCAGGCTCCCAAACAGCCTGAGACATTTCATGGGTTGCTTCTTCCTCCCAAGACCATCCCAGCTCCCCCTGGAGACCATGGGCTCTGCAGTGCTCCCTGGAAAGCAGCTCTGGTTTTAGCTGGAGCTGATGCTCCTTCCAGGAGAGCCTCTTTCTTTATCCCCCCGGGCACTTGGAGCAGCTTTAGTCACTGCCTTTCTCACTGAGGTATCCTACCAGCGACATCCAGGGATGATGGAGCAACTCCAGGCTTCAACATGCACGTAGTGGAGCCAAGAGCCCTGCAAGCCCATGGCTACCTTCAGGGGCACATATTCTACCAAAGCAGCTGGGAAATTTTTTAAGGGCCATTACTGCACCTTCTGTCCATGTCTCCTAGACCACGAGGGCAGGAGAGTGCATAGCCGCTCAGGGGTCCAGCGGTGCTCCCTGGGCCGGCAGAGGCACAGTGATGGAGGGGCTCTGCCATGGGGGTTCTTCCTCCAGGGCATCCTCTCATTTGGCATCTCTGCTTTGTTACTGGAAAGGGAGGAGGTGGAGGGAGGAAAGTCACAGTCTGCAAGAGCTGTGAGCGAATTAATTTCAGCTGGCCTGGTCATCCCCATGGCGCTCGTGGTCCGGGGGGGCAGTGCTAATTGCCCTGTTGACAGTGGGGGTTTAAATTAGATTTAAGAAGGCTTTTCAAGCAGCAGGGGCTCTGGCTGTCCAGGTAAGGTTTTCTGATAGCACATATTACGGAGATGATAAAGCCCATCTTTTCTCTCTTCCTCTTAAGCAGCAAAGTGGAGTTCAGTGCAAACGGCACATGCAAATGGCACATTGTGAGACTGGGAGGTTTTAGGTTTTAAGTGTGCAGCATTAAACAACTATTTTTTCCTTTCCTTTCCCTCGCCATGCTGCCACAGGAGGTCTGAAGGGAGGAGACGGCACTTGGTGCTTTTGGGCACCCAAACAATGCTCCCAGGGCTGCCCTCCCTGCCCACAGGGCTGGCCATGAGTGGTGCAGTCCCTGTGGGAATCGGGACTGGGAGATGTCCTGCCCACTGCAGTGCTTCACTGCTTGTCCAAGCAGCATGCAGTGCCCTCCAGGAGGGATGGCATCTCGCTGGAGGTACCCAAGATCCCTGGGGCTGGGGAAAGCTGTGGCAGGATCTCTGCTAGCAAAGGGCTGGGCTGAGCAGTCAATGGTGGCTTTTGTAAGGGTGTTTCTGTAGGGCTCGGGTCCAGGAGGTGTCTGCTGCAAGCATCTCCAGTGCAGATGCACTGTAATGGCTACAGTGGGTATCTGCACTACAGGCATAACGTCACACCTTGGGGACAGGCAGATTGTGACCTCTCCTCCAGGACGGGTATGCTGCAGTGCCTATGGTCAGCGTCTGCAGTACAGGTGTACTGTAGTGTCTGCAGTCAGTGTGTGCAGGACAGGAACACCATAGCGTCTGCAGTTGGTGTCTGCAGTACAGGCATACCAGAGCATTTGCAGTTGGCGTCTGCCGTACAGGCGTACCGTAGCAGCTACAGTGTCTGCAGTACAGGCGTACCATGGTGTCTACAGCTGGTGTCTGCAGTAGAGGTTGTACCATTACCATAGTGTTTACAGTCGCTGTCTGCAGTACAGGCGTGCCATAGTGTCTACAGTTGGTTCCCGCAGTACAGGCACTGCAGAGCTCCTTTGGAAGGCTCTGGGCAAGGCTGTGGGGCGGGATGTGGAGAGAAAGTGACTTAACGGAGCTTTTTTCTCGCCGGGTCATCACTTCAGAGCCAGGCCCTGTAACAGCAGCCGGCGGGGAACTGCCCAGCAGACAACTTTGTCATGGGAGCACTAGGTTTTGAAAGTATCCCTTTTTTTTGGGGGGATCCCCCCTCCAAAATGTGGTCTTACTTATTTATCATGGCTGGGAGGGGGCTGTGGCAGGTGAGAGTTGCAGGGGGAGGCTGGGTTGCAGCTCACATCCCTCGCCAGCCAGGGACAGCCCTGCCCTGGAGCTGCCATTTCCAGCTGGCTGTTGCCAGTTAATACCCCATTGCCAACGAGCATCCCCATGGCTTTGGGGATCCTTCTAAGGGGGAGCTGGAAAGGATCCATCTCTCTTCCTGCTCAGAAGAGGACACTGGGACTATTCAGCAGACAGTGGCAACGTACTTTCTGCCTGGATACATGATCCTCTTTGCTTCTGCTGCCCACCTTGGGACTGTCCTCACCCCATCACACCACAGCAGTTAATATCACATCACTATGCCCCTTCAATCCTGCTTGCAGGGGCAGCCTCTGGGCTTGTCTTCATGTAGGTCTGGCCACTACCCCCTTCCACATAGCCTGATCCAGCTCAGGGAGAGCACAGCTGGAAACGCGTTTGGTTTAGACCAAGAGCTGCCAGAGGGGACTATATTCATGTCTATGTTGAGTTGTCTTCTGCTAAGAGTGACCGTGACCGATGTCCTCATTACTCTCGGTGCAAAGGACAAGGCAGGGGAGGATCAACTAGTTGGTCTCTCCCAAAACAAGAAACCAGGGACAGCAAGGAAGGCTGCCAGAGGTGACTCCAGCTCCAGGGCCACCACATCTCATGTGCCCCCTCGCCTCCCTCCGCTCCTGCCCAGGCTTCTCTTTCCACTGCCAAGAAATGATTCAGTAGAGGGGCAAAAGTAAATATTCTCCAACCTCTTTTTCCACAGAAGATTGAGTTTCCCACTGCTGGGTTTGCTGTGTAACAAATGCAGTTCCCCATGGTCACCTTTCAGCTGGTCCTTGCTAGAGTGGGGACTCAGCCCGGATGCATGCCTGGTGAGCTGCTGCTTGCTGGCCCATGTGCCGGTGTGTTGGGGTGCTGGCTTTTGCTGCAGCAAATGAGAGTTAAATAAGCAAATACAGCAAATGGTAATTTGCATTAGAAGCATCTGCAGAAATTGCGAAGGTTTTGTTATGTGCTTGGAAAAAAAAATCAACATGGCTTTGGGCAAAACAGGCAAACAAAGCAAATACTGCATGGGAAATTGCGATTCAAGTGAGAAAAAGTTGCTTTTCTGGCTAGATTTTTTGCTCTAAAATAGCTCCGGCTCCTGCCTGGCGGTGGGGCTCATCTCTGAGAAGAAATGAGGTTTTGCAGGGCAAAAGCAGCCAAGCGGTGAGGTCTCTGTGCCAGCACTGGGAGCCTCTGCCTGTGTCCTGGCTGTGCACAACATCCCCAGAGACCTTGGCCGGATGCCTCCTCTCTCTCTCTTTCTCCACCTGTAGGCAAACAGCATCACCCTTGGGACTGTTGGTGCTTCAGGGCAAGAATTTTCCCTTGCCATGTAACTGATGCCTGTCTCCACGTGGCTCCAGCCTTGGGTGAGGCTGCCAGGCATATGGGCGGGAGCAGCAGCAATTATTTTAATGACTGATAAGAGAAGGAGCAGCAGGGGAGAGCGAGTGGCTTTGCTCCCTGGCAGGACCAAGGTGTAGAGAGTGATGATTGGTGATGATATTTGCACCAGTGCGAGCCAAACAGAAGGCTATGGCAAGCAGATCTCATGCTTTTCAGAGAGGAGGCTGATTGCTGGGGGGCTGGAGGGGCTCCCATCCTGCATCCTGTCATTGCCACTGTCCCCAGAGTTGGGATGGCTCCACTAACTGGGGGTGCCTGGACTGCAGACTGGTGCAGTTCCTTACCTGCTTCAATTCCTGCTGCCAGCCACCAACTTCCAGGGCTGTAGGGAGTGAATATTCAGTGTGAACTGAAGCTGGGATTGGTGGGGAGAGACAGCTGCTGTTTGCAGGCAGCTCCCAAGCTGCTCAGGACCTCACATGCCAGCACTGCCCTGGGATGTGGCATTGCCTCCAACCTCGAGTCCCAGCCATCGCCCGCTCCCCAGGCTGCCGCTTGCAATGGCAGCTAGCACACAGGCGGGGTGGCAGCAGGGGAACCATGCTGCGAGCACAGTGGGGACACGGAGGAGGCAGAGCGGACAGGGAAAAAGAGGAGCAGGAGAGAAGAATCAGAGTGAATGATAACGATGTTGTAATTAGCACTTAGCGCTCCTCGCCCAGAGCTTTCAGAGGAAGGTCACCTTCATTATCTCNTAGGTGGGGGGGGGGCAGGCGGTGAGAGCCATTTGCTCAAGGTGAACTGGGAGGGCTGGGGCTGGGGCTTACTGCCAGCCCTCGCTGCCCAAACCCAGTACTGCAAATTCAGCAGTGAGGCCATGGGTCTCTTCTCTGCCTGTCTCCCAGCTTCCCATTTTCAGGGCCCCCATCCCTCCAGCATCACTGCCCTTGAGAGGCATTTGAGACCAGGCTGCACCCCAAAATCTGCCCATGACATCCCTCCCATCCATGCTTGCCTTCCCTGCAAAGGCTTATGTCCTGCTGCGAACCCGAGGCCATCTGGGCTCCTGCAACGGCCATGTTGGGTAACGGAATATGTTTTGCTGGTTTTTTTTCTCTGGCCGGTACAGCTTCCCCTTTATTTAGGTTTAAATGGATGCCATCTGGCTAACGAGCCCATACTCATGTTCTAGATTAAAAGGCAATCCGCCGCGCGTTACTGATACCGCGCTGGAGATTAGGGAGCTTTAAACGGTTTTGAAGGTGTAATTTGCTTTTCACACGTAGTGCTATTTACCTCCTGGCGGGTGGGCCAGCATTGCCATCCCCATCACCAGCAGCTCCCTCCCAGCTCTGATCTCCTCCACTGGCCCCAGCTGCAAGAGGAGGAGAGCTTGGGTGTCTCCGAGCCCAGCAGAGCCACACAAGGGCATCCTTGCGGTTGTTGCTGCCGTTTGCCCACTCCTGGGGAGGCTTGTTGGTGCAAGGATGATGTTCCCTGCTTGTCCCTAAAGCCCAGCATGTCTCCACCCTCCTGCCTTCTTAGCTGTTCCCCTCTACACACCTCCCTGCACCCCAGCATCCTCTGGGACATGGCACAGCTCACCAGGCAGAGCAGCCTCAGCTCCTCTCCCAGCCCAGAGAGATGGAGGCTGACCATGGTGCATTGGGGTGTCAATGGCAGGCGGCTGAGGCAGCCAGCAGCACCCGTGGGTCACTGTGAAGACACTGATGAGGGTTGCACTCTCCCTGGCATGCCCAGAAATGCTGCTGCTGTTGCATCGGTCTGGCAGACAGCATGGTGCTCAGTGCTAGTGCCAGAAGGGGCCACACTGGAGCAGCAGCAGCAGCTGCCTGTGCTGGGATCTGCATATTGCACATCCTAAGCACTGGCTGCTGCTGTGTAGTGCCTGGGTGTGCTACGATCTCTTCAAAAAACCTGTGCAACCCACTTGCAAGCAGGTATGTTCTTAGGGTGATGCTGCAGCTGCCAAGGAGATCCCAGCACCAGGGTTTGACTTTCTTAAAGGAAAGATTGAAAATGAAACAAGAGGAACATAGCATTTTTGCAAGGTGTGTGTACCATGGCCTCCAGGCACCTGGTTGTGCTGGCAGCTGCCATGGAAAGTGCCACAGGCTATTGAACGATGGAGCGTGCACTGGCAAAAAGCCTCATTTTGCAGCAAATTCCCCCATGGCTGAGCTGAAGTCTCGCCTCACAGTCATCTCCTTGCAGTCCCATCGTGCCCTTTGGCTGCCCAGGAGGGACTAGTTCTTGGCACGCCACGTGCGAGGTCTCCTGGGTGCGAACCCTGACTGCTTCTGCCTGTGTTTGCTTCCACAGATGGCTAACCCCATCCCGTCAGCCTGCTGCGTGGTGCTCGCCGCGGTGGTGGTGGTGTACGCCCAGAGACACAGCCAGCTTGGTGAGTCTCTTCACATCTCTCCCACCTTGGGGGTCCTGAAAAATGTGAATGCTGCTCCTCCAGCCTCTCTCCTGGGGCAAGCTGAGCACACTCTCCGGGCTTGCCTGATACTGCATTTTCTGGATGTTACAACTTTTCTCCTCTCCATGACGCATGCATCCCCTCCGGTCTGCCACTGTGGGGTTTGGGTGTCCTGCATCCCCCCAGCACCCGCTGGGTCTCCCTCAGCCTGCCCACACGCCCCTGTGTCCTAGGGTGCCCCTGTAGCTAGGGCACTGCTTTCCTAGCCCTTCACCCCACCTTTTCTGCACGCTGCCCTGTGCAACCCACCCACGAAGGGATGGGTGGGTGGGAAGAAGCAGCAGCCTGACAGCCCCAAGCCCCAACACCCTACCCCATGACCATGATGGGTGCCTCATCTGGCTCTCACCTCCTCAGGGTGACTTTGCCCCCATCTGTGCCCACCACGAGCTCCTGCCTCTCCAGGTTAGCAGAGGATTTGAGGCTTACCTTAGCAATGGCTTTAGAGAGACAAACTTTTAGAGATACTGGTGATCCTAGGTCCAGGCAGGAGCAGAAAGGTTGTGGGACGGTGGATTGGGTCCCACTGTGGGGCCACCTATGGCAGCCCTGCAAAAATGGGACAAAATCCATTTGAGGTGGACCTCCAAAACTCACCAGATCCCTGGCAGTCAGCCTAGCTGTTGTTGCTTTCAGTGGATTGTAGAGGAGAATTTTGCTGATTGACTCCGGTAGGGACATCTGTGCATCTGTGGGCTCTGTGGGATTGAGGAACCCAGCCAGAGCACCCTGCTGAGCTCCCCTAAATCCAGCTGGGTGGGTTTACATTGCTGGAAGCTGACAGCCTTGCCTGCTTGGACATGAAGCAGATGAGATTCAGCGGCATGTCCCCATCATGTGGGAACAGCCACTCTCCAGACACAAAGGGAGCTTGCTGGGTGGTGTTGCAGGAGCATTCCCAGCATCTTCCCAGGGGTCAAAGCATTTCAGTACTGAGCTGTGTGCTGCTTGTGGTGGTGTGATGCTTTCTGCAGAGAAACAACGCTGCTTGGTCCTGCTGTGCTTGCAGGACCACTGCCCAGAAAGTCTTGAAGGATCCAGTGTCAAGGCTGCCAGAGCATCGCTTGGGTGCACCATGCTGCTCCCCTCCATGCTGTGGGGACAGCAGCCCAGACCTGTCACACAGGAAGATGCACAAAACACAGAAGCGCCAGGTACTTCAGGGTTATGCACACTTGAAATGTGTTGTCTAGACAGAGAAACAAATGCTGCTCCCCACCAGCGCTGGCCAGGGCCATGCAATTTGCCACTGGCTGTAGCATGCTGGTGCAGAGAGCACAGCCTTGGGCAAGACCCCTGGCCAGGCGAGCTGCAATGACTGTCACCTTCTGCTCCGTGATCTCGCAGGATTCAGGGATGTGGCAGCATAGCCTCCCTGTCCCTGTGTCCCTACTCCTTCCCTTGCCCAGCTGCATGTGGGAGGGAAATGTCCAGGGCACCAGCTTGAAACTGGAGCTGCTGAGACCTGAGTACATCAACAGGCACCTGGAGGGGGTGCGCCAAGTGAGGCAGGGCTTTCCCCACCTGCAGGAGCCAGAAAGGCTGCTCTGCACTTGGGGACATAAAAAGGAGAGAGGGGGGAAAACTGTGTATAAGAGCTGAAGGAAAGCTAATAGGGCAGGTCCAGGACTGTCCTCAATCTGTTCCCCAGAGGCACTGTGCTTCCCTCCTGGGCAACTCTGAAACATTGAGGTGATGCTCTGGGCACAGACTTTGGAGCAGCATGTCTCCTGCCCACCCCATCATGCCCTTCTTGGAGATGCTGCACACATGTAGGTGAAGTCGGGGAACATCTGCCCTGCGTTAGAGACCTGAGGGGTATGCTCCATCCCTCCCACCCAGAGCTCACCCCCTGCTCCACTGCAGCCTCCCCTTGCCAGCCAACCCCAGGGCTCATCCACTGTCAGCCAGGCACTCTGGCAGGAATGGGGTGGGAGGATGGATTAATCCCACTGATGGCAAGGACCGGGTGGAGTGGGGGGAGGACACTGGCATAGAGTCCATTTATCATGCACTTGAGGCACGCTCGACTTTAATAGCTCATGAAGCACTTTAAGAGATGCATTAGCACTGAATACTTGAGTGAGGAGGATGTGACAAGCTGTTAAGTGAGCATGAGCATGGCACAGCGAGGCTGGCCACCCGCTCCTGGCTCTCACGTGCACCCTGGTGATTAGTGGAGCATCCTGCAAAGTGCCACATGAATTAATAAAAGCAGCATCAGACTCAGAGGAGGTGAGGCTGCTCGTGCGTTAACCCCTCTGGTGCTCATATTTGGTCCTTCTCCTTGGAGCTGGCAGAGGAAAGGGTGTATTTGTCTGGGATGTGGGAGCCCAGGATGCTCCACAAGGTTGGGGGGGCAAGGGGCTCAAAGGTCAGTGAATTTGTGTACCCTCCCTCCCTCTGGTGGCAGATCTCCCTTGGTTTGCATCTGTGGCAGGTTGCTAAAATTACATCTGCACCGCTCCACTGGGTACCACTGCTTCCAGCTACTCATGGGGGTGGGCAGTGTGCAATAGGAAGCTGGAGCCATCACTCAGGGCAACCCCAGGGGGATGCTCAGAGGGTGTCACTAACGTGCTGGCTGGGGCAGGGGGCTTTGAGCATCCTGCTACAGATATGGCGCAGAGGGGCATCAAATGAGGGAGTTAGCAAGATGTTCTCCCAGAGAATGGTCCCTTGTGTCACCCAACTGGGGGGCACAGGGATGGGGCAGAGTGCCTGGCTGCAGGCAGGGGATGCCACTCGCCTGGAGAAACATCCCTGATCTCCCAGGCGGTGTCTTCACCGCCAGAACAGCTCAAGCCATCAAATGCAGATTGCTCCCAGTCCACCTTCACTGTGGGGTCTTTGGCTCCGGCATTGATGCCATTTTGGGGCAGCCGGGTTGGACTGAGGGTGCCGCTGGAGCTGCCGGGAGTTCCACAGTGCACTCACAGCTAATCCTATTGCTGCTAAACCGATCACCCCGTGCTGCTCAGCCCCTCACGCTGGGTGCCTCTGGCGGCATGCTCAGCATGGGTGGGATCACTATTGCTGCACTGAACGCATGCCCTTTCCCAGCCCAGCCAGGGCAGCTGGCACAGGATCGTTTTGAACAGCCACCTCAGTGCTCATGAATTTAGCAGACGAAAAGGTGATATACTGGTTAAAATTGGAGGCAGGGAAAAAAGAGATGAGGCTTGCAGGGATAAGTTGGTGTAGAGTGATGTTTGGCCCTCCTGCCAGACTTGCTGAGGGAAGTGGTCCAGGGATGTCCCCTCTGCTGCATGGGTAAGCACTAAAAGGACACCAGCTTCAGACCGGGCTGCCAGATGGGGGGCAGCCTGCCTCCAGAGATGGGCATTGCTCCAGGCAGCCACAGGGCTGCCCCATCTGCAGAGCTCCCAGCCAGCACAGAGGTATGGACAGGAGCTGCAAGAAGAAATGGGAGGGGACAGAGGAGGCAGAACTGGCTGAAGACCATACAGGAGAAACCAGTGCCCTGCCTGTTTTTGTGGGTAGCTCAGTTTTCCATCCTGTGTTTCTTTCTCCAGGCAGTGGTTGCTGCCAATTTATTTCAGAGCAGAGGAAGGAGATGGGGAAAGCTCAGCAGAGCACGGAAGCGATGCTGCCTGCTCCGACACTCTCACCTTTGGTTGGCCAGGGGCTCTGTCGTGTGAGAGCAGCACTGGCGAAGGTCCCTGCCATGCAGAGACCCTCTCCCTAGCAGGGCTTGGGCACCCTCAAAGGAAAGGGAGAGGCATGAGCCCTGAGGCTTTGACAAAGTTCCTTGGGTGGGAAGTGTGTTCATGGTGGAGATGCCTAACCATGTGTCAGGCCCTAAAGCGTACATGCATGGGTGATTTCAGCTCTTTCTATTCATTGCAACAATTGCCCGTGGCTGGACTTAGCTGTTCCCAGTAGACCCAAGGGCTTCAGCAGTCCTGGGAAGGGGGAACTCTGCTTCCCCAGGCTCCTGCCATGACCAAAGCTTCTTTCCCATCTGTCAGCTCTGCCAGAGTTATGTCCCCATCTGTCCTAGACTGAGATTTCTCTGCTTTTAAAAGAGGAGTAATTCTGCTTTATTGATCCTCACCTTGCTGAATTAACTCATGTTTAAACAATAATTATGTTTTCACCCAGGAGAAGAGACAAAGAGATAAACGTCTCTGGAAATGAATGCGTTTCAGATGCCACATGCCGGGGTTAATTTATTGATGGGCGCAGAAGCTGCTATCTCCTCTCTTTCTCACCAGGAACAAGCAATTAGCCCGCATCATTCCTCAACTGAGGAAAAGGAGAGATTTTGTTTCATTACTTTCCCTTTTCTCTTGCTCTCTTAAGCCCTAGCACTAATCTTTTGCAATCGGTTCTGCTGCAAAGCCGCCCAGGAGCTCCAGTTTGCATGCACCTCGTTAGAAATGCTGCCCACATTTCAACTAAGACAAAGTCTGGGCCAGTAAACAGCCTTCAAAGTGCACAGCAATGCCATGCCAATTGGCCTTCCAAAGAGAAGCCAGCTGTAGATGTGTCCCTCTCTCCCCTCCCGACATTGTCCAACCTTCTTCATGTGGCGTTTGTTGGACGACGGGGATGCAACCAGCTCTTTCTGGACTCTGCTTCCTCCCACATCAGTCAGTCCATACAACTCCCCAGGGCATCTGCCTGGCACGGTTACTAGTTGCTTTGATTTTGGGGGTGTTCTCTGGGTTGTCTGTGTAGAAGACGGTTTGTAGATTCGCACAGGAACGTGTGGTTTGTTTGTAGACATCCAGGTAGGTTTTGGTTGTGCAAATGCTGCTCAGTTAAGGTGCCCAGGATTCAAGTGGTGTGATGGGCTACCTGGGTCTTGAGGCTTGGTCTGGTGCCCGTGGGTGTGCAGGGGAGGTGCGTGTCCAACCTAAGACAGCACTGCGGGAGTACTCTCTCCAAATACACATACAGAAGGTCTTGTCTTACCCTCTCCTCACCACGCTATTGGAGTGCCTTTCAGTCGTGCATTAAGCGACATGACTAACATCTGTCATGTGTTGTTTGTTTTTCCACCCGCTCCCCAGGGTGAGATGCATGTGCAATGGAGTGTTTTGGAATTTTTTTAATTGGCACTCGCTGTTTACACTGGGGAAGGCAAGGTCAAAGGGACTGCGTGCTGAGCAGCCGGCTGGGAGGCTGGAGACGGTGCATGCTTCCTGCAGAGGCTCGTTCTCTGCTCAGTCTACGGCCAGCACTGGAGAAAGTTCTGTCTCCTCATTACATAGCACCTTCCCATCTCCCCTGACACCTCCTTGCGTCTCGGGCCAAGTTTTGCTCTCATCACAGCATACTGGCACTTCATCTCTGGGTGGCTCCTGCCAAGGCATTATCGGCGCTGTCCTCCTCAAGATGCGGCCCTGCTTTCTGCGAGTCTGACCTACATTACTCCACTGGAGATGAATGGACTTGTGTTTGGCTGCATAAAACACATGCTCTTGCTGAGGGAAGGCTACTATATTAACTGCTCCAGAGCTCTGTGTGCAATGGATTTGTTCTTTTTGTTATATACATCAGCCTTTGTGCCACCGGCAAACTTTGCCAGCAACAGTTTTATGTTGCCTTCAAGATAATTGATAAGATGAGTGATAAGCAATGGGCCAAGAACAGATCCCTGCAGGGACACACTGGGAACACCCTCCTGCAATGATGATTCCCCATTAACAATTAATTCCCCATTAGCAATTACATTTTTTAATCCTTTCTCTTATAACACTGGATGGTCTTATTATCCAGCTGGCTGAAATTCCAGCCTTGCTCCAAACTGCAGTCCTGTTCAGCATGTGAGCTGGTTTCAGAGCATTTCCAGGACCACCCAGGTTAGGAATCAAGGTTTGGCATAGCCTCTACCTGCCCCTGCACCCCTCACTCTTTGCAAGCCATCTCAAAGCCAAAATGCTCTTCAAATTTGCTTCATGCAGAGCTTGGAGAGCCAGAACTGAGGCATGGTGCTGGATCAATAAAAGGACATGTCTTGGCATCGGAAGAATGTTATCAGGGTTTGCTCAGCCCAGTGAAAGTCAGGGGGCTTAGCTCAGCCTGTCCTCAGGCTAAAGGAGCTCAGTCCATGGTGGTATTCACATAATCTGCTGAAGGAGCCAGCTCTGTCTGGAAGACCTTGGTCCAGGGCATGTTATGAATAGATAGATGTTCCTGCCTTGGAGCTACAAGAGGGGAAAGACGCAAGCACTGGGGCAATGGGGGAAGGTATTGCTGAACATGTGGATATCCTTGCAGGGCAACACCCCTGGCAGAGCAGCACTACCTGCACCTCTGGGCACCCCAGCAATCACCTCAATTCTGCAGGCAACTTATGTACCCGGCGGGTGAGTCAGCCTGACGCACCGAGGACACATTACCTACACACACAAAGGCTCCAGCACTGGCGGCTTATGTGCAACGATTAGGATTCAAGCTTCTCTGCGAGACAGAGCCTGCTTAAATCATTCCGAAGGCTGCCGTTCAAGGGCAGGCATCTGCTCCTTGCCTCTTTTGCCTTGCTAATTTCTTCCCGGGGCTAAGCTAGCCCAAGCTCACAGCCGTCTGCTGGGGACCAGCATCATTCCAGTGCGGTTACTGCCTCTGCTGGGGGCTGATCTGTGAGCCCACCCCATGCTGGCCAGAGCTACAACCTGGCTGTAGGTCAAGTTGCATGAAACTCCTGTCCCTCTGATGCCTTTCCAAGGAAGGTCTATTACCTCTATCCCTGGACTTTTGTTACTGCGGTGGTTTCCCTGTTGCCTCCCCATCCTCCCTGCCAGCCCAGAGGCACAGGGAAGCAGCAGAGAAAGCAACTCACCCCACCTGCAGTGACACCCCAGCTGCAAACCATTAAACTCTGCTGCATGCTGTTAGGGCATTTAAGAGCCCATCAACGTCTAAGGCGCCACTTGCTACTCTGATTTCTCTGCTTCTTCTCTGCCCTGTGTGGTGAAGGTGAAACTATCTGAGAAGAACCTGAGACCCATAACAAGCACAAACTTCTGCATCTCCTCCTTTTCCTTCCTACTCCTCTGTCTGTCCTAGAGCACCTGGCATTTTATTATTTTTTTTATCAAGCACAAGATGCATCTCCCGAAAGATTCCTCTCTGCAAAGTAAAAGAAAACAGCAAAAATAGCCCCAGGTCCTGGAACATCTTTTTCTATTACTGGACATCCCTCTGAGCTCAAGTAGATTTCCTGCCCAGACACAGAGTGAATTATGGCCAAGCTCTCGAAAGCTGACCTTGTGGTCAGCTGGAGCACAGGCTTGCTAACAAATGTGGTCAGCCCCCACTACAGATAGCCTATTTTTAGTGCCTGTGTTTCCTTGCCCACTGCCTCATTGCCCTGCAGGTCCCAGAGCCGAGCATCCCCCAGGGGTCCAGCTGGCAGTGCAGGATAGCCCCACAGGGAGCATGTCTCAGGTTCACTCCTCCTGCCTGGGCACTGGGAAATTGAGAGGGTTGATTTCCAAGCTGTGTGTGGTAGTTTTGCATTGTAGAAAGTTGCGGGTGCATGGGGCAGCGTGGCCTGTCTTGCTGGGGCATGCTGCAGGAGCACAGCTCAGATCGTGCCCATCAGGGGGCGGAGAGCTTATGGCACTCACCTAGGGTCTGTGCTTGGAAAATAGCTGCAGGTCAGCGCGAGATTGATGTCCTGTTGAGCAAAGTGCTGTCGGATGCATGAAGAGAGATGTGTCTTAAAGTTAAGGCGGGGAAGAGAGGAGAAGAACAGGAAGAAAAATAGAGGGACTGGCACTTAGGTGAGAGGGAGCACAGCTCTGTGGCTCCAGGGCTTTGAAGACTTGCTCTTTGCAAGTTACTGAAGTTTGGAGACATGCAAAGGACGTTGCAAATAAGCTGCCTGCTTTTGCTATACAAGTCTGTCTGGAGGCACTTCCACTGAATGTACCTTTTTGTGGGAATGGAGGAAGTTATTTGAAATGGAGCCAACAGAGATGAGGTCCTGGAGCAAAGCAGCTATCTCTGCCCAAGTCCACATGAGCCATTCAAGAGCTTGGAAGGAAATCTAGTAGGAAATATCTGGGATGCTAACAAAAATATGAACCCTTCCCTCAGTCTGGTGTTTTGAAGCACATCTCAAAGCTGTAAAAGATTAAAAACAAAAAAGGAAAAGAAAAGGTAACTACGGGTAAGAGTGTGGGTCTGGCAGGTTTTGGACAAGCCTGTGATCCCACAAAACTGTTGAAAATAGTTCACAGCTGTGGTGAGAAGAAGAAACTGCTGGGAGGATCGCAGCCTGCCAGGATTCATTAGTTCTGACAGTGGCAAGGAAAAACATGTTACAGTAGTCTCTTAGACTTCATTAAACATATCGACAAGCACTGAAGGAGGAGGAATGGGGTTTGTAGTCCACCCAGGCACACAGAGGAGCTTTGGATGGAGAGTGTTGAGCCTGGGGGAAGCCATGGGAGTTATTGCTGGCAGGGCAAAGCTGCTGCAACCTGTGGGGAGGAGGCAGGACCTGCTGGTGTGGATGTGCAGCGGTGACAGAGTAGGACAGGGAGCAGCACTTGGTTCCTGGGGCATCTGTGTAAGTCAGCTGGGTCCTTGCTGACAAATTCTTGCTGAAACCCACTGCTGGACAAACCCAGGTCATGGGGAGAGGCTGGGAAGAAGGGTTTGGAAAAAGGTCATCTTCTCGGGGTGGCATCATCCCGTTGTGTGAAGCAGGAGCATCGCTTCTTCTGCTGACACTTGGTTGTAAATCAAGGCATTGCCATAGCAGCTGCGAGTCCCCAGATGCTGGTGGAAGCCAAAATCTCATTTGCACAGATTTTCAGACTGAGGGAGCTGAGGAATAGCCCAGCACATGGGAAATAGCTGTAGGCTTTGCTCTTTGAGTGAGCTCTGGCTGCTGAAGAAGGGCTGTGGTCTGTCCTAGCACTGAGCTCCTTTTGGCGAGGGAGGAAGCAATCCTCTTTTGCGGGTTACGCCTGTTGTTTTTTTATGCCTGTTGTTACATTCTCAAAGCCTTCCAGAAATGGAAGATCTCATAAAACAGTGACGGAGTAAAAACCTTTAGTGCTTCCAGGGTTTGGCTTCAATTAGCCTCCAAAAGCTCAGAAAGGTCTCACCTTGAAAGTCACATGTGGCCATCCTAGGGAGTCAGCCGTCTCACATTTCCAAAGCAGCCTGGTCCACACCAGCCTGTTCAGCGACACCTGTCCAGTTGAACTTGGACTGAAGGTGCCAATCAATATTTATCCCCTTTGAAGGATTTCTAGTGTCTGAAGTCCTGGATTGTAGGCTGCTCTGGGACAGCAAATCCAATCTCCGGTCAGGCTGAAAGAGCAGACTGCTGCAGCTCAGAGGGCAGCTCTGGGCATCGCTTGCAGGAGCCCACGACCTTAGCAGAGGGTGCTACAAATCATTCCCGGAGCATGTCAGCAGGGCTGTGTGCAACAGACCCTGGGACCAAAAGGGCAGACAAGGCTGGGGCTGAGATGTTCAGATCCTGCACATCCATCAGTAGTGTTGGACACAGAGTGAGTCACTAGCTGCTGTCTTCAGGCCACCTGTGACACGTCTGTGACCAAGCAAAGCCCTGGATAATGGGAGCACAGCCACAACGAGACACTTGACACCAATCGTCATCATCTGCTTTCTGGGGAGAGGATTATGTTAGGGTGGGAGCAGAGCAAAGGAACCATGAAGCATGCTTGGGAATGCAGATGCTGGGACACAACATGTACAAACCTTAATAATCAGTCTTTCGGGGTGGCTAATTTCCCTGGGCAGACACTGTGCTTCTGTGTGAAGGGAATACCTAATACACAAATTCCTAATCTGGGTAGGAGATGCTGAAGCATAAAAAATAAACAGAACAGCTTGCAAGATGTGTATTCTGTCCTGTGGATGAAAAGAACATCTTTCAGGATAAGCAGTCTTGGGCAGCACTAAATGGAGCGGATCCATGCAGAGAAGCCAATCTAATTGTGGCATATTAAAAGGAAAAGGAGAAGAAGAAGGATTGAGCAGAGGCTGTGGCAGGCTCGTTACAAGGGGAAAAGTGCTGCACGTCACCTTGTAATGAGTGCTCCAGGAAGGCCAATCAGGTGGAGAAGTGAAGTGAGACTGCACAGGGATCGACGGTGATGGAGGCAGGAGGGGTTACAGCAGTATTTGTCCAGCATAAGGACCATCGATCTCTTGGTGTAGGATTTGCTGGGAAAGATTTTTATTTAGGTTTAGCTGCCACCAGGCACTAATTGAAGCTGAGGAGTCTGGAGCCTCATTGTACCGCCTTCCTTGCTTAGAGCCATACTGGAGTGGCTGGTGTTGGGGAAGGGGCTTTGTGTATGTGACTCGCAACGTGGGGATGAAGCAGCCTTTGTCTCTGCTCAGGAGACAAGGGGAAGGGGCTAAAACCTTTTTCATGCACAGTTGCTTAATCTGTGGCAGGGTGAGTACCTGTCCCACAGCCCTGGGCGAGACACATCCACCTCCTGGTACAAAATCTCCCCTGGATGTGGCAGAGCCTTACCGTAGGGTGCACACAGCTGGCAGAGCCATGCACTGCCCGTCGTCCCAGGTTGAACACAGTTGACCTTCCTAGCTTTTTTAGCTTGCAAAGCCTGAAGCATTTCCCCCAGTGCAGATCCCTCTTAGCAGATTTAAGACATCCAGCAGTAGCCAGGCTCTTCTTAGTTGTCTGGAGCGTTGCAAAACAGCTGGAGGTCTGTGGAGCTGATGCTGAAAAACATTGACCTGCAAGGCTGGAAGCCTGGAGGACTTCGGCCAGCCAAGAGCTGTGTGCTTTGTAGGCAGGAGAGAGCTGGCACCATCACACTGAGGAGATGACTGGGATGCACAAGCTAAAGCAGAGCTGCAGCGTGTAGCGTGACTTGATTGATTCCTGCTGAATTTGCTAAGGTGTAATGAGGTGTACATGTATGTGCATGTATTTCTGATGTCCAGGCATTGGGCACGCTGCTGGGTAACACAGCTCTGCTGGCAGAGAGCTGGTAGGGAATGGACATTTTGCTATGCCAAAGTGCTTCTGCTCTCTGGAGAGAGGTTCCCTGTGTACTCTGCCCGTCTGTGCTGCTTACAGGGAGCCGCACCTGCTGCCTCCACGATCCAAACTAAAATAAAGCTGAGGAAGCTGCTGAGCACCCCTCACAAAGGTAACAGAACTATGGAGGGGGATCAGGGTCCCATCCTGTTGTGAGCAGCAGGAAGGCAGTCTCAGGAGAGCAGCAGCTGGTGCAAACCTGCATCGTGCAGAGCACGTGCACAGGGGTCTGCTTCTGGGGGCTGGTCTGGGTAGTCCCACATCCCTCATCCATACAAGCACAGATCTCCACCCAGGCAGGAGAGCTCTGCCACCGTCCACATTGTTTATGTGCAAACCTGCTCCCAGGGGGACAGTAAGCCAAGGCTGGAGCGCTCACTCCCGAGGGGAGTCTCCAGCTGTAGCCATGAACTTGAGGCTTTGTAGGATGAGTCACAGAGAGCATCTGACACCAGCCAAGCCGCAAGCCCATGCGAGTTGCACTCTGCTGTGTCTGCTGATTGCCTGCAAATGAGAAACTGAGGCACACAGGAGTGAGAGTGTATTAAATCCAGAATTCTGTCTGTCTGTTCCTCTCCCTGTGATTTCCCATGGGAAGCCTCCATGTCTGGCCATAACTAGGAGCCTGGAGATCTGCCAAAATGTGTGCCAGCTGCTGAGACAACTGGAGAGGCTTGCAGCAAAGCATGAGAATCCAGTGACATTGCTCAGGAGTGGGAAAGGGCTGCTGAGCCCTGCAGGACTCCTGCTGTTGGGAGGGGATGTAGCTTTACCTGGGATGCAGAGGTGCATGGCTGGTGATCACATCCAAGTTCCTGTGCTCAACACACTTGAAAATTAGTTTTACCTTTGTGGTGGGAAGCATGGGGTGATTAGCCCGTGTGCTTGTCTCTTTTTTTCCCTCAGGTGAGGATCCCTGCTGTGTGCCATAGGGGAAGGGCGGCTCAGGAGCTTGGGTCCCCACTGGTGCCTTCAAGCTCTTAGAGCATCACACGTGCCCCTTGGCAGGGGGAGGAACCGTGGCCATCGTCAGTGGCCACAGGCCCACTTGCTAGTGAGCTGTAGCACCATCCCCCCTGGTGCTCCTGCTGGAAGTCCAGTCACGTTACTGGGACTCTTCTCTGCCTCAGACTTTGTCCTTAAGGAGCCTCCCCAGCTTTGCCTGGTAATGCCCAGCCCTTGCCTTGCCCTCTCCCAGCATCACAGGTCACAGCCCTTTGGGTGCTAAGAGAAAGGGTGTTGCTCTTCCTTGCTCTTCGAGGATGCTTGTGCTCTCTTGCTGGACCCATCGCAAGCATCCTCTTGGCCTTGGTCGGGTGTAATAGTTCTGCCAGCTCTGTGGTTCCTGTTGGCGGAGAGCCTCTAGAGACGCTTTCAAGCTGCCTTACTGACCTTCCCATCGTGTCAACAGCGCTTTGCTGATTTACAGCCACAACATGCTGGGTCTGCCCCCATGCAGGCAACTGCTCCAGCTCTCAGCTCTGACAGACACATCTGTCTTTCCCTCCCAGCTTGCAAAGAGAGTTTCTGTTGTTTTCAGCCCCAGTTGCTGGAGACTGATCCTCACTTTTATGGATACTGAACCCTGAATATTCAAGAAACAGCACTGAACTCAGTGTGACCATGGTTGGCAGGTTCTGGCCCATAGTTAATTAGCATTGATCACACTTCACTTCCAACAGTGCAGCTCAGGGAAGCAGTAAAGTGTTGCGATATAATCACTATGGCCATTTTCACACTGCCGATGTGTGCTCTTCAAAAGTTACATAGATGCTGCTATGGCAGCATGGGAGACAGAAGAGAAATTCCTGGGGGAATAGTAATGACATGGGACTTAGGAAACAGTCATTTTAAAAGAAACATTTATTTATGCAGGGTTGAGTTTTTTCCTTATTTTTTTCTGGGTCTTGGCATTGGCTTATCCTTAGTGAATGTGCTACTTGTGTCCTGCATGGCAGCAGGGTCAGCACAGGGTCCATCAGCCCACCAGGAGATTCAGCCATCGAAGCAGGGGACCTCTGTGTGCTCCCTTTGCTCCCAGCTCCTCTGTCTGAGCACAGCAGCAACCTTGCAGCCCCTGGGTCACCAAAAAGTGCTCTTTAGGAGGTGGAAATGTGCCTTGTCCCCCAAGAAATTTGGGGAGGGCTGGATCAGTCACTTGAGAATGGAGGTGTGTACCCTATCTGAGCAAGATACCCAGTGGTCAGCCTTTCCCTGTGATGGTGAACCTTCCCTCCATGTGAAGTTGTCCATCTCACTCCATAATCTAGGCAGGTCTTTTCTGCTGAGCTCTGTGAGTCCATGGGCTTTTGCATCTTACAATGCATTTTTTTCTCCATATTTCTGCAATTATATTCTTTGCAGCTCCAGAGAGATGGCTGTGAGCATCCTTCTATTGATCCATGGGTAGGACTTTAGGATATAAACCCAGAAAGAAAATTTCAGGATTTAGGTAGGCAGATTTAATCCTGTTAATTATTCCACATTCCTACAAAAGCAAGTGTAAGGTGCTGCACCTGGGGAGGAACAACCCCATGCACCAGTACAGGTTGGGGGTTGACCTGCTGGAAAGCGGCTCTGCTGAGAAGGACCTGGGAGTGCTGGTGGACAACAAGGTGACCATGAGCCAGCGATGTGCCCTNGAAGATGATCAGAGGGCTGGAGCATCTCCCTTATGAGGAAAGGCTGAGAGCCCTGGGTTTGTTCAGCCTGGAGAAGAGAAGACTGAGTGGGGGGATCTCATCAATGCTTATAAATATCTGAAGGGTGGGTGTCAAGAGGATGGGGCCGGGCTCTTCTCAGTGGTGCCCAGCGACAGGACAAGGGGCAATGGGCACAAGTTGGAGCACATGAAGTTCCACTTAAACATGAGAAAAAACTTCTTTACTGTGAGAGTGGCAGAGCAGTGGAACAGGCTGCCCAGGGAGGGTGTGGAGTCTCCTTCTCTGGAAATATTCAAAACCCACCTGGATGCGGTCCTGTGCCCCCTGCTGTAGGTGTACCTGCTCAGGTAGGGGGGTTGGATGAGATGATCTACTGAGGTCCCTTCCAACCCCTACAATTCTGTGATTCATCCTGCCCTAAATCACAGTTCCAAAGTAAAGACCACGTAGCAAGAGCACATCAGGGCTTTTTTTAAGTTGTTGTGTGATGTTGGAAAACTGTCTCCGAGGTGAATATTGAACCCTGCTGCAAAAGCTGAGTGTCTTTAATTCATGCCGTGGTCTGGGCCAGCAGCTCCCAAGTTTGTCCTTGCACAACCCATTGCCAGGGGGTCCCAGTTGGGCTGTGACCACGTGCTGGGAGCCCCAGGCTCTGGCGGGTTTTCTCTTCCACACAACACAGGTGCATGGCTGGCTTGCCAGGGTGCTGGGAAAAGCATCACCAGGGCTGGAAGAGGGTTGAGAGGTGGGTGTCAGCAGGCAGAGATGTTCGAGTCAAACCCAGTGGGCTGTAGCACACAGGATTAGTGGATACGGGCTGTTAGCTCATTTAATTGTGTTTTCCTTCCTCTGGTGAGTTTGGGCCATTTTTCTTAACTTGCGTAGCCCTGAGGAGTTTTTTAGCATAACCAGTATTTATGGAAGGCTTTTTGCTTTGCTACTTCAGGGGGAATCACCAGTGTACACAGCAGCAGCTGTCTCATAGCCCCACAAACCACCACTGCAACATCCAAGTGCTGGCATCCTGTGGGACATGCAGGTTCAAAATGGATAAAAAGACACCAGCTCAAGTGAATTTTGTGCTTTGGGAGTTTGTATTTCAGCAAGGCCAGGAGAGCCCAACCCTGGTGTCAATGTACCAGTTGCCATAGCATTACAGCGGAGATGTTTGCATCAGAGCTATGCTCTGATTTTCCAACTTGCAGACCCTTGGGCAAGTCATTTAATCTGCTTTGGGGACTTCAGCTCCGCCTGTAAGATGAGGAGAATGATGTTCCCCTCGTTTGTCTCATCTGTTCAAGTTGTCAACTTGCTAAGGCAAGAGCTGTCTTTTGCTGGGTGCTGGCACAGAGTAGCGGGTGACAGAGTGCCTGTCCTCGGGGGGCTGCAGGCAGTGCGGCAGTGTGAGTGCTGGGGAAAAGCCACCTCCATCCCCTGCGTCGGGACTCCACACTTCCCTTAAGGGGCATCTCCATCAGAAAGTGAAGCGCTTGCTGCCAATCTGTCCCCAGCAGAGCTGACTGGCAAAGTCCTCGGGGGAGCCATTTTCTGTTGGAAAATGAAGCCCCATCACCATCTGAATGTCTTACAAAATCATATTTATCTGTCAGAGGGGAAAAAAAAATTTGTGGGACGAGGGGAAGGGCTGTAATATGTCTTTTTGGTCTTTTTTCAGAAGTGGTTAGGCTCTTCACTTTAAATTGACACCCCCTACCCCCCAAAAAAAGGGTTGCAAAGCCTTTTGTACAACACAGTGGGGTGGTTTTGAAAGAAACCTAAAAGACATGAAACCCTTTGGTTCCTTCTGAAGGAAAGAGCTTTCCTCCATTTTTTTTTTTTCCCTCTTTCAAGGAGAATTTTTAGAAATTTGGGCTTTTGCTCTGATGGGGCCAGAGCAGCGTTTCCAACTTCATGGCATCCTGAGCTTGCCCCAGCCATGCCAGAGCCACTGGGGGCCACAAGCGCTGGAGCCGGGAGGAGCCAGAGCATCTCCTCCCACCGTCCCCACACAGCTGGCCACTCTCCCGTCACCATCTCCCATGGGCCGGCAGCCGCTCTCCCTGGGTGGGCTGCAGAGCATCTTCTTTTTGCTCTGCTTCAGTTTGTTCTCTGTTCACGGCCTCAAGCCGGAGGTAGGGGAAGAGCTGTTTGCTGCCTGTAGCTGCTTTCTCTGTGTGTGTGCGTAGATTTGCACTGATTTTCTCTCCTTATGGATATCTCTTATTCCCCCTCCCGCAGGCGGTGTGTGTGGTTGTTTGCAGGCTCCTGCCTGCGGGCAATTTCCTCCTCCTCCTCCTTACTACCATTGACTCCCTCATCCCTTCTCCTCTTCCTCCCTCTTGATGGAGACAGCCTCTCACAGCCAACTCATTTTGGAGATATTTTTTCACTACCAAAGCCAAGATTTTTCTGTCTCCCATCACGCTTAGTCTGGAAGTGGGAGGGAGAAGCAGGTTTTGGGGTTGGGTTTGGTTTGGTCTTTTCTTTAGCAATAAATAACTTCAGCATGCTGAAGAGGCAGGAGAGCAAAGCTGGCGTTAGGCTACATGGAAGTGCTCCATTTGTTCTGGGAGTCTTTCTCCCCCGCCTCCAGAAAGCTTCTGGTAGTGTTTAATTTTAAAGCAAGTCACTATTATTTTTTGTTTTCTTACTTTCCAGAAGAGATTCCCGTATTATATCAGCTTGCCTGGTGATATCACGCACACCAGAACTTCTTCCTTTGGCTTTTCTTTCCTCTTTGCTTTCTTTTTGCTGGGGTTAAAAGCCCCAAGTCAGCAAGGTACTTAAACACATGCTGAAAGTTAAGGGCTTGCCTAAGTGCTTTGCTGACTTGGAGCCAAAGATATTTTCTCAAGTCCTTTAATGCTTCAGAACCTGAATTCAAAACATTATACAGAAATTCCAGAATTCAAGTATCTCTTCTGCTAATAATAGTTGTAATTCAGTAGTGCCTTCACATATCTGGAGCTCTAGATGTGGTGAGTTTCTGTATACTCTTACTTTCAGAAAATATTCTTCCCTAAAATCTTCTTTTGCTTCAAACCCAAGAGCTCTCCAGAGAGCTGGGCACGTTTATTTGTATTTCAGTCAATGAACATAACTGTCCTATTAGCTGTTGTTTTGCAATGAGACACTCAAAGCTTTTAAGTGTTGAAATTTAGGAAATAATGGGCAATTAGTTCGAATCATACTGAATGAATGTCTGCTGCTGAACTAACATTTGCTCATCATCCCCAACACAGGGAAGAAAAAAAATCCCCATCAACTTGAGGGCTCTCAGAAACAGCAGCATCAGTAATCGGAGGTTAGGAGGTGCTCTCAAAGGCAGGCTGAGCTCCAGTTTCACAGAGCCTGAAAGCAGCACTGCTCCCTGCTTTTGAGAGTTTAGTCAGAGGGATGGCAATAAAAGCAGTACAGAGAGGGAATAGCAGTGGGTAGATGAGCAGGAAAGGCTCTGTGGAGGAGGAGGAGGTGTTTCCAGAAATGGAGAGGCAGCCAGCATTGAATAGAAATTATGGCGTGGTTGTTACAGGCTCTGTGTGATGAGCCCAGGGGCATCTGCCACCAGCCAGCTGATGGGGTCACTCGGAAATGCTCAGTTGCTTAATAAAGGACATCTTCATCAGAGCTTTTTGCAAAGGGTGCTGGACACCAGCGCTTCAAGGCACCAACAAGGGAACAGGACCAGGCAGGAGATGGCTTACTTCACGACCCTCTGAGGAGCTGCATGCACCCTCCTCTGAAAGCACTCTCTGCTGCTGCTGGGAATGGGAGACCCAGCTGAAAGCTCCCAGATTACCATCCTCATCTTAAGGCTTTCTTTTCAGAGGTGGTATGACCACTGAGTGAGCTTCTGCATTGTGCTTTGTAGGTACATGCGTGTGCCTCTGCACAAGGCATGCAAAGCCTCTGTCCATGTGCCCCAAAGCATCGTGTGCTTGCAGTCTCATGCTGTCTTGTAGACATGCTTTGTGAGTTGCTCAGAAGCTATTTGGGGACCACGATCCTGCAGTCATGTCATCCATGGCCCAGATATGCCTTCCAGCCCATAACCAGAAACCCAGCCTCATTCATGCCCTGGCTGGAGCCTGCTTCCAAGCTTGGCTCAAGATCCAGGAGCTCTTGATCCATGTCCTGTTGTCCTGTCGTGGTCTGCAGCGCTTCTTTAGTTACATCCGGGATTTATCTTGATGTCTGTGGTGGAAGTAACGCTCTTCCAGTGTGCCATGAGTCTGACATGTTGCCGTATTTCACCCCAGAGGTGCTTGTACCCAGGAGATGCTCTGTGCAACTGTTGGGATGCAGCTCCACAGCTGTGCCATGGCTCACATGTGCCAGTTATTGTTTCTGGGCTTGGCTTTGCTTGAGGATCCTTAGGAGTGAAAGGCATGAAATGTGGCTGTAATATCTCAATACTACCGAGACAAATCCCAAGGCCTTGGCCAAATTGTTAATACAGCTCCTGATGGGCAGGGTAGATGGTTGCCTTATTATTAATATTGCTTTGAAATCATCACCTGGCTCCAGAAGTGCAAGTGTTACTTGAAGAAGTGAGTGATGATGACTGAGTAAAAAAAAAAAAAATTACTTGGGAAAATGCTTCCCATTTTATCAGCATCTACTCTTATCTACTCTTCCCCCCCTCTGTTTGCTGTGCTATACTGGCAGCAGCTCAGTTCCTCTGTTATCCTGTAGCCACCTGCATAAAGAAAAGTCTTGGTGTTGGTGCAGGGAGAAGAAACCCTTCTTTTGGGAAGAAACAGTTCCTGGGGTCTAATCTCTGTTGCATGTCGGGATGGAGGAAAAAGTATTGGCATTTCTGTTGGGAGTTCTTGGGCACAAGACGTCACTAGGAATACTTTGGTGCTGCCCTGTCCCCCAATGTCTGAGTGCTGCAGGTTGCATCCCTGCTTTGATTTCTAAATCTAGCCTGAGTGATGCCTTTGAGTCCTGGCCCTGCATGCTGTGTGCCCTGTACCTCCTCCTTGCCAGGTCTGGGTCATGAGGAGGAGGACGAACCTCCTGTACCTGTGGTTAAAAAGGCGGAGGAGTTTTTCCATCCTTGGGCCACAGAAGTTCATGTGTTTAGTTACAGTGGTCCTAGCTTCAAGCCCAGCTGCTGCCGATCCACCCAGGGGTGTGCGTGTTACATCTGTAAGCGACAAGCCACTGGCCTACAGCAGGCAAAACCCAAGCCAACAGACAGACAGAAAGAGCCTGAGGGGCTGAATTTTAGAGCTATTAAATGATTAAATGCAAGGGAAAAAAAAGTTAATTTAACATCGCGGTTGTGATTTTACACACCCAAGAGCCTGGAAATTGAGAGCTCTGCTTCTCACACAGGGATCGTAACTTGGCACCGCACAGATTGTACAGTATGTAAAATTAGACCGGAGAAATAGTAAATATGCTGCAGGGACCAATACTGTCTTGGCAGAAGGAGGATGGACTGAGTGGGACCCAACAGGTCTTTTATGCCTCTGACTTCCATAATTCTGTGCTAATAAAAAAAATATTGCACAATGCCTGATGCTAATCCGCAGCCTTGAGTGGGGTGAAGCAGGAGCTGGGTTGTTACATGAACAAATAGCAGTCGTCCCCAGTGTATTCATGCAAAGGAAGGCTGTTATTTGAGGGCAGGCGCGTAGGCATTGGCAAACAGCAACGGGGAAGTGTACGCTGTGCACCAGGCTTAAAAGGCAGGTTGCAATCAGCGGGGTGTGAGGTGCCCTGATGTCTCCATCCAGCACTGCCCCCCTCCCCAAATCTCAGTAAATGCAGGTGTCTTTGTGCTGTTGCTAGACCACAATGAGCTTTTCTTCTGTTTACGGGTGTGATTTGGGCACCTAATTCGGAATCATATTGATTTCTCTGTAAACAGCACTGAAAAGCCTGATCTAAGCACTCTTTTGTGGCCTAGAGTTATTTGTCCTGTCTGCATGAAAAAGCAGGACCAGAAAACAAGCCTCTAATTCTTCTGCGGTGCTAACACCAGTCACCTGGCAGCCAAGGACAACGGCTCAAGTGAGCCTGGCTTGGAGGATATCGGTGGGATTTTTTTTCTCTGTGCTGGTTCCTGTTAGTACCATTCATCTCCCTCTGGTCCTCCAACACATTCCCCTCCATATCATACCACCCAACGTGCTGGGGCAGCTGCAGTGTAGATGCAGAGGATTGGAGGAGTCACTGCTTCACCAGGGAACTGCTCTTACTCAGGACAAGTCATCTGATGTTGACTTTGCAAGGAAGCTGAGTAGGCAAGGTCCCGCCCAGCCTTCCTTTTGCTTTAGGATGAAACTGATGTCATAGCTAAGCCATTTCTGGCAAGGAGAGCACCTGGAGTCCCAGGACACAGGCATTTTTGGACCAGAAGAGCTAGGACATCCGAGTGAAGGTCTTACCAAGACCTCCTGCTGGATAACAGATCAACACATCAGCTCAGGTCCCCTCCTGGGATGCAAGAACAAAGTCTCCCAGGGAAAAAAAAAGCCAAGATCAGCAGCCCAACAGCATCCAGACTTCTCTGCTGCAGAGCAGCTGAGACAGAAAAGCAGAAGTAGCAGCAGAGGCACATCTCCTGGTCCTGGCTATGGCAACACAAGATGGGGTATGTGACAGATGGGTATCCATTGCAGATGAGTACGCACCACCATTAGAACCCTCTAGCAGAGCTCAGTCCTACCCTGAAGCCATGGGAAAGGGCAGCTTCTTTGGGGTCTCCTACCCATGCATGGCTGGAGAGACTCTGTTACTGAGACAGAATGAACATGGTTGCTATTCCCAGGTTTGTTTGTCCCATGTGGCTGGGGACAAGTTGGCATTGGGGCAGCATGCTGCTGTACAGCCCCTGCTACTCCCAACAAGAGCTGAGCATGATGGCACGTGGGGAAATAAGGCTGCCTGTGACGTGGAGCCCTTCTGGCTTGCAACAAGGAGTGCTTCCAGCATGATGCTCCAGGCTGATGTGGTTTGGCAGGTCTAAAGAGCTGTGAAAGAGGCTCCGTCCCAACATG
Organism: Sula dactylatra; assembly: GCA_013389905.1. NCBI lineage: Eukaryota > Metazoa > Chordata > Aves > Suliformes > Sulidae > Sula > Sula dactylatra. The sequence goes on along the minus strand of WEKW01025044.1, from coordinate 331,027 downwards.
GGGATGTCAAAAATGCACAAAAACCAGTACAAGACACAGGCATAGCAGTCCTGTCCTGGCATAGGGAGGGCACGCTCTGCCCTGGTGAGATCCCACTCAGATAAGGACAAAGCCATTGGTTCAGCCAGTCTGATGGTGTGATACAAGCAGAAAAATGATGCTGAAGTTACTCATCTGCTAAGGTACCTTCCCCCGTCCTGCCAGCACGTCTCCCAGCCAGGGCTCAGTATGGGACCATGGCCCACAAGGCACGGGGAGCTGCTGCATCCCTTGGGGCTGAGCCAGTGCTGTAGCAAGGACTTGGCCCTCACTCCTGCTATGAGTTTGTGTTAGTTCTGCTTCCAGTGGTGGGTGTCTGTTCTGTGATTTCCCACTGGGTTTAGCACTGCGTTTTCTCCCCAGGAGGGTGCTTATGTCCTGCCACTGTGTAGCCTTGTTGGCCCCCATGCATGAGCCATGCAAGTACCACCATCTTGACGATGCTGCCATCCCAGCTGTGCCACCTGGAGCTCAGTCCTGGGGACGGCATGCAAAGCAGGTAGCAGAGCCACCTCTCCACTGCTGGACCATTGGGTCCAGGAGGGAGCCTGTGGCGTGGATTATAATTTGTGATAATGGTGTATTTGACTGCAAAAGTGTCACTTCATTCTCAGAAAGTCCCAGTAGATATTGCATTAAGTTTCATGGAAGAAGAATCAGCAACTTGCAGCTGAGCAGCTAGAAGGACCACAAAGGCCCTTTTCGCCCCATCATTGACCTCCCTAGATGGGTTTGGGACGTAGCTGCAGAGCAGTGGTGGAAAGAAAGGCTGCTGCAAAGCTGGAGGAGACCTTCTTTGGGGGCAGTAGGGCTTTGCTGTCCCTCACAGGAGGATGTTTTGTGGTCACATCCAGGCCGAGAGTAGAAGTTCTCTTGCCCTGGAGCATGCCCTGAGCTGAGCATGTCGGAGGGCGAACGTGCCTCCTTTAAAATACCCCTGAAGTAAACTGAGGTCTGCTTCCAGGCTCTCGTGAAGTGATTGAGTGCAAGTCCTTTAGCACCCATTTGTTATCTCTTAATTAAAGTTTCTTGCTAATTATTTTTTCTTGTCAAGAGAGCAAAGCTGCTGACTCCAGGGATTTACCAAAGTAGAGCAAACAAACGTGGGCTGTGCTTGCTGCAGTTCTTCATTAATGGACAAAATTAACTTGGAACAGTCCATATCTTTGGCTACATCGATGACACTTAATTACACCTGTTTCCTTACAAAGATGTATCTAGTTTTAAATCACTCGTGGAAGAACTGCCTCCTTAAGCATGAAATTCCTTCTTGAAGGGAAGATTTCTGCTGGCAACAAAAGCTGTGCAAAAACCAAGCAGCACCAGAGGGAGTAGATATGAGGAGATCAAGGATGGGGCATGCTTTAGAAAGCTGGTGTCAGGAAACCCTCTCCAGTGCCAGAGGCTCTTCCATCTCAAGGAGGGCAGACCTCAGGGCTGTGAAGCTGCAGATGGGAGCAGAGCCATGAGCATCCCTTGGGCATGGTCAGTGATGGTCATGCCGGCCAGCATGGGTGCAGGAGCAGGAGAGAAGCCACAGGGTTGTGCCACTGTTCTGTGAGACCCAGACCAAATGGCCAGGAATGTCCTCCTCCATGCAGGAAGGATGACGGGAGATGGCCAAGCCACCTCCTCCCCAGGCACCAGCACATGAGACATCACTGCAAGGAGGCAGGGCAGCCTGGGACAGAGCCGAGCAGAGACGCTTACAGCTCTTGCAGCAGTGGCCAGCCAAGATGGGGATCGGTGCTCTCCTCCTTCCATCCCTAACCTGGCCAGGCTCTTCCCCCTCGCCCTCTCCACCCTCTGGGGCTCTCGGCTCATCTCCTCTGGGCTTATTTGTTTCATTTACCGCAGGAAGTTGCAGGGTGCAAGACCTAGCCAGTTTATCTGCTTGGAAAGCTCTAGGCATACCCCTGGCACTGTGTAAATATTAAATGTATAATTTATGAATACATACACAGAGAGCTAATTAGCTGCTGAGATGATTATTCATGGGTAGTTGCTTAGCTCTGTGAGGGGGGTACAAAGGCTAATGGGGGAGATGTGGAGGCCCCTCTGTTTGAAGGCACATATGTAATTCTCCGTCCTGCTGCAGAAGTGCTCCCCATCCTGACAGAGAAAGCAGGGACATGTCCTTTCTCGCTGCCTCACTTTCCCCATCTGCAAAAGAGGGGCAGAGCTAGAGGCTGTGTGTCCTGCAGTGGAGAATAGTGCTTCTGTCTGTCCCCAAAAATGCTTCGTGCCTTCCTTTCGCTCTCACTCTGCTTACACCAGCCACAACCCTGTGGTGCATTTGGGCAGAGGGCTCCAAGAGGAACAGTTGGCCCCATCTGCCTGCAAATCACTGTGATGGTGAGGATGGTTTGGGCCCCCATGAGGACGTGCTGGAGGTTGGCTTGCAATGGGCCCTGGCACAAAGAGCTCCACTGAGGAGCTGTGGTGAGCACCGGTGCTAGGAATGCAATCCATCTTCTCCGCTTTCGCCACCCACTGTTCAAAAGATGCCTCAGGCATCTGGGCACAGAACCCTGGGGCCACATCCATGGCGCAGCTCTGTGCATGCTGCATAGGGCAGTGCCCAGCAGCACGCTTGCCCTGGCAGCTGCCCACACTGGCAGGGTGAGAACCTCGGTGGGAAGAGAGGGAGAGCAGCCAATGGAGTTACCCAGGAGGGTCCCAAGAGGACTTTTGCTCCTTCCCAGCATGGCACATGCCAGAGCAGCCCTCGGATTTGCAGGATTTCCCTGTGGTGTTGTCCGTGCAGTCTCGATGCAGGTCAAGATTCATTAAGAAGGAAAACAAAGATGATGTTTCTGTTGAGGAGCTCCAGCTGAGCAGGATGGGTTTAGGAAGCATCAAACATGTTCCCATGGGCCCCACATCTTGGCCACTTTGTCTCATCTTCCCTCTGTGTCCCTCCCCTGGACCACTGTCCTGCTGGTCCCTGTTGCGTTGCAGTTGCACAGATCACACTGTCAAGTTGTCATTCATCATCACTAAGAGGACAGAAAAGCAGATCACAGCTTGTTTCACCAAGCTACCCAAGGTCCACCATGAGAGCTGTGCATGTCTGTCCCATGGGCAGCTCCTGTCTTCCCTCCACTGCAGCTTTGCAAGGCTGTGGGTAAAGCTGTATTTTCTGACCTCATTATGCATCACCACAGCTCCTCTCCAGCTCTGGGACTTTAAGTTGCCAGCCACACTGAGCCTGGCTGGCGAGCTGTGCTGCAAGAGCTGATGTGGCCTGTGGTGGGGTGGGATGCTCAGAGGCATGTTGCTTGTTGGGGTGTAGCATCACAGCCTCTCCATCATGTGTGCTTCACCCTTGTGCTGTCACCTGACTCAAAAAGCAGCATACTTTGGAGAAGCAGGGTGGTGTAGGGGCAAGGCAGCATCTCTAAGGATCAATTCTAGCCAATGATCACAGCAATGTTGGTGGGAAGGGATCTTTGGAGGTGTCAAGTCTAATTTCCCACTCAGAAGAGGACTATTCCCAACAGTAGACCATATCAGCCATGGCTGATATCAGACCTGACAACCTGCAGGGACGGAGATCTCTTCTGTCTTTGGGTATCTGTCCCAGAGCTGCACCACTCTCCTGGAGAACAAATTTTCCTATATGTCCAGCTTGAACCTCCCAAGCTGCAGCCCCTGGCTGTTGGCCCTTATTCTACCCATGCCAGCAGTCAATGTCCATCTTGCAGGTCTGGTCCTGCAGCACAGACACAATCTTGGTCATCAATTCCATGTGTTACCACTGACGTGATGACCAGGAGGGGGGACAAACTGCTCTCTCCTCCCTGCTCAAGATAGATGTGAGGCTCTGGGTGGGCTGGGGGCAGGAGAGTCCTGCCCATACCCAGCCTGCAAGAAGTGGAGGCTCCCAGTAAAAGCCCTAGTCCCCCTTGCCCATCCGCATCCTAAAGTAGAACTGATGTCTGCAGCGCCAGACACGGCTCCTGTAGCATTGCAGGGGGAGCTGTCCCCACGGTGCCCCTTCTCGAAGGGAGGTGACACTTGCCAGTGGGGCTGCCTTGTGTTCACATGGTGGTGCGGTTGGGTGGGACTCCTATGGCTGGCACAGGGCAGGAGGGCCGTGGGGACCTGGCTCAGCTCCAGTAAGAGCCTCAGCAAACCTGACTAGGAGAAACGCCTCTGCCGAAGCTGTGCTTTGGGTTTCTCCTTCATCAGGGGCCTTAAATCATTGCTTTGGAAAGGAGCATTGCTTTCAAAGACGTGTCTTCCAGGAATGGCTCCCTCAGCCCTTCTGGATGAGTGCCAACATGTTTGCACTGTGTTTAAGGACAAATAGGAAATAATTCAAGGTGCTTAGTCCTGCTGCCACCAGCTACAGACAAGCTCTCAGCCACAGTCCTGAGAAGCATAACTGGGCACCCCAAAGATTCCCACTGCTCTCAAGCCATTCTGGGGACCAGGCACTGGGCAGGCAGGAGCCAGGCAAGGCAGGCAGGCCTGTGGGTCCATGGCTGCAATGAGCCTTCTTCCATGCAAGGCTGGTGGCTGATGCAGCATCTCTGCCAAGCAGATCCCCAAGTGTGAGGCCAGGAGAGTCAATGGCTTTTTGTGAGCCAGCAGGAAAGAGGAAGAGAAAATATCTTTACCTTATGCAACAGAAGAAATTAAAGGAGAACTTGAGTAAGGTGCTGGAACTCTTACTTTAGCTCTGTTATCTATAACTATCTGTCCACCCATCTGCCTAGTCATCTGTCCATCCATCCATCCATCCATCCCTCCATTCATCTCCACAGCCATTCGAACAGCCAAACATCCACCCAAGCCCACTGCTGTTCATTGGTCCTTCCATCCTTCCCTCCCTCCACCGACCAGCCCATCTGTCCACCCACCACTCCATCCACATACACCACCAGCCAGCCAGCTACTTATGCTCTCATCCCTCCATCCTCTTACACATCTCTGCATCCCCTTATATGGGGATGCATCCATCCATCCATCCATCCATTTGCATAGTCATCCGTCCTTTCATCTTCATACACTTCCCTCCATCCCATCTGTGCCCATCCAGCCAGCTGTCCATCTCTGTGATCACATGCATTCATTCTGCTGTCCACCCATCCATCTTCTTCCACGCTTCTGCCTATTTGCCTGTTCATCTGAGCCCATTCCAGCAACCTCTCCTCACACAGATGCCTCATCTTAGATGTTCTCCCCTCTTTCTGCCTGTCAGTATATGCTCTAAGCTTTTTAAAGACACTTGAAACACACTTGTCTGATCAGCACAATTTCTCAAAGGTCCCAACCCTTGACTAGTGTCTGAGATGTTTCTGAGGTATCTGACCATCATCTTACTCAATACAACCCAATTTTTCCTCGTCTGTTATTAGCAGCCCCTTTCCCAGCAGGGAAAGCATCCCCAAAGGTGCTGCTTCCCTCTCTGAAGTAGGTGTCCTGACAGACTGTCTGCAGGAGGATTCAGACCTGCCGGGGTCTCCCCCAGGGCCAGCTTCACCCTGGGGCTCTCTTCTTTGCAGATGGGCTCAGGCTGTGGGCTTTCACACAAGGAATGGCTGGATTATGCCTATGTGGTCCCACCTATCAACAGGACCCAGGAACTGATGTCTAGAGAGGGAGAAGAGAGCAGGCAAGGCATGGGGGGTGCTTCTCCCATCCCTCCCTGCCGCCATCTGCCTGCAGCCTCCCCAGGCTCACCAGGCAGCTCAGTGTTTTACCACCCTGGGTGTTGTCTTCTGCTGTGGATTCATATAACCGCTTTTTCCTCAGAATGTTGACATCTACAGCGTCTGATGGGCATGGGTTTCTGTATTTTAATCACACTTTGCACAAAAAAGCACTTTCTTTTGCTTGTTTTCATTTTCTGCCCCTGAATTATTTTATTAGGAGAAAGAGCAAGCGGACCTTCTCTAGTCATCCTCTCCATGTCACTCATCATTGCATAGGTGTCTATCACGTCTCTGCTCAGTTGTCTCTTTTTTTAGAGATGAAGGGTTCAAGTCTGTTAAGCCATCCTTACGCAGGGATGTTCTTACTGTTTCCAGGCTTTGCTCTTCCCCATTTTCTCTCTTTGCTCCATTTTCAGCTGAACTGTACTCCTAATAGCAGGGGGACAGATTTGCGCACAGCTTTTAGGGTACAGTGCTTTCCATTTTCTTCTTATTCCCTTTCTGAATAATTCCTAGCATTGGGTTTTTGTTTCTGGTCACCACTGAGCTGATGATTTCAGGGAAGTGAGCATGGTAACTCCAAGATATGTTTCCATGGAGGCTGTAGCTCATTTGGAGCCATGAGTGGTAGGGGAAGCAAGGCTTGATTTTCCCTGTGTGCAGCCCTGTGCATTTATTGACACCAGGTTACCACCTGGTGGATCTGTACTGTGCTGTCCTTCTGCAATGCTTTTGCACCTAGCTGTAACTTGGCTGCCCTGACAGCCTCAGCAGCATCCTCTTTCCTCTCACTGCCTCGACCCCCTTTTCCCCATGAGTTATGATGGTGTTGGGCAGCTCTGATCCAGCTCCGATTGTCAAACTTCACCGGTGACATCTTCTACTGCCACATCTGACCACTTGTTCTCACCTTTGGTCTCCTGACCTTTAGCTGCTATAAATCCCTGCAAGGACTTTTCCTCATGTGGCACGGCTGCTTGGCTTCCTTGGGAGGCACTTTGTCAAATGTGTTTTTGAAACCCAGGAGTATTTTGAGAACTGAACAGCCCTTGTCTGTGCACAGAGGCTTGATGAAGCCTTGAAGGATCCTCATCCTCTGCTCATCCCCCAGTCCTGCTTCACCCCATGTCATGCACACACGCACACGGTTTTATCCTTGCCACGTGCAGCTCAGCATAGCCAGTGTAGCAACACGGGAAAGATTCAATTGCTAAGGATCATTAATGAATGTCAGCTCGAGCTCCTGTCCAGAAACCTGAGAAAATTCAATTAGGCAGCTGGTGCCCAATGAGCTGTATTGCCCCACTCGCAAGATGCTAAGTCAAACAGCTCAGCAAGGCATCATGTTATTTTAGAGAGAAAAGAAAAGCCAGGCAGGGAGACAAACAGCATAGCATGCACCAAGCAGCTGCCCCTTTCCAAAGCACGGCACGGTTAGGTTGCAATCCTCCCACCTGATTTCCTGGGTAGGGAATTGCAAGGACAGCTGCCTGCCTCCCACCTCTGCTAGTAAATAACTTGACTTTGCTGGTGACAAGTCCTGGGGCTCTGGCACCTCTCTGCTGGGAATTTCTGATGTGTGCATTTGATTTGCATTCTGCAACAAGCCACAGAGATACAAGAGAGGCAATGACTTGCTGGCATGAGCGCCTGTCAGTGCTGTGGGGCATTTGGCAGGTGCAGTCCTGACATGTCTTCTCTAAGGTAAAGGTCAGAGGAAAGCGTCTTGTGAGACAGAAGTGGTCCATGAGTCCTGATCCCCTGCTCTTTGCCAGTTGATTCACTCTGGTCTAAGGTTAAAATAAATCATTATCAGAGCCAGAAGGAGAACTTGGGCTTCCCTGGCCACCAACACAGTGTCAGTTCATGCCCCAGTCCTTACCTTGCTTCCTGTACAAGTGATGGTAAGATGCTATTTCCAAAGCAGCCCTGCCCACAGGGCTCCGAGCTCACCTGTTTTTCTCCTCTTCCTCCCTACAGACAGCCACACCCAGTATGAACGGGTAGGTGCAGACGTGACCATGAAGTGTGGCTCCATGGACTGGGATGCAGCTGTGACCTGGACGGCCAATGGCACTGACATCGATGAATCCCACCTGAATGGGTCCTACCTGATCCTGAAGAATGTCGACCTGACGCAGAGCGGCCAGTACTCCTGCTATGAGGGCTCCTCCTGGCACCTCAAATACCAGACCTGCCTGAGGGTGGGAAGTGAGTACCCTGGCATGTGACATGGGGGACAGAGCCATGCTCTCTGCTCCCGTATTGACCCCTCACAGCCTCCTCCTGCCATGTCAACCCCTGTGCTGTCCATACATACAGTTGCCTGCTGCACCCCACCATACGAGCTCCCCATGGTGTACTACCAGCAGCAGGATGCCGGAATCATCCCCTCCTGCCCCAAACTTTGCAACAAAGCCAATAGATTAAATGATTCCCCAGGAATAATTTGGGAAGGGATGTTGTTTCTCCATCCAGCCCAGTGCCACAACCACCATCTCTGCAGGTGGAAAGAGTTGGGGCTGAGCTGTCAGAAAAGATTGCATCTGGCCGGGGTTACTGCAACATGGTTGTTTCAGAGGAGCAGCCAAAAGGTGGTGGTGATTGCTGTGTGTTTGCAGAGCCCCTGTGTACCGGCGTGCTGGAGGACAGCTGTATGTTTCCCAGGATTTTGCATATCTTAAGCGCAAGATGCGCTGATTCACAGGTCTCCGTGCGGGAGATAAGAGTTGTGCTATATTTCGCACAATGCTGAGAGCTGATAGCAGCTGTGTGTTTGGTGGGCTGCTGTGTTTGTACAGCTGATAGCAAATGTGTGTTTTGCAGTACAGCGTCTGCAACCAGCAGTGGAGGGTGTCTGGGAGTACCAGCCTGCATAGCCGGCTTTGGAATGGTAACTGCTGCAGAGGGTGGTGCAAGGCATCAGCTGGGAACCCCACCAGCTGGGAACGTGTCATGTAGGTGGCTGTATATTCCTAGTTTTGGAGGACATGGCAGAGTCTTTCTCTGGTCCTTGTCTCACCTTCTGCATCTTGCATCAGAGCCAGGGTGACATTTCCATCCTAGACTGTGGTCCAGGGGCAGAGGGTTGCAGGAGGACCAGCCATGGCCTGCATAAGCCCTGCAAATCAGCCAGGAGGGGCTCACTGCACCTGTAGGTCAGACTGAAGAAATCCAAGTTTTAGGGATGCTGCACGGTGTCCAACTCATGGTTTAGGGTCTGCTGGAAGGTAACCTGGCACATGTGCCAAGGGGAAAGGGTGCTGGAAGAAGCTGAAAGACAATATGAGAGGCAGGCGAGTGGGGAGCAGCCAGTGTAGGCAGGGGAAGAACAGTGAGTAGGTTTTGAGACTGGGAGCACAGCAGACAAAGGCAGTGGCAGATGCATTAGGGGCCTCTCAGATGTGCTGTCGGGGTGAGGAGGTGCTCACTGGTAGCTCAGAGGCAGGGAAGGCAGGAGCTGGGTGCAGCGCAGGCAGCAGCAGGAGGAGGCTGTCCGGCTCCACTGCTTGGGCATGTGCTTGCCAGACCCCATCTAGGGAGATGGTACCACGCCATGCCAGTGCACGGGGAGCTGCAGCTCAGGTCTGGAGGAAACAAGGGGACTGGAGAGGAGGCTGCAGCCTCCAGCTGCCTCCTCTGCAGCTGTGGCATCGCTGTGACTTTGCAATGGCTCTTCCATCTGCTAAGCACCTCGCTAATAGTAATCCCTGTCAATCCGCTCAGGGACCCGTGGGAATTGCTCAGCATTAGAGCCCAAATCCTGCTGTTTCCTATTACCACATGTTCCCATTTGCTGACAGCTCATAGGCCCCATGAGCACCAGACAGCTGAGGAGCCCAGTCGGAATCTGTAGGGACCACCAGCCCCAGGAGAGAGGGCAACAAATAAATAAGCGAATGCCTGGTGTTGTTAATGCAATTAAGTATGCAAGGAACTAATCAGGTGAGATGCTTTTAGTGGTAATTAATTTAATTGCCTGGATTTTAATTTAATGTTCTCCACAAGGTTTCTTTTCCTAGTGCTGCCACCCCCACACCCTGTCTGCTACCCCCCAACTTTCTTGCCTCTGCAGGGTGTGATTGATTCCCTGGAGGTGCAAAGGCTGCTGTGGGTTTGGGAGCATCCCAGGAGGAGATGGAGATGGAGATGGGCATGGAGGTGGAGATGGAGGTGGTGATGGTGATGGAGATGGTAATGGCCGGATCATGGGAGGTTTGCAGCATGGCATTGTGGCAGCATCCCTGATACAGCTGAGCGCAACTAGAACCCTCATCTGGGATCTGAGGGATCTCAAACCTGGGATTTTGGGTACCCAAACCTGGGATTTGAGGGATCTTGGACTTGTTTCATTTCAATTGGATGGGAAGTTAAATGAAAACAGGTCTTCGCCTGCATTTTCCCATCTTACTGGGGCAACAAAAAAGATGGCGGCACTGGGAGTGAGGATCTGGGGGCTGCACAGGTCTGGGGATCTTGTTAAATAAATGACAGTAGCTGGAGCGTGTCCCCCAAGTAAGACAGAGGCACATCTGGGCAGACAACATCGCAGGAAGCATGTGGGGAGGGAGTGGAGCGGTGGCAAGGACCAGGAAAGGGTGTCAATTAGCAAAGCAAGCTCTGTCGTGGGGTTCAGCAAGCATAGGGATAAAGGGAGACCTGCCAGGAGTCAAGCTGAGTGAGACCTTGCAGAGGAAAAGAGGGGTTAGCCATATAAATACAGAGCAAACAAGGAGAGAAGACCAGAGCTGTCTATACAGCTAGGTTTCAGGGGAGATTAAAAGTAAGCTTGGCAGAGCCCAGTACTGAATGAACCCCGCCAGGTCTAAGCAGCAATGCTGAGAGTGAGGGCAGCACAGGCTGGGGGAGAGGAGGGAGAATAAAACTTGGCGATGGTCCTCCACCATGGAGGCACCTTCAAAGAAAACAATGCATTGAAGGTTTCAGAAACACCTCATCCCCAGGTGAGGACATCTCCTGTTCATTAGCAAGGCTCATTAGTGCCTAGAGGCTATTGGTGGTACCCAGTGCCATGGGGAGAGGCAACATGTCTCCTGGGCTTGAGAGAAGGAAAAATCCTGATCAGACAGCCTGACCCCACAGCACAGCGGGGCCATGGGGCACGCTTGGAAAAGGGAGCAATTAAAGATGTGGAGACAAATGAAAAATGGGAGAAAAATATAAGGGGGACTTGCCAGGGATATATCACACCAGCTTAACCTGAGAGCTCTCTTTGATAAGGGAACTGATTTCCTAAGCCCAGAAATGTGGTCGATGTAATCTGTCTTGACTTCAGTGAAGTATTTGCTATGATGCCACATGGGAAATTATGAGTTAAACCAGAGAAAAATGTGGATTAGTACAAGAGTTGGAACACGGCTTAGGAAATGGCTAAAGGGGATCAGATTGTGCTGAAAGGAGAGCTGCTGGGAGGGATGGAGGAGCTTCAGCATTGGCCTTCAGACCACTCACAGTGGTGTTTCCCCTAATGGCTCTGGCCCAGAAGAAGCAGAGAGCTCCAGTGGGACATGCCAGTGGCTGCAGAGGGACCCCAGGATTTATGGGGTGTGGATGTCATACTGGAGGGGCCAGGATGCTGCATAAAGCATAAAGGTGTCTCACTGATGTGCTTCAGCAGATGGGCGGGAGGACACGGGTAGCTCAGCTGGTCCTTGGGGTTGGATTTGACTCCCAGGTCCACATCATGGGTCACACGTCCAGGAGCCTTGTAGGACCCCGGGGAGTGCAGATGGCTGGGGGTAACTGGGCTATCTTGTCTTCTGCAGAGATGGGGACACCAGTGCACATGCAATAAGGGTGGCATGCATCTAGGGATGGGGTGACCAGGGATGGAGAGCCCATCTCGAATAGGAGGAAGAGCCCACAGGCTTGCTTATCCCTAAGGGTCCCAGATCACCCATCTTCAGGTTGTGACAAACCAGCCCAGGGGAAGGTGGCACTTCTCTAGTGCAACCTCTTCCAGTGGACTTCAAGCACCGACACGTTGCTCTGTCTCCTTTCTTCAGGCAGCTGAGCACAGGGTGAAGCACAGGAGAGCAACCATGATGCTCTGTGTTTGTCTCCAGTCGATCATCTGTTGTGCAGCCTGGAAAGCGGCAGATGCCCAAGTGTGGCCAGAAGCAGCAGGCGATGGGGCTGGGGCTTTTTGCATGCCAGGCATCCCAGAGCTGAGCCTGGGACTGAGCAATGGGAGCAGGCAGGAGGGAGAGAAAGGCTGTGGGTACCAGGAGCACTGCACCGGGCTCCCGGCTGCCCCCACGAGCCGCAGCTCTGCGATTGGAAACGCACGGCTGGAGTGCCTGCGGATGGATATAACAAAGACGTTGGGAAATAATGCGCTCTTGAGGTTTGGCACACGGCTCTGTACATTACAGAATGTTATAAAAATACTGCTAATGGGCCAGAGAGGAGTGGAAATGCGTGGCGGAAAGGCTGCCAGAAGCCAGAGAGTGCACATGGGAGCGGGGAGGCCTTGTATGCAAAGAGGGGAGGGAGGGAGGCAGCCAGGGCGGGCGTCCGTCCCTCCGCTCCCATCCCTCCATCTCTTTCTAACCTGCTTATCTCCATCCTGACCCAGTGGCTCTGCCCATTTGCACCTCTCCTCTTGCCCCTCTGCCTGGTTTTGGGGATGCCCAAGCAATGCCGGCTGTGCTGCTGTCGACTGCCTAATGGGGCTGCTGCCAGGTGGGCTGGGATGCCTGCAGGGATGAGATCTGCCTGAGAGAGAAAATACAGCAAAATCCCCTCCAGCAGCAGGTACACAGGTCAGGAGCAGGCAGTGGAGTTGCCCTCTGCGTCACAGTGGTGGCACAGGAGCTCGTAGCCTGGTGTCATCCCCCGGCCCTGCCCCATGGGCATCGCTGCCTCCCAGGCGATGGTGGGAAGGGGACTGGCAGAGGGCACGCAGCTCTGGGCTGGCCTCCTTCTTCCATGTCTGTTACTGCAGTGGCTGATGAGAGAAAGGGGAAAAAACATGCGGTTTGACAGAAAACAACATGGAAAAACAACCAAATTAACAGAAAAACAAACAAAGCAAAACCAGAGAGAGGGAGGGGGGAAGGAGCAAAGCAACAGGAACCACATGTGAGCGGGGAGGCCGGGAGAGCCCAATGTGTTCTCTGGCCTGATTAGCAAACGATCAAACATCGGCCACTAATAAATAATTAGAGCCTCCCTTTTCTCTGCCTTAGAAGTCCCTTTCCTCCCAGCTGGGCTCCAGCTGCAACTGGAGGGTTGGACTGCAGTTTGCATCTTTTTTTTTTTTTGTTGTTGTTTTTATAACTTTTTGTCTTTTTCACCCATCCAAAATAAAGAAGAAACAAAGTATGTAACAACCTCTCCATGTAAGATGTGCACCTCCAGCTCCCCAGGAGAGCACCAGGGCAGGCGTGAGCATCCTATGATGGGCATGGGCTAAACAGCGGAGGGAAGCAGTGCCAGGGACTGGTGTCTGCCCGGTTGTCTCTGTACGTTGGTTTGGTGGAATAAACTGCAGGAGGGCACTGCCAACACGCTGGCTTGGGAAAACAGAGGTTTGTCTGGCTCCGGCAGCGAGAATGCCTCTGCCTCAGAGCAGGGTGCTGCCGGGCCAGTGCTCCTGTCACTGGCACAGATGCTGATGTAGTGTGTGAGAACATTTGGGTAGCTAGTGAGAAGCACAGGCTCTGCGCGTGCAGATATTTCCCTGATTGTGTCCAGCGATCTGTGATGCAGGGCTTGTTTGTTTTTGTTTTTTTTTTAAAGCCCTTTTGATGGATTTTTCTCCTGTGAACTTACCCAATCCCTTCCCATGGCCATGTAAACTTAGGCTATTTCGAGAGCAGCAAGTTAAACATGATTGTGACCGTTCCCTGGCACCAGGACCAGCTGGCAGGGAGCAGCACCCGCCCCTACGATTCATCCCTCTCACCCTCCAAATGTCCTTCTGACCCTTGGGGATGGCCCCGTGCAAGGTCAGTGCAAAGGCCGTGCCCAGGAACTGCTGGGGCAGGACTACATTAACCTGGACCAAACCTATGACAGGGATGGAGCTGTTAAATTTAAGCATGTGGCTGCTGATGTTCCGACATTGGGAAATGCACCCCAAAGTTGTTCAGTTTATTGCTGTGGATGTGGTTGATTTTTCCCCACATGCCTGTGGCGCTGGGGACAGGGTAGGTGCAATGGCTCTGGGGAGCTTCATGACCAAGCATCATCCCTCAGTTCCTGAAAGCTGTGGGAAGGCACCATTGCGGACAGGGTCAACCAGATTGCAAGAGTGCCTTGTTCATCAAAATTCAGCTTTGTATCACAAAGCACGCATGCTGTACAGTCACCGCCTTTCCGTGCCGAGCTGTTTGTTCGTGGCTGGGAAAACTCAACGGATGAACTTTGCTGCCTGTGCCCAGATTTTGGGTCTTGGCCCGGCTGGGAGGTGGAAAGGCATGCTGGGTAACGATATGCAAATTGCCATCCCTGCTTTTTAAGGAGAAGGCCAAAGGAAAAAACGCACCCAAAAACCCCACCATGCTCCCAAATGAAATTAGTCCTAATTGAATTAGGAGCCGGACTAGAAAAACAAACAGGTTTGCAGGCAGCGGGTGACCTTTCTGCCCCATCCAGCGGGATGCACGCTGCTATGTCACAATGGGAAGGGCTGAATGAAGCGGCGCCCTGTGGCCCGTGTGTGCACACACTCACAGACTCACACCCATGCGTGCATGCACCCGCACCCCGCTGCATTCCTCCCATCCTTCCCCTTGCCGGGCTGGGCAGCCTGCCCAGCTGCAGCATAGCAGAGTGATGCTTCTTTGGCTCACTGTGTAAAATATGATAATCTGGGGCAGCCGATGTCAGAAACAATAAAAATATTCCCTCTCCCGTCCTTGCAGCCCCCCCTCTTTGTGCGGGGGAGCTGGGGGCAGTGGGGAGCATGCGGCAGCGGGGCAAGCAGAGCGGCACGTGGCATCTATTAGGTGCCGCAGCACGGGACCACAGAGCCAGTGGCTCTGCCCTGGCCTTGCCGATGCTGTGGCCTGCGGAGCCACTGCCAGAGGGAAGAGGACTCCCAGGAGGTGGCCAACACTTGCAGGGTCCCATGTCCCATCCTGAGGGGATATGGCCTCACGCTTGACCCCAGCAACTGATTAGCTCATGGTGGGTTGGGTGCTATGGAGAGCTCATAGCTTCACTCTTCACCTGAGTGGTGGCAGGAGCATCATGTGGCATGAGAGCACCAAGAAGCAGAGAAGGTGGTTGCCCCCTCACCAGCCCACTCCCCAGGGCGGAGGTGGGGGATTCCTGGGGCTGCCAGTGACCAGTCAGAGCCAGAAGTGGAATGTCCATCAGAGAGAGGGTGCTTCCAGGTGCAAGGACCCCCTTGGTGAGCACCTGGCAGGGTTCGGAACTTTGGACCTAAGTATGAAGTGAACGCAAAGGCTCCCTGTGCATCCCCTCCTGCAGCAGGGCTGGGGATGAGCTCATGGGATGGGGCACAGGGGCAGCCCAGCTCTTTGCCCCTGCCTCATCCCAGCAACTGCTGGGCTGGAGGAGAAGAGGAAAAAGGGCTTTGTGGCTTGGCAGCTTCCTGGGAAACCCTCCCGTCCTCATCTGGCATGAATACCAAAGGCTGTGTGCCATACAAGTGTCCCATGTCCCAGGCAGATGGCAGTGCAGCCTCCTCCTGCTCCCCTGAGGTTTATTTATCCTCCTTAATGTGACAAAACCAGCCCTATAATTAAAAAAGCTCAAGTCCAGTCTAAACAGCTTCCCACAGCCCCTGCTCCTCCTGCCTGGAATTAGGGATGCCCAGGACTGGAAGGACAAAGCCTTCTTGGCCATGGGCTGGGACCGTGCCTGCCAGGGGAGTGGAGGGGACCCTCTGTGCTGGCCTCTGCACTGGGAAGGATTTTGTCTCTGCTGCTTCTAAGTGCCCCTTGTCAAAATATTTGGCATGAGCTTCCTGTCGCCCACCGGCGGTGGGTCCCCAGCTTTGAGGGTGCTGGGAGGGGAGGGACCGGCCGAAATGCAGTCGCCTCCTGTTGCTGCAGCCATGGGGCAGGGAGCAAAGTGGTCAATGCTCCGCATGTGGGTGCTGCTTTTCCCTCTCCACCCACAGCTCCATACAGCCGCAGCACTTAAAAAAAATCACAGTGCACTTCCCAGATGATGCTGGAAGAAGAAACCGCACCACTATCACCAGCACAGGGTACAGGTCTTGCCTGTCACCAGCTGCATGTGCCCATGTCTGCAGGGACCCAGGCCAGGTAGTCTCCCCAGGAAGGAGAAGACCCCATGGTGGGGACCCTCTGCAGGCCCATCTGTGCCACCTGGAAGGAGAGGAGATAGCAAGCAGCAACAAATCCTCATCTTTTCCCAGCTCCCAGTGCTTCTCCATCCCTCTGCAAAATCACTGGCAGCAGTTGGGAACCACAGAGGGGCCCCGAGCAGGCGGTGAGGTCCCAGCCGAGGGCTCAGCAGGGTCAGGGCAGGATCCAGTGTAGTATGGTGTGAAAGTCATTGTCATTAGCTATGGTTTCCCGAGACGGTGCATCTGCTGTAAATAATTTAGCAGAGTAAATGTGTGCTAACAGCAGGTCAGGGTGGGGAGGAGAGGAAAGGGAGGAGAGTCTTGGGTCTGGAAAGCAGGGAAGGGCACTGGGAATAAAATGAGATTATTTTCCTCCCGTTAGCTGGATGGGGTGGTGTCTCTGCCATGGTAAAGGAGTCAGAAGGTTCCCATGCCCGATGGATCCCCTCTCTCTGCAGTCCCCTCCCAAGCTGTCAGCATCGGTACCAGAGGCAACTACAGGACAATTTCCAGTTGCTCTTGCTCCAAGCACTTTAATGCTGTTTAAACAATTACGCAGTTGATAAATTTTGACAAGAAGAGATAGAAATAGCCTGGGAGAGCCACGCAGTAGAAATGCTCTAAACAGATGTCCCTTTTCTTCCCCTCCTCTGCTCCCTGAGGGTCTTTATCATTTGCTGCCAACTAAACAAGACAGTGTTTGCATGAATTGGGATGGTGGGGAGGGGGAGCAAAATGCCTTATTAAAATGGTTTATGATACCATCCCTAGGGTGACGGCTGCTTGTTTTCCCTCCAGGACTGTTTTCTCTGCACCGACAGGAACCATGCACAGCCAGCCAAGCATGGATGTGGCTAATGACAGCCCGTTGGTCCCTCTCCCCGCCAGCTCCCAGGGTACCTGAGTGGGCAGCCTGGCTGCTGGAGTTGCAGGGGAGGGAAAGGGGTGCAGAGCATTTGCCAGAAGCAAGGGAGCAATGACACCTGACTGTGCCAAGCAGCCTGGGGAAATTTGGTCTCAGTGTGGGGTCATGAAGAGCTGGAGCCCAACAGCACCTGTGCAGAACCTCAAGCAGCAGGGACCAGCAGTGGCTCCCCAGTGCTGCAGTTTGCCCAAACTGAGAGATATGGAGGACAAGCAACCACAAAACCAGGGCTGGACCAGATTCAGGTCCACAGTGGGGAAGCTTGATGTCCTGCATGGCTGAGCTCAGACGTGTAGGGAGAGGAGATGGACGCTGCTGTTCATCTCTGGGGGCCAGGAAATCACTCAATGGGTCCATGCCAGGAAACCATGGGGCCATTAGGAGCTGGAGCTGAGACCTTGGTGCTGTATTTTTGCTCATGTTGGGCTGCCTTGTTCTGAGCACTCCCAACCTCAGATGTTTTTCCTTGCCACAGCCTTATCAGTGTGTGCGGCTTTGTGCTGATCATGCCCCAACCCAGTGCATGTTCCATGAGGAGCACCCTTGCACAGCATGGGTTGTCACGTGTCGCTGGTGGACGTGCCCTGTCCTCTCAGTCAGGGAAGAAAGCAGAGGGCTGTGAACAGCTCTCTGCCTTTTGGCTGCTTTCTGTATGCTGTGCAACCTGTGTTGGTCCAAGCCAGTGCCTGGGGACACTGGCAGACTGGAGCCAGGGAGCTGTGAAATACATTGTGTGTATGGTGAACAGGCTGGGATTCGCTGTCTGTTGTTGTCTTTGGAACTGCCATGGTGCCGTTCACTTTTTTGGGGAGTAGCTGGCTTGCTGAATCCCTGCCTCTGATGGCAGGGGACTTGCTGATGGAGTAGTGCCCCAGGCAGTTTGTGCTCCCAAAGCCATCCCTGAGGCGAGGCGAGAGCCCAAAGCATCTGGTGCTGCACAGGCATTTGTCTGAGCAGAGAGTGGAGGTTGCTGGGTAGAAAGGTGCCTGTCCAGGTGTCTCTGTGCAGGTGTTGGTTCGGGGCATGACGATCTGCCCACGCATACCTGTGCAACACTGCCCACATGCTGCAGCATCCCTACTTGCACAGCAGTGTGGTTGCATGGCCCGGCAGGCAGCTCTGTTGCTTGAAAGAAACAGGTTTGAATGTGCCTTTGCAAAGAGGGGATGCTGGCATGGAGGGTCTCTGGCTGTTGTGGGCACATTTCTGGCTCCCGGTTAATCTCCTAACACTCCATCTCCCTGAGCTGGATTCATCTCTGCTCTCTGCATTTGGACCCAAGCCAGGCAGGTGCAGCTACCCTCTGCAGAGGCTCTTTGGCCTCATTGGCTTCTTCTTCCTCCTCCCTTGCCCTCACTAAAACCCAAGGACCCAGACTCCCATGCTGCTCTGGGGGCACACGGTAGCCCCTGCCACCTCCCATTCCCCTTCCTGCCAGGGAGAAGAGCCCCAGCTCAGTGGGAACCAGGGGAGTCAGAGCCTAAATGAAAAGGCAGAAGGGGAAACTGAGGCACAGACTAGAGATCGATTTCCCAAAGCCACACAACTGGTCTTAGAAACCAGAGTGGTGATTCAGTGGCCTCCTCCCCCTACATGGCTTCCTAACTGGGGTGCACTGAGTTGGGCTCCCCCCCGCCACAGCCCACCACAGGGGAGCAGCACACTCCAGGCACACAGTACTGGGTGCCTCTGCATCGCATCGCAGAGCAGGACAGCTCACAGGTGCGAGCCTGAAGGCATCACCCATGGGCAACCTGCACACATGCTCCTCTTTCTGCCACAGCCTCCATCATCCACCCCTTCCTCCCATCCCTCCTCCTTCTCCTGCTGCCCAGCCAAGCATGCCAGATCTGGATGAGCACGGCTGGCCAGCATGTGGGTTTTCTTCTGCTTCCTTCCACTCCCTGCAGCAGCTCCCGGTCTGCAACAGGGAGACAGAGCTGTGAAGCCTGGGGAGCAGGGAATTCCCAGTTGACCTGCTGCATTGGAAATAAGAGGTGAAATCAGACCCCTGCACTCCCTTTCAAGAAGAGAGCATGGAAGGAAGTAGCTGGTCCCATGGCCACCCCTACTATTCACATTAATGCAAAGCAGCTAGGAAAACCCTGCTGGGATGGGGACTTTGCAAGAGCACCAGGCTGCTCCTTGCTGTAAGTGCCAGTGGTGACATGTGGCTTTTGCAAACCAGGGTTGCCTTGCTGGAGTAGTGTAAGCACACAAAGAACAGTCCCATCGCCTCCGGAGACTCAGGATGGGAAACACCACTTACTTTTTTAGCTGCCAAGGTAGTGTTTGTGGGTGTGATTTTTGCCATAGCGGTGCAGGGGCTGCTGCATCATCCCACGGAGGATGCTGAGGGTTTTATTCAGAAGAGAAAAGGACTGTTAGGCTTTTTCATGGGCATTAAAAAGCTCACAAAGCTGCTGTGACATATAGTCATTGCAGGTATCATTTTGCTGCATTCCCTTCTCTTGCTTCCCTGTCTCCTGGCGACTAGTGGATCAGAGCAAACCTCGGGGACGATTCTCTCTTGGGGTGAACAGAGCAGCTGCCCGGGGCTAGCAGTGGTGCAAGGTCTGTGCTGCCACATACCTCCAGGGCTTAATTATGATGAAGAAAAAGCAAAATTGCAGAGAGGACAGAAGATACCTCCTGCAGGGGGGTGCCAGGGGGGTGCCAGGATGGAGACGCCCCAAACTGTGAGTTTGTATTGGGACAGACTGGCCAAAAAGACCATTCTGGGGCTTTCAGAGCCAAGATTGAGCCAGCTCTGCCAAATGCTGCATATGTACAACAAAGAGACAATTTTACCTCCTTGCAGATTAGTCCTGGGATGTTATGGGAGGAATAATTTGAGAAGGACCTTGGAAAACCAGGGAAAGTAAAGAAGGATGCGAAGGGAGCAGGGGGAGCTGCCATAAGGAGAAAGACTTAAAATAGTCTGTTCAGTGGCTTCAGGAGGAGCTGGAAAAATGCCCTGACTCCCATTGGTAATTACCTCCAAGCGGAGAAGATACTGGGTACTAAACCAGCAAGCAAAGCCATAACTAGAGCCAATAACTGGAAGCTGAGCACAGCCACGTTCAAATTAGAAATGAGGCTCATATTTTTAATAGAAAAAATGATTAAGCATTGGAACAAACTGCCAAAAGCAGTGGTGGCTCCTCTGTCGCTTGTTATCTGCAGAGCAAGGCTGGCTGCCTTGCTGAAAGATGATTCAGTCAAACACAAGTTATTGGGCTCAATAGAGGGGTAACGGAGGAACGTAATAGCCTGTGCAACCCAGGAGGTCAGGTGAGATGAACTAATTTTCTCCTGTGGCCTTCAAGTCAGTGAGTTAAGGAAGGTGCATATCCCTGTGTTGCAGATTCAGCTTCACAGTGGCTGTTTCTTTCGTCAGATAATGTGACTTGGGTGTTCGGTGGTGCGGAGCAGGGCTGGGAGGACAAACCTGCAGTACAGCAGGCTGTGGGGGCATTTGGAGGATGCTGGATGTCCTGGCTTAGGATGGAGCTGGGACAGTGCCCCTCATCCCCTGTGTCTTCTGAGATAACTGGTGCTCATATCTGGCCTGAAAGACAGTGGGAGAGTGGAGTTTATAAGGAGTAAAATGAGGGAGGCAGGGAAGGGCAGAGTTGTCCTCACTGGGTCTAAACTGAGTTAGTCCAACCCTGTGCAGGGATGTTGTGTGGCAGTGATGGGATGGGGACAATGGTGGCTTTCCAGATGTCTCAGCCAGCCATGCTCCCTGCACTGCTGAGCTGCTCTGGCCAGTGCAGGGAGGTTAAGCAAGGCGCTGGGGGCAGCTGCAAACGAGCACCCTGGAGCAAGATGCCTGGGAAGAGGAGGGTCGGCAGCAGTCCTGCAGAGCTCAGGGGGAGCCCGGCTCCTTGCCCTGCTCCATCCCAGCTCCCTGATGCCTCGGCTTTGTGTGCACCCTGCTTCTGGCCAGGAGGAGCCGAGCAGTGGCTCAGCTCTGGGGTGTCTGCGAGGCACAGGGAAGACAGAAAAGCAAAATGGACTCAAATAGGATGAGACGGCTCAGGGCTGAGAAGGAGAAGGGGGAAGGGAGACAGGGGGGAAAGACGCCTGTGAGACATTAGTGTGAAGGAGAGGAAGCTCCCGCAGCCCTCCTCAGAAGGAGAGATTGACAGAGAGCTTTTGATGAGGAGCCGAATGGAGATAATGTGCCATCAAATGGGGGTGGGGGTGAGCCAGGATCAGCTCCCCATGAACCTCTGCCTCCAGCGTGCAGACAGGAGCTTGGCACAGTACGCCCAGAAGCACTTACCTCCCTTAATGGCTGGGCAGAGCCTCCCAGGCCACCCCATTAGGAGCTGCCTCCCCAGGCGAGCTGGCACAAAGTGCTCGGCCAGCCCCGGCAGCAGTCGTGCCACGGAGCCAGCAACGCTGCCTCCAGCCCCGGTGCTCCTGACCCCTACAGCTGGACGTAAGGCAGGCCCAGAGGGTGCAGCAAGGCAGCACACAGGTTTGGGGTGAGACTGAGTTAGTTTGTCTCTTTTTGAAGCCATCTGACCCCTCCAGGAGCAAGACAAGCCATGCATCACTTGGGATGCCATGCACCCTGCAGGTTGCGGTGCTGTGTCCTTGTCCAAAGGCACTGACATTGCACAGGGAAACGCAGCCCAGGGCAGGAGGAATTGGTGGTCCAGAGTAGCAAATGGGCCATGCTGGGCTTGCAGCTGAGCTGGAGATGTGGGATTTCAGGCTGGTATTGCCTGTGGGCAAAGCAGCACCCACCACCCCAGGCTTTCCACCAGCAACATGCATGCAGTGGGCATAGATGAACTTATATGGCGTGGGCAGCCCAGCAGGGACACAAAAGGAGCGGGATGCAGCCCCAGTGCAGGGCTCCTGCCAGGTAGCTTTTCCCCACATGAGAAACTAACCCTGTCTGCATGCCAGCAGTTGCTGCCAGACACGATCCAGGGCACGTATCGGCAGGAGGAGCTGGCTCTCCTCATGCTAGGAGGGGGCCAAGTTGTGTTCACCTACTGCTCCAGCAGCAACACTCCCTGCTTTGCATGAAAGAGGCGCTTTGATTGCTGACATCTGTAGACAATCAGATAAGAATTAGAGTTATTCCTCTCGGCATAAATGGTATTTCTAATCTCATAATCCCTTAATATTGTTCTCACCAGGATGTGGCCGCCACTAATCCCTGAGAGTTTATTCTTGGGCAAATTTCAGGGAAGCTGGGGAGGTGTGGGAGGAGGAGTTGGCCGCCTTCCCTTCCCTTGCCCCCAGAATCCCTCCTGGGTACAAAGCGGGCATGGAAGAGCCGGTCAGGCAGTAGCTCCTCTTGCCAGCCAGAGGATGCTCATGCTGGGATGGAGATGCTTGCAGAGCCTTTCACCACTGCTGCCAAGAGCCCCCATTAGTCTCTCTGTCTGCATCCCAGCCCTGGGTTTCTCTCTTGGCTGAGCAGCTCTGTGGGACTGGCGGCAGGCTCCAGCCTGGTTTTGCCACTTGACTGCTTTCCAAAAGCAGAGGCTGATCCCTGAGGAGCAGCCTGGGACCTCTATTTGTGTGCTGGAGAGGTGCAGCAAGGGCAGCATCCTGCTGCTGCGGAGCTGCAAAGGCCAAGGTCCCCAGGCAGCTGAGGGTGGAAGGTCCTTTGTAAGGACCCTGGGCTGCATTTGGCACTAATTTTGCATCCTCCTCAGCCTAGAGTGGGGAGAACCACTTGGGTTGTGCCTTTCCCCCAACTTGATGTTGGCGCACTGGATACAGATGTGCCTCTCTCCGCAACCCAACATGACCTTCCCTTCTGGCCACCTTGCAGGCACAGTTGAGGTGGTAAGGGTGCTGGAAACTTACTGCTATCTACCCAGAACAGGCAGGGATTTGCACCAGCTCCACCAGCTGATACCAAACCACAGTAGGGACTTGCACACAAGCTGCCAGTGGGAGCTGGGATGAAATACAGCCTAGGTGTTATCAGGTTCCCCTGCTGCTTGCAAGCCACGTGCAACGCGCCTTGGTACAGGGATGGAAAACCTGCCCCAGATCCTGTCCCGTCCCAGTGCATGGGGGCTGTGTTAGCAGATGCTCGAGGGAGCAGCTTGAAATGCAGAGGTGAACAGAGGGGCTGGGTGTGCCCATCTCTGCAGAAACAGCTCTGTGCCTCTCCTGTCTTCTGGGTTTCTTCTCTTTTACAGCAGCTGTTGCTTCTGCCACTTCAAGTTTTTCCCCCTTTTTATTCCTCAGACAGTTTGGAGATACAGCACAAATGTTTCGGCTGCATCATCTTAGCATCTTCATCTTAGCAAGACGATGGTGTCAGACATGACTTGGTAGCAATAAATATTCAGGACTGCTTCTGTCCGTGATGTTTAGAGAGCACCATGCTGGTACGACATGCCCACGGTATGAGCATGCAGCAGGACAGAGGGTGCAGGAGGAGGCTGCTTCTCCCAGGACGTGTGCCCATCACCATCCCCTCCATTCTTCTCTCACCAGCATCCTGCCTGCCAGGGTACCAGCATCCCTCCCCTCTGTCATGCTGAAACCTGTCCATCATTGCCTTGCAGCCCCAAGCGATTTGTTACTATAGCTACATTTTTCCATGCAGGGAAAGCTGAGATCTCTGCCGGGCTGAGGTCTCCCTCTCATTTCTGCATGGCTGGAAGGAAAGGTGAGGGCATAGCCTCAAGGCCAGGCATTGCAGATTGTGCCACGGGAATGCTGTGGTGGCAGGGCTCAGGACACAGCGGTGCAATGGTACAACTTTTCTGGGAGTCCCTGAATAGCTTGCAAACACTGAAACCACAAAATCTCTGGTAAGAGAGGCGTGGATGGTGTCAGCTTGTAATGAGCCAGCATAACACCATGGTGCATTTCCCTCCTGCTCACTGAAGGCTGGCAATTGGAGAAGGAGCTGGCAGGTACCCTCATTGCACTGGGAGATGCCAGATTTGGGGAGGGATTCATGAGGGTTTTGCCCAGAAAAGGGGAATGAATGGGTTTTGCTGTTCACTGGCAAGTTTGGAAAAATGCCCTGGAACTCAGAGCCAGCTGAAAATTTTTGGTGAATCAAGAGGTTAGAGAATTAAGCAGTTGGGTTCAAGATTTTGCTTGTTTTATTTTTGTTTGATGAGGTTTTAATGAACTTGGAGGGAGCTCCAAAAGGGAAAGTCCTGGAAGCTCAACCTTTCATTTAAAATCACTAGAAGCAAAAAAAAAAAAAAATGCTGCTGTTGTATTTCTGTTGGAAGTGAGCAAGCTGTAAAGCAGCCACAAATGTGCAAAACCCTTTGGTGTGGCCAGATCCCTGGTGTTCACTGGGGTGAGGTGCAGGTAAGACAGTTTGCTCCGTCCCTATTTGGGTGGCTCCTTGGCTGCAAACAGGCACTGCCTGCACATGTGCCTGCACCAGCTGGCGAGGGGATGGGTTCACAGCTGTGGGTGGGTGAGCAAACACCCTCCTGGGCATCCTGGGGCTGGCATGGGTGCAGAGCTGCCAGGGCAGAGCAAGGGCTTACCAACCCCTGAGACATGAGGGGTGGGAAGGAGATGGGTAAATGTTGTCCGGTGGCACTGGGACCATGCTTCTCTAGGACAGTGCTTTCCCCCTCCCTGGGCTTTCCCTCCCTGCAGGACCACCACCTCTCTGCCCAGAATTTGGCCTTGCCCTGTGCCAAATCGCGGGCAGAGAGCCCATGAGGGCAGGTACACATCCCCACCTGGCCTGGGGGAAAGATTTAGCCCCAACGTGTGCCAGAAAGATGCTCTAGGGCATTGTTTCTGCAGTGGGAGGGCAGTGACAGCATCCCCTGGACTCCAATGACCTCCAGAAGTGGATTGCATCTGTGTTACCTTCATCCCCATGGACAGCCCAGTCCCTGCCTCTTAAAGCTTGTTCAAACCATCCCTTTTTCTCCTCATGGCCAGGATAACATCTCTGCACACTGCCGAAGGCCCTCCTGGCTCCACAGTAATCACCCAGAGCCGCACCAGGGAAAGCAGGTAATTAAATTCAGGCCCTCGCTTTTCCCCCAGCAGATGCAGCAAGATGACAGTCCTGCAGAGACTTTATTCAGGGCAGGGGGCAGAAATTTCGGTCTTGGTCTTCCCCATAGCAGCTGCCAGTATATGGCTACTGAGCCAGGGACCCGCTCCCCCCATCCAGCCATGCCTCGCTGGCTTATCATTTCCAATCCTATCAGAAACAAAACTGCTGCTGCTTAATGCTTCATTACAGTCTGTTATGTGTCTCCTGCACTGCCCAAGAGAGCAGCAAGGAGGGCTCTGACTCTATTTAATGACTGTTTCATGGTTCCTAATTGACAGATAAAAACGCTACTAACTCAGTTTCATCGAACATAATCCATGGGCAGGAGCGGCAGTGCCCTTCTGGAGCCTGGACAGCAGCACGAGTTTTGACCCATTATTTTGACATGGGAAATCCATAACACGCCAATCTGCCATTGCGATGATGGGTTTACGCCTCACTTTCGTCCTCTGTTGGTTTTAGCGTTTACAACCTCGGGGGAAGCCGTTGGGGAGGGATTTGGGGAAAGGTAGCTGGGGCAGACAGAGGAAGTAGGATGGTGGCTGGCGCTTCATTTCAGGGGCCATTCCCACATGGGTCTGCAGCAGCCCCGACATGGTCATCGCAGTGAGGGTTGGCTTTGCAGCACATCACCGTGGGGCTCTGTCTCTGGCTGCCATGCCTCACACTGGCCGGTCCCCAACCCCAGGACTGTCACCCTGTGGCTGTCAGGCTGAGCCACACTTGTGCCCGGGGAAGATCCACCAAGCCCTTTAGCTCCGACAGGGAAGCACCCATACCTGCTCAGATGAAACAAGAGAGGATTTATTCTTGTAAATTCAGAGATATCGGGAAACCAAGGCATTTCTTTGTTCACTGCATGGTTAGCAGGATCTCGTCAGTGCCTCGGGGTTTCCCCTGCCCCTTTTTGCTGGTGCAAGTGACCAAGTCACCCAGACTTCTTCCATGCTCTGCATTGAGAACCGCCAGCCAGACAAACCCTTTCTCTCCCCAGGGATGCACATACAATTGCACGGCCAAAAGTGCAGGGCCAGGATGCGCAGATGTGCAAATAGTAACGAGGAGTGTTGCAGAGGTGGGATTCAAAAGCCATATGCTGGACCTGAAACCTTCTATTCAACCCAGACACTTGGAGATTTGCTTTATCGGTTCCCACCTGGGGCCTGCACTTGAAAAAAGTCTTTGGAAGTGAGATTTTTCAGGGTTTTCTCTTCCCATCACAGTGGCTGGAAGCTTAAATACCAGCTGGGAGTCTCACAGGCATTGGTGACCACCAGAGGGTTTGAATTGCACGTGGGGTAGAAGCAGAGCTGTGGCATGAGCAGAGGTAGAGTTCCAAAGGAGAAGTGTCAAGAGACCATAGCTCTGTGCAGAGCAAAGCAAATCTGACCACGCTGAAGGCATCCTGGGAGGATGAGAGGTTATTAGCAGTGAGTGCTTCAGGGATAACACAGAAGATATTGATTTAAATAAAAATCACCGTAACAGCAGCTCTAACAGGACCCTGTGGGTCACTTGGAGGAGAATCAGAGGCAGCAGAGCTCCAGTGCTGGCACACGTAGAGCATTTCCTAGCTGCAAATGTCATGCTGGAGAGAGCCAGGAGTGCTGCCCGTGCTCCTCAGCCGGCAGGGACAGAGACAGGGGCACGAGGCTGCACCAGGGTATGTGGCGCGCACCAGGATGCCTAAAGAGCATCACTGCAGCGAGGTTAGAGGCTCGACCCACCGTGACCCTGAAGGGCAAGCAGGACTGTTCGCAGCCCTGCTGGGAGCCACAGTGCCAGGAGATGGATATCCGTGATCTCAGCCAGTTGCGGGGCCCCCGATGGAGGTCAGATTCCCATGGAGTGAGTCAGCTGCATTCCTCCCTAGGGTCAGTGAACTGCACGGGCTTTGGCAGCCTTGGCTGTCTCCAGCCTCGAAGCTTGCGGTGATTAACTGCGCTGAGGATGCTCAGTTTGAGTGGACAAAGCAAAGTCTAAGGGGCTCTGACCGGTGGGGGACAGCTTCAGCTGCTCATCCATGGGAGAGAAGAAGAGCTGTCTCTTGGCCACCCTTCATACCAAGAGTGCTTTCATCAGTGCGGTGTGAAGGGGTGATAAAATGCTACCAGCTATCTCCACAGACAGCTAATCCATCACTATGGATTTGTTGTTAGGTAATCTGGCGTATCCGTACAGTTCCTTGTAGCCGGCTGTAACTCTCATGCCATGTACATCCACCTGCAACGCCAACTGCTCTCATCATGATACAGAGCTGTGTCATGCCATGCCATCGGCAAATGGAGACATGATGCAGGATAGCCAAGCCGTCGAGATAAAATGAGTGTCAGCATGTAACAGAAGGGTTTCTCTGCTCTGGGGATTTTTTCTGCTTGAATTTTTTGGTTTGTGCTTTTCTCTAAATGAGTGTTTCCTCCTGATCACTGTGCTTCCATGGGAATCAGGCATTTTGCAGATGAAACCTCCTGTGCCCTTCAGCTTTCCCATCAAATACGATGGGCAGACCATCTGCAGGACCTGCAGCACAGACAGCATGGGACATATCAAGGTGGCTTCGCATTACCAGACCTCTGTTACTGAGTCTTTTCCTGCTCAAGGGAATTTAAACCACCTGGAGCAGCTCCCTCACTGAGGACACGGCTTCCCTGGGGCTATACAGCAGCCTGGTACTTGTGTCATATGCAAGGCTCAACCCAGAGCATTCGTGCATTACAGTGGGTGAATGGAGATAGTAATTCAGCCTGGGTTCTGCCCACTGGGTTGTCTCAGGAGTATTACAGACCCCATCAGCATCAGTTACTCCCTGAGGACCAGAGAAGGTGGGCAAACCCACCTGCTTGATATAGCTGCAAATTTTGCCGCTGCTGGAAGTGGACAGACACCAGGGGCTGTGGCCAGAGTTCCCTGTGCTTTGTGTGGGGTTTCTGCACCATGGTATCTCAGTCTCTGCTTGCACTCGAGCTCTGCACAGTCATTCAGGTTTAACATCCCTGTAAATGAATGGGAGAACGGGGTGGGGATGTTCCAAATCAGTGCGACCTTCTTGCAGGCATGGAGTTCCCAGTGCAGTGCTGCCACTGCTTTGCAGCCCTCCAGCAGCATTCCAGTACTCTGCACCCCTCTAAAGGTGCTCATTTACCCCAAATGGGGCAAAACTAACAGAGATGCTGCACAAGCAGCCAAAATCCAACTACCTGGGGCTGCACAAGCCCTGCTGTCAGTGAGTTCTAGCCAGCAGTACCATGAGCTTGGGGTCAGGCAGCATCCACAGTGGGGATAAGGATATTTCCAACTCTCTTAGAGGTCAGTTTGCAATAGTGGCATACCCTCCAGCCAAACCACTTGGGTTCAGATTTCCACTAACCCACCTCATTTGCTTGTTTGTTTCAATGTCCCAGAAAAAATGAAACCATCGGCTGTTTTGACCAGCTCCTTTCCTGGAATTAAATTACTAACTCCTAACCACCAATGGTACTGGGCTGGCTTGTCCCAGAGAGAGGGTAATAGAGAGTAAAATTACAACCAAGGAGCTAGAGCTGAACAAGCAGCCTTGTCCCCCAGCACTGTGAGTTAACTGACCCCAACGTCTACGTGCCCCAGGCAGAGAGAGGTGTGTGCATTCCCTACAGCATCCCTCTGACATGGGATGCAAGGGACACGTGGGGAACTGCTGCCGCCACCTGCCCTGCTGCATGGCCACTGCCAGGGCACTGCCCTGAATGAATCCCTCTTTGAGGGACAGCAGAGCTGCCAGGAAAGCATTCAGCCCTGATTTAGAAGCTTTCAGCATAGAATCCACTGGAGCCTTTGGTGAGCTCTTCCAGTGTTTAACTACCCATGTGTAAAAAACATTCACCATTTTTCTTGGTTGAATCTGTGCAGCTTTGGCTTCATCCGCTTGGGTTCATGCTGGCAGATGGAGAGTCAGAATCGTGGGGTCGGGCACACCATCCACACCACTGAGCCACAGGCAACCTGACTTTGCATGTTGTGCCCAGCCTGGGCGACAAAGGCATTTGATGGGCATCATGTTTGCTTTCTAGGACAAGTGCATTGGCTACTCTCCATGTACAGCCATGAAAACGCTGCAGACAGTCGTGTACCCCATGTAGAGGAAAGACTCAGTTTGCCTTCCCCAGATGCCTGTCCGTACCCATCGAGCATGGCCAGAGTGGAGACAGACTACTTGGCCCAGCCAGCTCCCTTCCAGGTGGTTAAAGTTAAAGGCAACTGTGAGACCATCAGCCCAGCCCTTCGGAGAGGTGGATTCACCCAGCTCTCCATGGCCTTCCTGCAAAGCCTCTCTCCCTGGGCTTGACTTCCATCGGGCTGTCCTCTGATAACACTGGCATCCCTCCCAACTCAGTGCTTGGGGAGGGCAGGATCTGCACTGCATACCTCCATCACTCTGAGAAGGGTGCCCTGGAGGGGATCACTGAGTTGAACAAGCACGAGCTTGTGAATGTTTGAGCAGAAACAGGTTCTGGGCCAAGGTGGTCAATGCAGGGGCATTTTGTTAAAGCCATATGGGGAAAGGGCTCTGCAGCCACAGGCACCTGCAGGCAGGTCCCAGTGATTGCCCAGGCATGACCCCCATGGGAACACCATTAGCATCCCCCCCTGAATAACACCATTGGCACTAACGCCTCTGGTTTATAAGCAGCGCAGGGTCTCTAACAGCCTCATTGTCCCTAGAGCTGCATGGCAGCAGCTCCAGCAGTACCTTGCCGCTGCACATCAGTGCACAAGAGCTGAGCCTATGACTCAAGTTTTCTAAATCCTGCCCTGTTTCATGCCTTGAGAGGCATCCCGCACCTTGGGAGGCTTTTGGGTATAAACCCCTAGCTGAGGCAGAGCCTTCCTCCTGTCTCCAGCTCTTTGGGATTTTGGGTGGCTTTCCTTACCAAGATCTATTGGTAGAGTTACTTTTAATAGCACATATGTGACGTGGAGTGGGATAGACCACTCCGGCTCTGGCTGGCACGTTATAAATCTCAGCAGGAAAAAAATGCAAAGGGCCAGGAGGGTGGGGAGTGAAAAAAAGCAGAAAGAAGAGACCGTTTTCCCAGAGCCCAAAGCAGGCAGGGGTGGGGAGCAGGAAAGGCAGGGTCGTACAGCTTTCTGGGGCAGTGTGCAGTTGTTTATACTGGAAATGAGTTTCTGTTTATTGCAAGCTATGGTGGGGAGACCACAAAGTGAATGTAAAACAAAATGGGAAGGGTGTGGGGAAAGTCAGGGGAGGGGGAGCGGGTGCCTTTGACAAACTCCAGAAGTCACGTCCAGTAATAAATCAAGCTGGGATCCGTCCTGGGATACAGGACCCAGAACATCTGCTTGGGCTGCAGGGAAGCCAGGTGGGCGAGGAGGGCTCTCCCAGCCCTGCCTGGGGCCGGGCAGGGGGCCGGGGGCTTGGGCAGCTCAGCCACCCATGGCTGCTGAGCCCAGCAATGCTCACATGCAGGCAGAGGTGGACTGAGCACCCAAGTTCACCAGGATGCATGGGGAGAGGCACGCAGGGCCAAGGTACTTAGCATGAATCCTCAGTCAGCCTCTCCATTCTCAGTGGCCATCCCTTGATTGCTCTGTACCTGCATTGCCTTGGCTGTAAGGTGGCACAGGGTGCTTTTCTCCCATTTATCACTTCTCCCAAGCTTTGCAGCAAATACCACATGGGAAGGCAACTACTGCAACATCTCAGAGCTGGGGCATGGCATAAGTGCCACCAGGCAGGGAGGTCCCCTGCCCTCTCCTGGGGCAGCAGGAATTAGTGTGTTAATAGGGCTGCTGGTGAAATCAGAGACAAATCTCTCGATAACCCCACTGGGGCCAGCATCGCATCCATTCTTTGTACAGGCTTTGAAGGTATTAAGTGCTAAGGATTTTGGTTTGACATCTGAATCCAGCTGCATTGTTGTGAGAAGCCCTTGCAGATTATTGCTCTAGACCAACCTTTCATATATAATCTATTGCCATGGGTTTAATGCTTCAGAAGGGGTGATGGACGTTTGTTTTGGAGATTTAAGCATTCCCCTCCTCTTCTTCCTTTTCTTTTCCCCTTCCTTGGAAAATGGATTCTATTAACTGCTGCAGATGTCACAACACATGCCAATACATTTGCAACCCATTTGGCTCACAGCAACGGCTGTGTTCAAGCTAGAAACTTCCCCAAGGGTCCAAGTAGAGCCTCAGGGTGGGGAGGAAAAACAAAGACCATGCATCTGCCCTCCAGCTCCTTGCCCAGTTCTTGCCTTTCCAGGCCATATTAGTGCAGAAAGTAGGAGAGACAGCCACTGAGATGCATGTGTGAGCTACGACCTCAAAAGTAATTTGCATTTCATTATGCCAGGCCGTGGCTGAGCTACCCTGCCATAACGCTGTGGGTGCTGCTATAGGAACCGATCTCCAAAAATGCCCATGAACAACTTTCTGGGCACAGGTACCAAGCTGTTCCTCTGGCATCTCCCTGTTGCAGACAACCCCCAAATCCTCCTGTACTGGATTCTGGGTAGGTTCAACCCCATGTCTCTGCTGAAGAGGTCAGAAACTTTGGCAGCAACACAACACTTCTCCACTTACTCCAGGCTTCTTCTGGTGCTGCTGGTGGCACGTATGCCATGGGACAGACCTACCTGCATTGGCATTAACCCAGCCAGAACTGCTTTTTCTGCCCCAGGAGAGGATAGCAATGTATTCGGGTAAAACCAGACTGCCCTGCCCTGTCTGGTTTCCCCCAGCACATCCTTGCAGCTCTCATTTGCAGCTGAGCCCCTGCTCTCAGACCTGTCCCTGCTGCTCACCTCATCTCAGAAGGATGGTGAACAATCTGTATGCATCAAGGGGAGAGTTGTCCCTGTTGCAGGAGGCATTTGCAGTGCACACAAATGTGTGCTTCTGGTCCCTGACAGGGCAGTGGAGCTCATGTAAGCCAGGACACCGCAGCATCCTTCTGCTGCTGGCAAGGTCCAGACCATAGGGCTTGCTCCTCTCCTGCAATTTTCTGTGCAACGCTTCAGAGAGCGCAGCAAAATCCTTCAGTGACTCTAATAACATTTTCCTCCAAAGCTCTAGGGTATTTTCCCCCCTCCCCCCGCCCCATCCCTGTGAAGTCACGCTTCAGGTCTGTTTAAATCCTATCAAATACCTCCTGAAATCCCCTGGAGCCCCTATGACAGTTTATTGAGAGTCCAGGACTGTTGGACCTTGGAGGGGTGGGAAGGGCAGGGGACAAAAAAGCAGCCCTAGGTTTCCCTACCAAACTCCTTAATCCTGTGTTGGGTCTCTTGCAGAGACCACTACCCAGCCAGGAATCAGTCCCAGCCCATCGGTGGGGTATCTGGGCACTATGCCCTCCTCTTCCCTCTGCTCCAGGTCTCTTGAGGATCTCCTGCTGTGCTGGGCAGTGCTGCTGCATGCACAGTGCAGTGCCTCCCCAAAAAAAGCAGTGGTGCCCCGATCATCTGTGCCTGGTGCCTGTCCTGGCATTCTGCCACCCTTGACCTGCCCAAAAGAGATTTGGAGACCTCTGGTTGACAGCTCAGTCCCCAGCTCCGGTGCTTGGCATTTGCAAGAGGGGTTGCCTGCCCCAGGGGAGCTCTGTGCCGGGGGTTCCCACCAACCCTCAGGGAATAATTAAAATATTTATAACAATATTTTTTATAACCATAGAATCATAGAATCATTTAGGTTGGAAAAGACCTCTAGGATCATCAAGTCCAACCACCAACCCAGCACCACCATGCCTCCTAAACCATGCCCTGAAGTGCCACATCTACACGTTTTTTTAACTGCTCCAGGGGTAGTGACTCCATCACCTCTCTGGGCAGCCTGTTCCAGTGACAACTCATTTGGTAAAGAAATTTTTCCTAATATCCAGTCTAAACCTCCCCTGGTGCAGCTTTAGGCCATTTTCTCCATCCTGTTGCTAGTAACTCGGGAGAAGAGACCAACACCCACCTCGCTAACAATAACTGCGTGTTATCTTTTCTTTTTTGGAAGCAAATTAGAGGAGAAGCCATTGTCCTCCATGAGGAGGGATAGGTAGTGCTGAGCATCCAGGTTGTTGCTGCCAGGGTGGGGCCAGCAACAATGCCACTCTTGCCACTGATCTGGTGCCGATGCACTCAGGAAAAGTGCCTCACTTCTGGGGGTTTCTTTATTAAAAGGCTACTGATAAATTACAGGGAGTCCAGAGGAAAATTGATTAAAGGATTAGAAGATAACATATGACCTAAAGGGGAGATTAAGGGAATTTAGTGAGGTGCTCCCTGCAGAGTGGAGCTGGAGAAAGTGGGGAAAATGAAAACAACCTTGCAAAGATTTTACAGGTGATGATTAGAGCAGGTGAGAACAGTTGCTGTGAGTAATCAAATTGGTTTGTGCTTCACACTTTGTTTTGCAAATTGTGGGCTCTCACATGGGTGGGAAGGGGCTCCTGAACCCCTCGATCTGTTCTGGCTATCTTGGCCAGGAGCATCCCATGGGATTTGCTCACTGCCACTTGTGGGGTTTTAAGCATTGAGCCAGGATTTGAGGAAGATGAGCATCATTTTCATAGAGCAAAGATGCTTTTTTTAGCTCCATTTCTTTACAGATGGGCTGCATAATGGGACCTCCCTTGAAGTCGGCTGAGTTAAGGATGCAGCTATTACTTCCAAATGCAGTGAAATCTGGGGTTGTGTGACTTACTTACATCATCCCAAGGATCTCATTGCTGTAAGATAAGAATGAGGCCAGGGCCCGATTCAGGCCTGAGGATAAAAAAAAGGCATTCGCAAAAAGAGTAGTAGTGTTAAGCAGTGGCGTTAGCTGAGCTGGTATCTCAGCCCACCTCTTCCAGAAATGTCACACTCTTCTGGTTTTGTCCCCTTGAAGAATGCCCTTTGGGTGGGCTACAGAGACTGATGCTCTGAAGTTGGGCTCCCTCCTCCTTCCTGCCTCCACCCCATGGTACCAGCAGCACAGGGGAGCATTTAGGCTTGAGCTGGGGACCCTCCTGCTGTTAGTGATATGCCTGACTGGTATTTCTCAAACCAGAGAGTGAGCAGCTAAGGACTGGTCTGGAGACCTCATTTTATGGGACAAAATAAGCATCTTCCCTGATTCATGTCATTAATGGGCTAGCAGCATCCCTGAGCAGCCTGAACTGCACCTCCAATGAGAGCTGCTCCCTGGGGTGTCTGTCTTGGCCCTATCCCCACCAGAGTCCAATGCTGTGATTTTCCAGGGTAGTTAGCACAGAAGGACATGTGGGATGAGTCAGGTGGCTTCACTAGACACGCCAAGGCGGCTGGCTGCTACTGCAGGGACTCGCACAGATTTGGGGTGGGAACAGCATGGAAAGAAGCTATATGAGGCTCTTTCTGGTCCTGTGTCAGCTCTCTACAGCCAACTCTGGCATCTCTTGGGGTACCTCTGGCTCCAGCTTGTTTTTGCAAGGTGCCTGCTGTTGGTTTTCCAGCAGGACTGCACTGACTCAAAGCTGGGTGAAGCCACCAGCATTGCAGGGGCTGGAGCTCTCATACACAAAGGGCTGCATGGTCCCTGGGGCTGAGGACAGGCACAGGCTGCAGATCAGCCCCGCAGAGCTGCATAGCATCTCAGCAGGAGAGCAGTGGTGTGGGGCAGAAGGACAGTCCCAAGCGGCCAGGGGATGCTGAGTCTTTGTGAGCAAACCCGGATGCAGTCCGGATGGCCAAACACAGGGTTGGCTTGAGGATGAGCAAATGGCTCCGCTGCCTGTGCAGACACCCAGTGCACAGGGAGGGTACCTGCACACAGATGCCCACTTTCAGGTCCCCTGCCTGACGGAATCTAAGATGGAACAGCTGGTGTAGGCTGGAGGATGCTGTGGGGCCTGCCTTTTAAGGGGATTGGAGCACAGCCTGCAGCGTTTCATCTAACAAAACACGTGGGAGAAAAGAGGAGAGGGACGTTTTCTGTAAACGCTGAAGGAAAGGAGCTTTTCCTGCAAAAGCTAGTGCCGGTGCAAGAAGAAGGTGGTTTGGGGTGGTATGTCTGGTTACTAACTGCTCCTATCAGCTCCTCCTCCTGCCCAGGCAGGAGAAGTGAAGCCCAAAAATATCCCTTTCTCTCCTCCAGAGAGTAAAAAATCTCTTACTTGTTCCGCTCCATTCCCCATGGGGTGAGAGACCTCTCTGCCAGCAGGTAACCTCCTTGCTGGGGTAGCACAGAGAGTAGCCTGGGGAAGAGCAGAGCATAGAAGGGGACATATCCAAGCTGCATCTCAAGAGGGATGAAGGGAGAAGAGGCATTTTTGGAGAGGCATTTTGCACTCCCCCGCTGGGAGTGATAGCTGGTAATATTCGTGGCTAGCTTGTTGCTCGGTACATGACAAAGTGCTTGTAGCTTCCCTCCAGAGGCTCCTCCTGGGTAAATATACAATTTCCAGGGGTTCTGGTGGGACAGCTTTGCTGAGGATACATGGCTGCTGATGGTCCCAGTTGTGTCTGATTGCACCTGGTATTTTCCCTGCCTTCTCCATCTGGAGAGTCTGGGAGAATGAACTGCTTTCTTGCAGCCTTTAAATAAGGTGATGGAGGAGGCAGGGTACATTGCATGGGGTAGATCATGCAGGGGTTTTCTGCCTGGAGCTGGGAAGAGAGGGAGAAGGGGATGCTGAGTCCAATTCTGCAAGCTCCACAGGCATAGAGGCAGGGAGCTGCCATGGCACAGACCCTCAGGCTCCCCAATACCTGCCAGGGAGCCCTTGGGGGCACCCTGCATGCCCCCCGCACAGCCAAGTCAGGGAAGGCACTGCTCTCCCAGACAGCAGACAGGGATGTTCCCTCCCTCTGGCTGGCAGCTTTTCCAACTGAACTTCTAGAGGAGATTTCCAGGACGCTGCACAGATTCAGGCTCTAGGGGTGCGTATTGCTCACAGCTGGTGTGGGCTGAGACCAGGCATGGCAGAAAACAACACTTCAGAGCAGTTTTGGGCTGCTCTGATCAACTCCTTTATCAATGGGTACCAAGGGAGACAGCTACTCTCTGGAGATCACGGCTGTGATGTGTTCCCATGCACACTGACCACAAGCTCCTTGGGGAGAGGAGCAGCTGCTGGGGGACCTGTGTGGGTGCTAGGAAGCATTTTCCCCATGCATTGCCTTGGCACAGTGCATCCAGCCCCGTGTCGAGGAAAAAGGTCCTCTGAAAGCAGAAACTGTTTTGGCAGGAACTGGAAAACCCCAATGCAATTCATGCCCGGCATCCTTTCTGGCCATTTTAGAAGGGTTAGGCTCAGCATTTGGGTGGGAGCTGTGAGGGTGTCAAGCTCTTCTCCCCAAGCCCCAGCAGTGGAAAGCCCCATTGCTGCACTGAGAAATCAAAGAGCACATTGGCCTGCACCGCATGGAGTCTGCAGCCCCTTCCCTGCTGGCTTGGCACAACAGCATGGTGCCCCGGGATGCTCCAGCCCTGAGCCATGGGACACACTATCCATCCCCAGAGCCTCCTTTGGCTCCGTTTGCCAGCACCTTCCCCTGGGAGCTGCACAGTCCCTCACCCCGTGCAGCTCTTCAGGTCTCCAGGAGCTGGACGGAGGCCCAGCACACTCAATCCCAGAGCAGCCGGTAACAAGGTTTGGTCATTACTGCCCGGGGCTATGTGCAAACCAGTGACCTGGCTCTGAAATGGTTTATGTTACATGCAAATCCCCTCACAGAGGTGTTGCGGGAGGAAAGTCGGCCTCGCCGTGAACTCCCAAGGCTGGAGAGCAAACCCTGGCGCTGCAAAGGGCTTCCCCTGCCTGGTGCACCATGTCCTACCTTGCTGGTGTACCCTTCCCGGGTGTGCCGCACCTAGCACCGTGGGCCCCGGCCTCGCTGGAGGCCTGGCGGTGCTACCGTTATACACAAAACAATAATCAGCTGCCGTAACGAGGATGCAGAGTAGCTGAGCTGGCTTCCCTGCTGTTGTGCCGGCTCCAAGTAGAAACAGCTGCGTTTGGTTTGGTTAAATGTTTTATTTACTCCCAATTATCCAAGATAACAGATTTGCTTTCTTTTGTTCAATATTTAATACTGTTTTGAAGCAAAGCTGCTCTTTGGTTTCCGATGGAGGACAGGAGGGTTAGGAGGGACTTCCTGCTGTGGTGCAGTCCCGAGCAAAGGCTGGGGGCACCCAGCATCCCCACTGCGCATCGGTCCCTAAAGCATCCAGCCCAGCATCCCGGACTGTGCGGACAAGGTCACCTGCAGGACCACAGCTGGGTTTGGGGTGCCAGTGTAATGGGTGGGATCTCCAAGGACCTGTGTTGGCATTGTCCTGGGACAGCAATGCTGCCCAGCACTGGCGCTGCTGGAGGAAGTCATCTCTGCAGCTGGGAGCAAGAGGGCTTGTCATGGGTGCAGGGTGCCTGATGGTTTCACCTGCCTAAATCACCTTCCTGCAGCATCCTGCACCCAGAGGAGCATCTCCGGAGAGGGCTGCCATGCCAGCCGACCACCCCACCCCATGCCACGGTCACAGGAGCCCCTCTCGTCTTGCTCTTTCCTCTCACTGCTTAACCAGGATTGCTTGCTAATTTTTTGATGGCTTGAGAGCTGTCACATTTGAAGAGCACCTCCGCTGCACCATGAATAGCACAGCCTCGTGCAGTGCAGGATGAAGCAAACTCTGGTGAGCCTGTTATCATGCTGCCCTGCTCTGAGGCAGCTTTTAGGGCTAGGAGGTTGCACTGCAATTTGGGCTTACAGCGGGGCTCTGAGGTCTCTCTTCTCTACACATAATGCCTTGCCCAAAAATTTACAGCACTGCTTCTTGACGCGCACGCTGAATTTTCTGCAAGGGAAATGAGAAAATCCATAGCTTGGTTTACGAGCCC
Organism: Sula dactylatra; assembly: GCA_013389905.1. Classification (NCBI taxonomy): domain Eukaryota; kingdom Metazoa; phylum Chordata; class Aves; order Suliformes; family Sulidae; genus Sula; species Sula dactylatra. The sequence goes on along the minus strand of WEKW01025044.1, from coordinate 293,212 downwards.
CAATCAGTGTAAAACAGAGCCTTTTAGAAATTTATCTTTTGCTGAGTCCACCTTTTTTTCCGGCCCTTTCTGGGGAATAAATTCTTGCTCTTTGAGGCTGGGGAACTGGCTCCTAAATGGCAGCAGGACCAGGGGACTTCGGTTACAGCCACAGGTGTCCCTGGCCCATTTCGGGATCTCCCAGGGAGATGCTGCAGCATGAGAGTGTCAGGACTGGGCTACGTGGTGGCTGAATGTGGGCAGCTCTGGTGTTCATCTGGGATGGCTCACACTCCAGAGGGTCTTCGGTGTCTAATTTCAAGGGGGAGGAATGTCACCCTGAAAATGTCCCTTGCTAAGGTTGGGGTGGCTTAGACTGATTGGAGGAGACCTAAACCCTGTCTCTACCACTTGCCCAGGTCACCCAGGAGGTCAGTGAGGCACGAGCCCGTCTCACCTTGTGCCTCTGCACCCCTGGGCTCTCTAACTCTCTCTCACATGAATTTTGCTGCATTAATTTAAAAAAAACCCACCAACAACAAACAAAAAACCACAAAACAAAAAAAAAACAAACACCAAAACAAAACAAAAAAACCTTGCTTAATCCTTTTTGAAGAAGCGGTGGTTGTGAACATGATGTTCCCAGAGCACAGAAGCACAATGCAAGAAAGCATCGCCTGCCTCCATACCGCCCCACCACTGTCCTCTGCACCCTTCCTCATCCTCACCCTTACCCAAGAACAGCCTGGACAAGGGGTAACAGGGCAAAATTGGAGTTTCACCTCCCTCTCTTTCTCCAGCAACGAAACACAGCCAGCAGTGGAAAGGACCGTCCCCCGCCAGAGCCATGCTGCACTCCAGCACAGGTGGTGCATGGCAGGCGGATGCTCCCCTGATCCACCGGGCAGTAGAAATATGATTTATTCATCATTGTTTTCTTTGTTGTTTCCTACCAGCCTGCTGTACACAGACAATTTTAGAAAAGCTGTGTTAGATAAATAATACATCATGCTTGCAGCCAGCATGTGCATAACAAAAGCATCTGTGTGGGTGCGTGCGCAGATGTGCAGGGTGTGCTGCTTTTGTGCATGTGTGCCTGCGCGCGCAGAGCTGGCATCTCATGCCCAGATGGGTCCCTGTTGTGCACTCCAGCCTCTGCAGCTTTGCTTTCAGTCACTGGGGTGTCTTTTTAGTTATCAGCACATAAGCACCACCTGCAAGGTCATGGCTGTGGTGTGAAAAAAGTCAGTGGGTGAGGACATGGAGAGCATGTTAGGCGCAGGCAAGAGGTGGGACAGCGATCCTGCCATGGGCACTGGGGAGTCAGGGATGCTAACAGCAGGAGTCTGGCAGCAGAACAGCATCGGTGCTGGGGTTGTCCCCCAGCATGGGGCAGCACTGGAGTCCTGCCCATGTCCAGGCAGGCTGTGTCACAGATGTAGCTCTAGCACAAGCACATGCTGCTGTCATGGACCCTGGAGGCTTTGCTGGCCCTGGACAATAAGTTGTGCAGGTGACCCCACAAACACACTGTAGTATCATTATCCCCCAGCAGCCCAGTGCCTGAATGGGCCCTGAGTGCACCAGAAGAAATACTTCCTACAGAAGTGTTTGAGAGGCTTCTTAAAACTTTTATTGGTGCTATTTTTTGTATCCCTCCACCTGTGGAGCAAAGCATCTTTAGCACATTCAGCCCTCAGCAGGAGAGGAAAATTATAACTGATCCATTTCAGAAACCTCTAAAAATGACCTAAAATAACTTCTCCGTATATAAAAATGCCACGATTTTAATGTCCATTATCTCATGACCTAGCAGGGCTAGGAAAAGCTATTGTAGATCATTTTTAGTGGTTTCTAAAATGGATTGGTCACACTTTTCCCCTGCGCAGTGGGACTCAGGGTACAAGGACGACTGGGCTTTAGAGATGGGGAGGGAGACAAAAATCTGTGTCTGTGCTGATGCAGCCAGAGCTGTTTCATCCTCAAGGACCTCTTGTTCTGCTCTCCCCAGCTGAGCAGAGATTCTGGTCAAGGGACAGCTATTTCCAACAAGCTGGAGAGACAGCGGTCAAATGGATGCAAAGCCTGGTGCACAGTGTGGTAGGAAAGCCAACGCCATCCCTGTCACAGGTCTTCTGTGGGCTCTGCAGAGATGATGACCCTGATGGGGGCCTGAGGCCCTGATGACCCCGAATTTTGCTGGAGCACTGCATGGCTTGCAAGCAGTGTGGCCGGGTGGGGTGTGCCTGGCACTGGCAGTTTTTCACCCCCTTGCCCCAAGCTTTTGCAGCAAGGCTGGTTGCAGCCCAAGCCACTGGGAAGCCACCACAGCCAAGCATTATACACACAGGGTGAGCAGAGAGGACATCAGCAGAGCGCATGGAAGAAGTGGCTTCCTGCCATGCGAGAGGTTAATAGACAGATTAGAGAGGGCAGGCACTGTTTGCAGCAGCAAAAGGAAAGGGCCTCTGCCTTTACAGAGTTCAGCAGCTCCGTGAGGTGACAGGGAAGTAAATATTTGCCAGGATTAGGGAGGCTGCATGCAGGAGCTAGGGGAGAAGTGCCTGTGCAGGGGCAATGTGTTGCTCAGGCTGTTTTCAGCCTCAGGCAGGGGCTGAGAGCTGGATGTCAGCCAGGGGAGGATGGAGAGGTTGGAGCAGGACACCCTTCACCCAGAGGCACTGCCCAAAGCCTCAGGACAGAAGCAGCCTCTAATGCTCCCTTGATGGCTTTGTTTTCCTCCGCTGCCTTTCTTGCTCTCTCCATCGGCCGACGGGCTGGCCCACCTCCAAAGACAGCATTACGGAGCGCCGGATCGATTGGAGCCTGCAATTTTATTTGCTCTCTTTAAGAGCTTTTGATGGGCAGGATGAGCTGTGCTGGCGAGGGCCTTTCCTGGGAGAGGAGGGGAGAGGCATGGGTTTGCAAGCCACCATCTCCCATAGGAAGATGGGGACCCTGCCAGCAGCTTGTAGAAAACGCTGTGGCAAAGGCAGCCCTCCCAATGCACCATGGCAGCTGAGAAGGGGCTTGCGGCCCTCTCCTTCGTGGCGCCTGGCGGTCATGGTCAGTCACCCACATAGTGTCATGGTCACAGCCCTGAGTGGCACATTGCACTGGCCCTGTGCTCTCTGGTGAGGTGAACTTTCTGCCCATTGAGGTGGAAAGTGAGGCAGTTGCGTGACATCCCTCTCCCAAAACAACTGTGGCTCTGGGACTGATGGGTCTTTGGAGAGATGGAGGTGGCAGGAGTGTCCCTGTGAGACAGCTTGTCTCTGCTTAGAAAGAGAGGGCGATGGCTGGGTGAGACAGGCTTCATACAGCAACATCCCTTCAGCTGCAGCAGGTGGAGGATGCTGCATGGGCACCAGGGTAGCAGAGATACAAAGGTCATTTTGACCCCCTTCCCCAGACTGTCCTTCCACCTTTGGCTTGCTAAAAGGCACCAGAGGATGAAGGGTGGAAGACGCTGTGGGCACAGAGGCTAGGGGCTGCATTTGGGGCCCCAGTCTTGGAGCAGAGGACAGGATCTTCAAGGCGTTCAAAGCTGTGAAAATGGGGCATCTTCAAAGGCTGCTGCAGAGTGGGGATGGAAGCGGGAGGCAGTTTGGGCAGCCCCTCTTCTCCCAGCAAAGCAAACCTGGAGGCACAAGCCCACCCCAGCCTCCTCAGTGGAAGAACTAGCACAGATCACCTAGAAGTGGATCTGGAGTAATGCTGGAGGCAACAGAGAGAAATTTTCCTCAGATGGACTAGTTGCAGCTCAGTAGCAGTGCAGCATCTGGGGCCGTGCAGGTAGGGCAGAGCCTCCTCCTCCAGCAGGGACCATGCAGGACTCAAGGATGCTCTCCGAAGCCTCGGCTACCTCTACCAGGATTCCCGCTCCTGGTGTCGTGCGGGACAGCTGAGCACAAGCAGAAAGTGGGTGGGAGGCCCACGGTAGCATCCTCCAGCATACTCCCCGCCATGCAACATTTCCAGCCCCCAGCCCGGTTTGCCGGGTGCCAGGTGGGTGCTGTTAGCCCACACTGCCACCACGCGGTCGCTTGGACCCCAAAGGCAGTCCCTAAATCCCTGCACCCCTTCAACCCCACGGAAACACTTGCCGGGAGCCCCCAACCCCTCCCATCGCCCCCTGCAAAGGGCGATGCTGCCCGCGTTTGCTCCCGCCCCGCCCCACCGCGGGGGCAGCTGTGGGGCAGCGAAGGGGTTAAGTAGCCGGCGAGGAGGAGGAGGAGGACGATGAGGATGAAGCTGTAGCAGGGATCGGGCCCTTGTCTCTGGCCTTGTGATTAGCCACTCTGTTTTGCTGTGGAGGGTCTGCTTGAATAATTTAGCTGGGAGGGTCATTAGCGAGGCTCTGGCCTTCGTCTGCTGGCTGAAGGCTGAAATAGCCATTAAGAGGAACACGCCTCGTGGACCGGCACAGCCTCCCCTCCCTGCCGGCCCCGTCCTCTCCCTTTCTCCCTCTCTCTCTCCTTCTCCTTGCTCCCTGCTCCCTGACTCTGCTGCCCTTAGCTTTCTTGTCATCTGCTTGCTCCCTCTCCAGCCCTGCCCCAGGATGTGTGCAAGCCCCATGCCTCAGCTTCCCCTCTGTAGACTGCAGTAGGGTGCTGCAGCTGGAGCTCGTGGAATCCATCCAGAAAGCTTTTCTAGCAAAACCCATCATTATTTTCTGACCATGGGCTCTGCTGTGCAATGCCGACCCAGGATCCCAGTGGCCCACCCTGGCAACCCGTGCTCATGGCAAACCAGCTGGCTTGGCCCTCTACAGAGGGCACACTCAGGCTACTCTTCCCCATCAGGGTCCTGCTTTGGTCCTAGTCACATCCCCGAGCATGTTACGCCAGTGAGGCCTGGGCTGCACCTAAGCAGGGCCAAGGAGACCTCCAGGAGACCCTGCAGAGCTGTGTGCACCACGTAGGGAATTTGCACGGACATGGCTGCAGGCATGTCCCATTTTGTGTTGATGTCTTGAAGCTTTGGCATCATCCTGCTGCTGCTGGCTCACCAGTGCAGCAAGGGCACCCTTAGCCAACTTACTGCATCCTTTACTTCTCTGGCATGGCATGCAGAGAGGTGTTAGGTTGGTGCATGGCTTCCCTGCATCAACATCAGTATGGGCTGCTCCATAGCAAGACATGGTGCATGCATGGTGCTGTGGGACCTGTGATTTGCCCTTGCAGCCCTCAGGGGAAGAGGTTTTCCAGGCTGGGGGTGCTCCCTGAACTCTTGCATTACTGCATTCTTGTTTGCATCTCATTTTCGGTAACGGCCTTGGGTCAGGCATCTGCCTCAGCAGCAGGGAGGAGAGCAGTTAGCTGTGTGGTGTGGAGCACTGCTGGGACCACAGTGGGGTGGTGAGCAGTGGTGTTTGCACTGAGGCTGCCAGGTCTGCTAGGTTTCTTTCAAAAACCTCTGCTTGGAGAAAGAGCGCATCCTGTGACATCCTGAGTGGATGCATGGAGATGAGGGCTAACGAAGGAAGGGAAAGAGGGACTGCCACAGGTTCAGACAGCCTTTCCGAGGGAACCCTGGTGCACATCCAGCCTAGAGAGTGTATTTTGTGGCAAGGTACTGTGCCAAGGTGCTGCAGTTGGAGCCAAACTCTGCTCTTAGCAATGCAAGTGTTCAGGTACCAAAAGGAGTTGACTTCAGTGTCAGTTCAGAAAAGATATTTACCAATCTACAAGGGCAAAAGTTATCAGCTGAAAGGTATTATATCTCATCCTCCTGCATGCTCTGGCCCTTGGCATTTTGCAGAGTCTTCCTGCAGCTCTGGCTGTGTTCCTGCAAGGAGCACAGAGTGCGCATATGTCCAGGAGACTCGAGTGCAGTGCGAACACTTGGTTGTGTTTAAAATTCTGTTCTGCCTCTAACCTCTGGGATCGACTGATGAGGCCAAAAGAAGGCTGCTCCGCACTGCATGCTCTTGTCCTATCTCCAGTTGCCTCTGTGTCTCTTGGGAGGCAGGGCTGTGGGATGGGATGCTCTGCCCCGCTGCTGAAAGCATTAACACTGCCAGTCCTCCTGCAGAGCTGAATTTTGTCTGCTGGTTTCAGGTTGTTCCTCCTCATCCTGCCATCAGCGGTCCTTCTTCCTCCCTTTGCGGACCTCTGATCTTTTGGAAGATCATCCTTCAACAAGTTTATTACTCCCCAGGGACATGGCAGAGAAAGCCGTGAGCACTGTAGCTTAATAGGGTCAAGAGAGCAGCACCTCCTCCCCATCAGCGATGTCTCTGTCACAGCCTTGAAGACAATTTTCCCTGGTACCTGCCAACCTCCTCTGCCATTCCATATCTCATTAGAGCCAGTGAGCTGCCAGGAGAGAAGGTGAGCTGCTGTGCACAGCCCAGACCAAAGCAAGGTCTCAAGGGGGCCCTCAGCAGCAGACAGGGGACAGAGGCCCCCAGGTGCTTCGAGCAGCTGATAAACACAGATGAGGCTCCCCTTGCAAACTGTGTCCCCTCCTAAGCTGGCAGCAGTTAAGAGCGGAGGGACATCCCCTTGTTCAGGACCTGGTGATAACCCCACCTCAACAGGTAATTGCTCTTTCTCTTTCCCTGGCAGCCCCCCCAAAGGAGCCAGTGCTGATGTGCCGGTCCAACAACTACCCCAAGGGTTTCTACTGCAGCTGGCACCTGCCTACTCCCACCTACATCCCCAACTCCTTCAACATCTCTGTCATGTAAGTGCCAGGGAAGGAAGGGAGCAGTGGGGAGAATTTTTGTCCCTGCAGCCTGGAGCAGGTCCCAAGTAGTGCCGTGAAGTCTTGGGGCACTGGGTGTGACCTGTCCTGAACATATGGTATCAGTGTCCCAAAAATGAGCCTGCGGAAGGATGCTCCAGGGACATCCAAACTGCATGCTTGGCACTGGGGCTTTGTCCCAAGAAAGTTCCAGTTTCCCCAGAGGGGACCAGGAAAGTCGTCAGCTCCCAGGTCCCCTTCCCATGCCCCTCAAATCCATCCTCTCTGCACCACTTGTCCACAGGGGACGTTGTGCCCACTGTTTTTTCACAAATTTAGCACAGCCATGCTCCCTTCTGCTGTACAGTGGCTGCAGCCGGGCAGCAGCAGTGTCTCTCACCTAGAAGTAGCCATGGCATGGCACTGTTTCCCACCCTGTGCCCGAGTCCTGGCACAGCCCTTATATAGGCTGATGCCGTGCATTGTCTTCTGGAGCTTGTGTCACCAGCAGAAGGGAGACCCTGTTCCTCTCATCCTTTCTTTGGGGACGGCATGAGGACATTCACTGCAGTCTCTGTGCAGGCTTAGGTTAAAACATCACACACATGAGTCTGCAAAATTCCCTGGCGGGAGGAAAGGAGCCCTTTGGCTGCGGCAGGGGCTGGTGCATGGGTATGGTGGGCAGAGTGGAGACACAGCGCTGGTCCTTCTGCCTCCTCCCTCCAGCAGCACGGGTGCATCCCCACCTCAAGCACTGCTGCATAGGTAACAGCTGTTCTCGCCTCTGCTTTCTAGACATGGCACAAGAGAGATGGTCTGCGAGAAGGATGCCTTTCCCAAAAACAGGTGTCACGTCAGATACCTCCAGCTCTTCTCGACGGTGAAGTACAAGGTGACTCTGACAGTCACGAATGCTCTGGGCAAAAACTCGACCACTCTCACCTTTGACGAGGTCGCCATAGGTAACTTCCACAGCAGCAACTGGTCCCTCTGAGACAGTGTTGGGGTTGGCTTGCTCTGCACGCAGCGTTGCCCAGCGGAGCAACGGGCCAGGGAAGGGGCAGGCTCTCTGCCTAACCATGCTGGGATCTGCCCCCTGATTCTCATGGCCCTGCTGTAACTGATGCTGGCACCTGAGCACCCTGGGGGAGCCGAGCAGGATGCCTACAGGCAGCCCCCATGCTGCTCCCATCAGTGACCTGGTGCCCTGCCTGGTCCCATCACCAGTGGTCCAGGTCTCCCATGGTTGCTGAGCTCCCCCCTGCCTGGGGGCTGGGGAAGTGGCTGCCACATACTGGGGAGAGGGCTGTGAAACAGCTGTGGTCCAAATGGCATTGTCCTGCTTGTCCTTATGAGTGTTCCTAAAAGAGAGTTTTGGTGTTTGTGCTGGAAACAGAGTCATGGGAATTAGGATTGGAAGGGAAATTAAAATGTCCCATCCTCTTCCCCCCATCCCTAGTCAGGCTAAAGCCCTCCCAAAGTCATCTTCCACCAGCCCTTACCTAACATGCTCCTAAAAACTGTATTCCCCTCTTTGCACCTCTTCACTGCCCCACCCAGGCAGTGGAGGCCCTGCGATGTAGGACAGGGAGCAGCGGGCCCTGGGTGCTGGGGTGTCCGTGCCGCCAGCTGTGCCGCAGGGATGCTGCCCAACCATGTCGGGATGCGGATGCTCCTCTGACTGTGAAGGACCGGTGTAGACTGAGCAATTCAGTGCCAAGCACAACAAAGCAGGGAGCTGGGCACAGCGCTTTGCCGCCAGCCAAAGCCGGATTACAGCTGGTGCTGTGACAAGACCGTCCATCCTCAAAGAACAGGAAAAATGGGAGAGAATAAAGTTCAGGAACATGTCGAAAACCAATTTGGTGGTTACATGTGGCAATTACTGGACCAGAAAAACACATAAATCCTTGAAGTGCAGCCAGCAGTCAGTCTTTGCCTTCGGTGTGCTGCATGTCCCAGTCCCGAGCATCTGGAAGTGCCAGAGTGCAAGAAGAGGAGCTCCACTGCTATCCCAGATTTTCCTTTTCTACCCCAAAACCTGGAAAACATCAGACAAGAAACAAGGTGCCAGTTCTGAACAGAGTGGGGAAATTATTTTGGAGCAAGGACTGTTCTGCCATGTCCCTGCAGCCGCGGGCCATATCTGAAGCTTGTATTTGTCAGTGTATTGCAAACATTGATAACAAGGCAAGGAGCTTAGCAGGGAAGTGGTGGAGTTTTGGTCACTTGGGTGCCTTTAAATGGAAATCATTGTGTTTGTGGAAGATACACTCCTTAAAAATGAAGGTAACCTCCAGCCTGCAGGGCCCAGGGCAGCAATTAAGCTGCATTTTCCGAGTTCCTTGCATTCCCTCCTGCAGGAGTTCAGGGCATCATCCTGTAAAATCTGCATCCCACCCATGCTCTGCCTGGCTTCTCAAACATCTGGTCCTCCATCCAGCACACAAAGGCAGCCCCCCTGGGAAACACGCCCAGCTGCGAGCCCCGGGCATCCCAGCACCAGCACAAGCCGGATCCAGCCCAGCAGTTTGAACTCAGCCCAGGTCAGAGGAGCGGTGAGTGGAGGCCAGCGCTGCCCCAGGCCAGCTGTTAGCACGGGTGCAACATGGCTTCCTCTTGCAAGAGCGCCCGGAGTGGTGCAGGGTGCCTGGCGATGTCCGGTGGGAGGTGAGAACCCCCAGCACCACCTGGCAGATACTCTAACACCCTCCGGGACAGCACTCCGGGAAGGGACGATGGGCCGATGCTGATAGGAAGGGCTGTGTCCTGCATCCCAGAGCCAGCCCACTCCCATAAACACTTCAATATCTAGTGATCTTAAAATCTCCATGTTCTGTACAGCTATGAAATTCTCCTCCTCAGGGTTTGGTACAGCCACCGTGCATAAGAAGCATAGATGCAGTAGTGATTGAGTGTTTAAGCAGGCAGTCGACAGGCTTAGCAGAGTCTTTACAAGATGAACTCAGCTGCCACTGATCAACAGCCACCTACCCTGAATGAAGCTTCTCCTTGTGCCGTACCAAGTGCGCTGCATTAGTGTATTTTGCCAGTCAATTTTGCCCCAGGTTGCCTGCTTTCCTTGCAGAAGCGTCTGCATTTCAGTGTCTCTTCTGGCTCTCTTCTCTGTCGCTGCAAGCCTGGGGCTGTGTCCCAGCATGGTGAGTGCTGACAGCGTGGATCTAGCACCCAGCAGGTTCCCTGGGGATCTCTACCAGCGTCAGCTGGGCTGAGATCTCATCTTGGAAGTTGTGCTGGGTTTCGCTCTGCTAGATGGAGGGATGGAAAGCCTATGGCTCAGGACAAAGCCATTGCATCGGTTCATTGGAAAAATGCAATGTGGGAGCATTGTGGCATGTGCACGCATCCTGCTAAAATGAAGAGACAGTGCCAACCAGCGACTGCATGATGCTTCTTCTAAAATCCCAGAGCTGGGGATGTCAGAGCCTGCCTTGTGTTTTCCACTTAGCCTAGAGAAAACCATCACACCTTCTGCATGGATGTTAAACCCCAGGCGTGAAGCTCTCGTCTCATGGCCTGCTGGGAACGGAGGAGCCTGGAGCCAACGCGAGAGGAGCGTGAGACCAGCAGATCTCCCTCCTGGTGCCAGCTGAGGCAGGAGCAGACCCGCTGCTCCCACCCACCCAGACCACCCACCCAGCCTGGGCAAACACAAAAAGCCCCCTGGGAAGGAGTGACCTCCGTTGGTTTTGCTTCCTCTCTCTTTCCTCCCTGGAGCCCCCAGCAGAAAACCTCTTCCCTAGCCACTTGGAAGATGGGCTCTAATTAAGTGGAAAATGACTGGTACTTTCTTCTGCTATCCTGAGCCCATGCCTTGCTGGCAGTTGTGCTGTGCTAGTTATTAGCAGCCAGCTGCAAGGGGTCGCTCTGCATTTCCATTTTCAGTGATGACTGGAAGAGGTTTTCCAGCCCTCTGGCCCCCATCTCTCATCAGTAGGAGATCTGGGCTGCCTTCCTCCCTGTCTCACTCCTGGAAATTGTTCTTATAATTACATCTTCTGCAAAGGTATTGATATTAATAAAGGTGAGTATGGGGAGGACAAGGCTCTGCAAAGCCCTGCAGACTTCAGGGCTCCAGCCCAAGGCAGGAGGAGGGCTGGAGAATCTGGAGAGGAGAGGGCTCGGAGGCAGAGAAAGGTGCCAGGGAGGAGTGAGATGGTGTGTCAGGAGCAGTACACTTCCCTCGTGATGACTGGGACAGAGTGGGGACATCTATGGCCCTCCAGGACACAACCCCACCTTCCTCGCTTGTATTTCATCCCAAGAACCAGGTAGCCAGCATGTGCATCCCTCAGGAGAGCAGGGACATCGCCACCACACAACAACGCTGGCATCCCACCTCAGCGCCTTTCTCATTGCATGAGTCCGGGGCAAATTAGCAGGAGAAGATGCACAGCATGAAAAGGAGGAAGGCAGCCTTGGACAGGGCCTTGCAGGCATGGGTGCATTCTCCATATTTGCCACCCATCCCTTGTATGACCTTCGGAAAATTGTTTGATCCTCCCAGCTCTGGCTCTGGAGTGATTAAGACACAGAGCATCTCGGAGGGGCTGCATGAGGACAAACGTGCCCGTCTGTGCAAAATTCAGAGTCTCTGAACACGGGTATACAGTTGCCTAGGCAGAAGGTCAGTTCAATTCATACTACTTAGGGAAGCAGAATTAAATTACCTAGACTGACATTTGGCTAAGACATGGAGTTTAATATCCCTCTGCTCATGGAAAATGCCAGGGGATATTTAACGGCCGCAAGGGATCCATTTTAGCGCTCGTTGGAGAGACAGGATGGGTGATGGGCCCCTCCATGCTGCAGGGTCTCAGCTGCCTTTCTGAACTGCAGGCTTCATTTTGAGATGTGTCTAACAACAGCCAGGGGTGATGGATAGCTAAAGACTCATGGTTAAGCATGAGCGTGCAGAGCTTTTACGAAATACCGCTCTCCACGGCTCTTCTTGCACGCCGAGCCCTCACTGTTACGCAGCAGCCGAAAACCAAGCGGGAAGAGCTGTGAGCTGCCTTCTGGCCAAGTCCCCTTCCCAGGAATGTGTGGAGATGCTCCCTCAGCTCTGTGGGATAATATTACATCTGGTTTTGTAGCCGCTTAACCAGTACTCAGCCTTATGCCCATTGTCCATTATTATTATTGCTATTATTGCTTTTATTACGTTACTGCCTGCAGGCCCTCACCGAGCACAGGGCTGTATTATGCTGGCTGATGTACAGCCAGACAGCCCCTGCCTCGCTATGTGTGGGCTAAATGGAGGCAGACAAAGGCTGAGGAAGGAGGAGCGCTCATCACCGTGTGTGGAGCAGGGACCAGGGAGGCTGCAGCGGATAAAGGAATCCTTCAAGGTCACACAGAAATCAGGGAGCTGGACACAGTCTGTCTCCCATCCCTCCTCAGTTGGCCCCTGTGGGACCAGCCCCGACGTTTCCTATGATGAGCACAGTGTAATGAGGTCTGTTCTAAGAGACGCTGGTCTGTCCTCACTGGACTGGCTGCCAGAGGTGTGGTCCCTCCTCCTGGCTCTTGCACCCCCACCGCTTTGGAGGGACGTGGCAGGAACAGCTTTGGCTTTGTGCTTTTGGACAGGCTGGCACTGCTGTGCTTTCTAGCCTGGGCAGGAGTCCCACGGATGGGAGGACATGTGGGGAGGTAGCAGGGGGCTGCTGGTTTTCCCATTAACCTGCAGCACCATTTGAAGGCTCACTGCAGCCAGGAGTGCAGCCCCCTTAGATGGCTGGGTTCTGCCATGCTCACTCAGAGCCAGGGCAGCCCTCCCCTGCACCCCAGGGACAGTTTCCAAACCACAGGAGAGGGGCTAGGGGTAACATCCCTACAAAACGCGCAGGTGACTCCCACCTCAGCGTCAGGGCTTTTTTTTTTTTTTTTGCTTTCCTCCCGCCCACCACAGTGCCATCTCTCATTGCTGCCCAAGTACATGTGGCCTGCCCAACACAACTGCATTTAAGCATCCCTCTGCCACGGCTCCAGGCTGGCATGCCAAAAAGCAGGGCCAGGCTCCCTGTGTCACCCCCAGGAGTATCCCATCGCATCCATCCTCAGCCCAGCGCTTTCCTTCCCACTTTCTCACTGCAGAGCCACAGTTCACAGTCATCTGCATTTATTCAGCCAGAGAGACTTTTGTTTTGCAAACCAAGCCTGCTGAGCCAGTGCTGGCTTTATACTTTTCCGTATGCATTTGGACTCCAAGTCCCTGTCGATGGAAGCTGATGTCCAGCCCGAGCCTGGGGATTCAAAGCAAGCAGAGGAATTGCACAGCCATCTGGAGTAGCTCAGCACAGTGCAACCCCAGCAAGTCGTCCGTCCTGCTGAGGATAAAGCTGTAAATGGAAAACTGTGTCCTGTCCTGCTGCAGAGAGGGGTCAATGGGAGCCAGGAGGTGGCACTGGGCACTGGTGGCCAGGCCCATGGGTGCTTGCTCACGAGCCGCTCCCTGAGCCTTTGGGAGCATCCTCTGAATGGCAGGTGCAGTGGGGATGGAGGAAGCTGTTCAGACCTCCTTGCACCCACTGCAGCAGAGGGAAGGCAATGTGAGGCAGGAGAGGCTATTGGGGTGGTGGTAAAGATGACAGTGAAGGACTGCAGCAGGGGGTGTGCCAGCACGCTGAGCGGGAGAGCTGGGGAGAGGAAGGTGGTGGTGAGCTACATCTCAGGTGGAACAGGACCAATTCTGGGTCCCACCAAGGTGGTTGTGCTGTGGTTTCATTTCAGTGGCCCCCCTCTGCTGCACCTGTGGCCAAGCAAGTGGGTTTGAAAGCATCACAAGCTGTTTTTTCCCAAGAGAAGCACACAGTGGTGGTGCAGGGAAGGTGTCTTCCTGGGGACAGCTGCTGCGGTGCCACCACCATCCTGGAGCAGAGATGGCAGCGAACAGCACATACATGTCTCCCCTTGCAGCAGACTGGCCACACATCAGCACGTGGTCCCATACAGCTTCGAGAGATGCCCTTCATGCATCGGGCAGGGATGCAAGCAGCAGGCAGGCAGGCTGGCAAGGGAGCAACTGACTTGCCACCACCACCTCCTTCATCTCCTGGGGAGGCAAAACCCCTGTGTGGACATCACCTCCCACCTGAAGCAGCCTGGAGTCAGCATGGAGGAGAAGACCTCTGAGTGCAGAGCAGGAGCTCTGCCAGGCAGAAAGGGGATCCCCACAGCCCCAGCATCCCTCCTCCATGCTTGGGAGTGGAGTTTGGTGCTGTCATCTTCACAAACTGCTGCTTGAGGTGGTCAGAGCCAGAGGACCATTATTCATTCCAGAGATTTTTCAGGTCAGGAGGGATCCATTGGCCTGCATGTGGACTTTGGAGGGGGCTGAAAGCCCTCCCGGGACATGAAGACTCATGTGCATTGCTATTCTTAGAGTGCACAGAGAGCCCTCTTCTACCCCAGGCACAGCTGTGTGCCCAGCTCCCTGTGCCCACCACCTTCCTGGCTGTGAGAAAAGGAGAAATGTGGATGTACCCAAATCTTGGTCTTTTTGTAGCTTTGCTATTGCAAATTGGGAGTTGGAGCTGTTGGGAGTTGAGCAAACCCTTAGTGAGGAGAAAGGCTTGCTCTGCAACAGGCAATGCCGTTCATCACAGCCTGTCTGTGCTCCCAGCACACTAAAAGTAGCTGCAACTTCAAAGCACATTGCGTAGCTTGCAGCCAATTAATATTTACTTGAAATACTTGTCAGGTAGCAAGAAAATATCCCTGTATCCCAAAAGCAGAGCAGGTCTGAGAGAGAGATACCTGGGGTGGAAGGTGACCATGGTAATCCTTTGCCCTTGGCAAGTATGATGTTCCAGTGCTTTGAATCCTCAAAACCCCAGCCCTAAACCCAAGGGCCAAACTCTGCCATGATACTGCGAGGGAAGCAGGTTTGAATGTGGGTCAGACTCCCAGAAATCAGCAGGTGTGAGGAAAGTGCAGGATTTAGGCTTGGTGGGCTCCTCGCCCTTACCCAAGTAGCCCTGGGGAGAGGGATTCTCTCTGCCCTGGCCCGGTTGTTTCCATATGTCTCCAGCACTGGCACCTCCTTGACAGTGGTTATTTTGAGCCAGGACAGCCATACCACCAACCTGGACAAGAAGAGGTGATTTGTATCTAGTTAGTTTGAGAAAAGGATGTTCTGCATGTTGGCTGCACCCCTCGGAAAGCATATGGTGCAAAGCCCGGCCAGCTGTGCCGAGGGGTGTAAGGAAGGATGCCATGTCCAAAGCTTTACCAGCCACCCTCTTCTCTTCCAGTAAAGCCAGACCCTCCGGAGAGCGTGGTCGCCAAACCTGTGCCCAATAACCCTCGGAGGCTGGAGGTGTCATGGCAAAACCCCTCATCCTGGCCTGACCCAGAGTCTTTCCCGCTCAAGTTCTTCCTGCGGTATCGGCCCCTCATCCTGGACCAGTGGCAACATGTAAGCGATGCTGAGCTAGCCGGGATGGGAGGGAGTGGGGAGAGCTGGTGGCTGGGAACAAGTTGCACTGGGAATAAGCCATCAGGGACCAAAAAGAAAGTCTATTTACTGTCCAGGCAACCCAGAACCTTCTCCTCTCCTTCTCTCTCTCTCCTCCCTTCTCTCTTCCTCTCCATTTTTCTTTTAACTCACATTTTGCCTACAAATGGCTCTGCAGGCTCTCCCCACTCCTCATTTTCATCCACGGCCCCTATCTACTTTCCATACATATGTTCTATATAAAACCTGCCAATGAGATGTAAAAGGCATTTAAAGTATAAATGTCACCACATTTAAATGCGCCTCTGCCACATTTAGATTTTGAACTGAAGATAAAATACCGCTCACCGTAACTCAGAGCACAGTCACGGAACAATTGCCACGATGTTATCGTATTTCTTACTTTTATTTCTTGTTTCTTTTAAAAAAAAAATAGTCAGTGAAATCCTTGGCAGCCCAGAGGACAGATTTCATTTGTTAGCTGCAGGAAGATAGCGAACGGGCTTTTTTTTTTTTTTGCCTCTGTGTGCTGCTTGTGTGCTCAGCTTGTGAAGGAAAGCAATCTGCTGCTTGAGGAGAGGTGCTGCTACACTGGCATGGCTCATCCAGCATCCCCTCTGCGCCAAGCTGGGCCAGTCGAAAGCCAGTTAGTTGCTTTGATTGATAAAGCGTTTTGCCCCAAAAGACAAATAGGAGGCAGCACCCAGTCCCTGGGGAGCTCACCTGCATCATGGAGCCAAGCAGGGTTTTCTGCCAGCCAGCTCTACCTGGGGAGACAAACAGCTGAGAAAAAGCATGGGAAGCTTTGCTCGTGTGTCTCAAGATGTCAGTGTCTCAATGACGTTTTCTTTTTGCATTGGTTGGTTTTTTTGACAATGCGTTGCCGCAGGTTGTGTTTCAGATTGAAGCATTTGCTGATGGGTTTGAAAATCAGAGAAGGGTTGGGAGAGGGTTTTTCTGCTTGACGTTTTGCCCTTCGCTTCCCTCCTGGGGGTGGGGGAGCATCCACGGAGTATTCCGAGGGGTTACAAAAAAGAGGTGGAGTTTGGATATTAGTCTGCTGTGGATATTTTTTTTCACTTTGGGAAAAAAATGCTTGAATTGTAGAAGCTGTGAAAAAAGGGGAAGAATTAATGGGAAATACCAAACACAACATCAGGGTTTTTTTCAAGGTATGAAACCATTGTGGAAAAAGCTGGTGTTTATACCCCACCACAGCCTGATCCAGCCAAGCACCCTGCAAATGCAGAGGTTTGCACCCAAAAATGGTGGGAGAACCAGTGGGCTGCCTCCCACCTCAACACCCTCAGGGTGGCTGGTCCCTCCATTACTGGGTATTAGGTGTCATATTCACAGGGTCAAGCCGTGCCAGTCCCCTTGCCACAGGGCCTCTGAGGGGAGGTGGCCTCTCCATCAGTGCTCTTGGGCTGGCAGCAATGGTGGGAAATACATAGGGGTCTTGGCAACACTGGTGGCAAGGCCATCCTGGCTGGAAAAGGCAGCTCTAGGACACTAAAAACTTGATTTCTCCTATTTAAAGATATCCTGAGCTGCAGAGAGAGCTTGAGGAACCAGACCTCATGGTGGGTGCAAGGAGGGCTTGGAAGGGCTCATCTCCCAGGATCCGAGGAGGGCACAGCCATCCTCGTACCACTTTTAATCAATATCCCTTTGCAAGAGACATGTCCCCCATCACTGGCTGATGGAGAAGTGTGTTTGGGGAATAATTTGCTCGCTGAGCAAGTGCAAGCATTCATTGAGTGAGGGACCAGCCTTGTTTTCTGACTTTCTGCCCTGCCAGCTGGGTAATGAAAAATCTGATTTGTGGATGATTTGAGGAAAACTGCCACTATTCATCAGATGAATTATTTGCGAAGCCTAATTCAATCAGCTTCCAAACACCGGGGGATGGCAGCGCTGCAGCAGCCAGAGCTGCTCTGACCCTAGACCCCCTTGACACACTCAGCCTGCTTAGCCCAGCCAGGCACTCTGCAAATGCAGGAGTTTGCACCCAAAAATGAACCCCACTGATGTCTGCATGCTGGGAGCATGCTCGAGCCACACTGAGCTCTGCTTTGCTTGACCTATTACTTGTTGACATCTTGGGGGTGTCCCTGTTCCCGCGAATCCAGCCAGGAGAGGGAAGGACATGGTTTGGTAGGGCCAAGCCTAGCTCAGCCATCCAGCTCATCCTACGGTGGTGGTGTTGGGTCTCTCCTCAAAGGGACAAGTGCCCTGAGAAAGGATGCAGTGGTCATGCATGCTATGCTTGCATGGGGGTGTCTTACTTCTTGCCAAGGTGAAGGTCTCCTGCCACAAGCTGCCCCCCATCTTGGCTCTTGCTGTCCCAACTGGCTGCCAGCATGGAAAAGCCATTGTACACAACCTGCTTGCTCACAGCAGGGCAGCTTGGGAGGCCGGCAGAGAGAGAAGCCTCCGCCAGCAGCCAGGAGGAGCTGGGTAACCTCATGCTCTGGCACATCCCTGTGTGCCCGAGGTCCCCATGCTGAGCCCCAACCTTGCCTCCTCATGCAACCCTCCATGCTGTGGGTTTTAAACATCTCCTGCCACCCCCTTGGCAGCCCTGTGAGAAGCTCAGCATCCCTGTGGGAGCAAACCCACAAGGGAGCACCAGAGACTGCCCAAAGCCAGGAATATCCATGCAGGCCCTGCTCACACGTGGCATTTCTTGGCAGAAGAAGCAGCTCCCCTTTCTCTGCTCCACCTCCCGTTATCTTTGCAGGGTCTGATTTATGCACAGCACCTTGGCAGGCAGGACCGAATGAGCACTAATAGGATCAGATGGATGTCGAGCTGTCGAATACCGTAGGGCCTGATTCAATCAGCGTCTGCTTTCTCCCAGGCTCTTCCTTTCAGGATTTTAATAATGCCAGGGCTTGGCACCAGAAGATGAAGCGGTCCGTGGCGGGAGCGGTGGATCTTATCAAGACCACTGCTGTGTGAGCTAGCCATAAGTGCCGTTTCCCCCCAGAGAGAGCCAGGCGATGCTTGGCCCAAGCATCGCCCCCCATCAAGCAATATCTGGGGCTGACCCACAGCCAGGGGAACACCCTCATCCCCTTCCCAGCGCTTTGGAATGGTGTGTTTGAGCCCCAGTGTGCTGCTTGCACTCCCTCTCCCCTGCTCAGCAGCGCCTTTCCGCTCATGCCACTTAGCAGCTCTCGTGTTGCAGTTTGCTCTGGGAATTATGATGATGTGCTCTGGGAATTATTATTGTGGAGAGATGATGATGATGATGAGTTCCCACATAAGCATGTGATGGGGCATGTACCGGATGGTTCTTGCACCATCGTGCCGCCTCACAACAGCTCCCTTGAACATGAGCACCGGCATTTCCCAGCTGTTTGGGATGCGGCCGTGTCACATCAGGTGGCCACCGACTCCCCTCCACCCCACCAGCACTGAGCTCACTCTGAAACTCAAGCAACTTTAAAGTCACACTCCTCCCTTTCTGGAAGAGTGGCTGGTGGTTTCTCTGCTGCCAGAAGAGAGATGGGATATTTGTAGCCTAAACAGGTTTTTTTATTCTCTCCTTTTGGCAGAATCTCCCCTTCTGTCTCCTAAATATAAAACATTAAATGTTTAGGGTATCCTTTATTTTTCTCCTGCTTTTAAGTTTGTAATTCAAGCCAGATTAGCGTGGTTTCCTCTTCTGTTTTATAGCCCCATCCTGGCCCCAAGTGAGCTGTCCTAATGCTCTCAGATGTTCCTCTAATGGCTTACCTAGGCTGGAACTGGATACCCTTTCCTAATGGATTGCTAATAGCCTGTTTCTGGTTTTACAGGCTCCTTCAGTTAACTCACAACAGCAGCGATCACCACGCTCACACATGCAATCTCCCCACAAGCACGTCTGCACACTTCCCCCTAGATGCAGGCAGGTGGCCAGGCACCGTCCCAAGCATCTTTGGGGAGCCCAGGGCAGGTCTTGCACCCAAGTTGCTCCCACCCCGCAGCATTTGCTGGAGCAGGATTTCCCCTTTTCCCAGTTTTTAGGGGGGACATCTCATGCACTGAGCACTGACCAGCTCGGTGCAAGTCCTGGGAACATGGCAAGGCTCAGAAGGTATTTCTTAAGCAGCGTCAGAGCTGGTGGCCAGGCTGAGGGAGGATTTCCTCAAGTGGGTTGCCAGCAATTAGCAGATGCCATCGCGAAGTCTAATTGAACCCATTGGCTGCACTGACAACATGAAATGTTAACGAACCGTGAGGCGGGCTGCGCCTCAAATCTTGAGATTTGCAGTAAAAGGTCATGAGATATTTAAAGCTAATAATGTGGTTGGGTTCTGTCCTTCCTCTTCTGTTTTGGAAGCATTAGAGCCACATTCATGAGCATTTGCAAAGGCTGGAAACATCCTTCTTTGGAGGAGCAAGGAGATGTGCTCCCACTGTCCTGGAGTTTTAGGAGCTGGGGCCACAGACGCCCCAGTGCAGGCGTCTATGCTGAGCAGCTCAGATCCAGGCAAATGATGGGCATCTGGGGACAGGAATGGGCAATTTGTGGGTATTGCCAAATATTTAGTGGTTGGGTTCATTGGTGTGAGGAGGGCATGGTCATCTGGGCCGGCCACCGTCACTCATGTGTCAGGGGTGGCTGCCAGGATGAGCCCAGGCTCATCTCCCAAGGCGAAGCAACATTTTTTGGTCAAATAGGTGAATCTCACAGTTCCTGCTTTGGGGCAGCCTGAAATAACCTGAAAGTGTGTGCTAATGCATATCCTGCCTGCGATGAGCAAGGGGGAAGGATGGAGCTGGGGAAGGCAATTAGTGCCACCGTCCGCTGCAGCTGTATCCCCGCTGGCGCGGCAGCAATGTCACTTTGCAGCAGGTGCACTTTTTCGTGCCCATTTGCATCCCCCCCGTGCCTCTGCCGTTTTGCCTGTGCTCCCACCCTCTTCACAAGGCAACCTTGGCAGGGAGGTCACCCTGAGCGAGCTGGGTTACAGCTTCACGCCTGGTAGATTTTATTGTGGCACTTCTCTTCCCTTTCCCTCCCAGCTGCAAAGTCAGTGATTAAAAAAGAAAGGGAGAAAAAAAGGAATTAATAGGTGAGAGCAAAATGTTGATGCTGTAATAGTGTTGCTTGCAGCTCGGCATGGGACGGGCAGGGCTGGAGCAGAGTGCCTCAGAGGAGGATGAAGGTGGGAAACGCTCAGAAATCATCTTTTCCTTCCCACCCCCAGCTCCAGGGATGGAACCAGGCTAGGGACCCTTGGCTAGCACTGCCTGGGTGTTCTCAGCCCCCAGGGGAATTGCTAGTGACCTAAAACTACTGAGCACTCGGCAGGATCAGGCGTCCAGAGGCTGCCCTGACGGTGCCACTGAGGCCAGACACGTGCCCGTGTGCCTGTGCTCACCTACATGCTGTCACAGTACACACGGGCAGGATAGTGCCGGCAAGCTTAGCACTCCCTGCCTGTGTGCAGACCATGCCAGGCAGGTGCCCATGCCCCACAAGCTGCACCCATCTGCACTCACCCCCAGCCCACTGCAGCAGCGTGGTAAATACGGGCAGCAGATGCTGGCGCTGACAAGGGTTAGAGCTGATGCTGAGCCCCCTGAGCATCCCCGATCCCATCCTCCCCACAGCCGCAAGTGAAAGCAAGCTCTGCCAGTTGTCACTTGGCAGGAGGGGACAGCGCATCCGGAGAAAGAGTCCCGTTATTAATGAGCTTACAGCTCCGCTTTCAAAGATGCTCTTTATTTTAAGCCAGAAGGGAGCCGTTCAGCCGCATCTGGTGTGACACAATCCAGGCTGCAGAGGAGCCCTGCAATAACTTGTCCTCCCAGACCGGTAGTGGGGCTGAGCTATGTGCAGCAGTGGCACAGCAGCCTCTTCAGGGTGGGTGACATCAGGGACCACAGCTCAGACCTTGCTGGGTATGTCCGCTACCCGGCTGGCGGAGAATAAGGGGGGTCATTCACTTTTCCCAGCATTTTAGTTGTTCCAGAGTCCAGGCAGAAGGTTTTGTCTGGGGTTAGCCCAACTGATTCCTGTGGCGCTGCAGAAGGAGGAGGTATGTAGGGGCTCATTTATTAGTAATGAATGTCAGACCTATTTGCTCTCCAGACGTGGCTTTGAAGGGGAAAAAGCAAAACATTTCTTTTCTGCTTGACGACATCTTTTCACAGGCTACAGCGGCTGTTTGCAGTGACCCTCCTGTGCTTCCCTGCAGCGGGGCGGGTTGCTTGGGGGTTATCCCTGATTTTGGTTTAGCCTGTTCCCCAGGGCAGGTGGGAATCTGCCAGGATACCCCTGTGATCGCAAGGACTGAAGGCACCTGAAACAGCAGCTACTTCTGTAGCATGAGTCCCTGCAAAACTCCTTGCAGCCAGGCGGCAAGATCGGGCCACTTGTTGCAGGGAAAAGAGGCTGTGAGATTTTGCCCACTGGGGTGCCCCATCCCCCTCCCAGTTCCCATTTTCCCCATTATCCAGGATAACCTGGGGAGCATCCAGAGGTGGACGAGGCTGCAAGGATACGAGGTGCATGGCAGACCCAGGCTGTGCTCTTACAAGGGGTTGCTTTACGCCTTCCCTCACTCGCTGTGAGTGGCACAGGCTGTGTGAGCAGATCAGCTTCACCCTACAATAGCCGGGGTGCTTCTTTTATTTTGGGGAAGGCAGGCTCATCCAGGCCTAATGCAACACTTGGGACAGGCACGTGGTCTCTGTCCTGGCATGCAGACATGGTGCATCCCTGCCGTGGGACTGAGTGGTTCCAGCACCCCATCCCCATATTACCAGCTTCCCGGCAGTGGAGCACCCCCTTCCCACACCGGGAGCCGCGCTGGGGAGTGGGAGGTGTCAAGGAATGGAAAGC
Organism: Sula dactylatra; assembly: GCA_013389905.1. Classification (NCBI taxonomy): domain Eukaryota; kingdom Metazoa; phylum Chordata; class Aves; order Suliformes; family Sulidae; genus Sula; species Sula dactylatra. Next base: position 271,217 of record WEKW01025044.1, on the reverse strand, counting down.
AGAGCCACTGCCTTGAAGGGGTGCCGGCAAGCACATTTTCATGTGGTATGCAGAGAAGGAGGCATCTGATTTCCCTTTCTCCCCCTCCACCTCCTTCGAACACCAGCTGTTGGGGCAGGGATGGTTGGGGTTTTCTTCCCCCCCATCCCCTTCCAAAGGCCATCTGGGCTTCAGACCTGCCTGTGCATCACCCTGTTTGCAAGTAATTGCTACCCGGTTGTGCTGGACCAGGAACAGAGCCTGGGTGGGAACAGAGAACGGTGACCTTTTTCGCTGCCAGGGCACCCTGGCAGGATGGGCTGGGGGCAACAGGAGCAGGGCGAGGGGGCCTTGGACACGAATGGCTTCCTTAACTCTTGCTGTGCTGAGCACTGCAAGGCAGTGCCACCAGTCTGCGGACAGGGACTGGGACGAGGGTACACATGGATGTCCTCTGCTGGGGTGCATGGTGTGGATGGCATGTGTGGATGTCCCCAGGCCCCCACCACATGTGCAGGGAGGACCAGCATGGACAAGGGGAAAGCCAAGTGCTGGGAAATCCTCCCCTCCACATGGCCTGGGTGCCCTGGCCTGTCCCAATCCCATCAATGTTGCACCAGCCCCTGGGCTCATCCTGGTGCTTGGGGCTATGAGTGGGCACTGGCCATCCCTCGGCAGCCCCATTGTCTTTCCAAGCAGGCTGATGGGGGTATGCGGCCACAGCAGGGAATGGGATCCCAGCCCACACTGTCCTCAACAAGCTGTTGGCTGAATTACAGGGTTCAAGGGCTTTTTTCCATCTCTCTCTTCCTCTCTCTCTCTCCCTCTCTCCCCCTCTCTCTCTTTTTTGCAATGCTAATAGCTCTGCATTGCACTGGCTACTGATCCCTCATTAATCTGGGCAGCGCTTCACAGCCAGCCGGGGTGACTTTTGGCAGGTGCACAAAGGCAGGCAGCAACAAGCAGACCCCCCTGGCCAAAAATATTACCATGCACAGTTCCTCCAACTTTTGTCTCTGTGTGGTAGGGCCGCGGATTAAGGAATTTCTCCCTCTGCCTTTGATGCTGTGTGTCCATCCATCCCCCCACGCCCTCCCCAGTGCCCCCCCCCCCACGCTCTCCTTATCTGTGTCCAGTTGGACCCAGGCCCTGTGTGCTTTCCCATATGCTGCTGCAGTTCTGTGCTGAGCCACGGGCACCCGCCCAGGGACTTTCTTACCCACCACGGCAAATGTTGGATGTGTCCCCCAGCTGTCCAGCTCATAAGTGCTGCATGCAGACTTCGTATGTGTAGGGAGAGATGGATGGTGTTGTCTATGCCTTCTTTTTGTCTGCTGTCTGAAGAGGACCCTAGGGCAGCATCCTCCCAGGCCCTACAGGGAAGATCCTCTAGGTCCTCCAGCCTGGGTCCTGGGGGAACATGCCCCCCTAGTCAAGCCACAGCCTTGACCCCGTTGTGCCTGTGATGCCCCATCTGCAAACACTCAGCTACAGGCTGGCTGTGGCTGGGGAGAGGCAAGAATTGCTCCCAAGGGAAAGTGCTCAGCTGGGAGGGCTATTTGGGCTGGAGAAAACACTCTGGATGGAGCAGCAGCCTGGCCAGGCCAGGAGGATCTCAGGGCTTCAGCAGGCAGCCAGGGGGGTTCGGAGGGTGCTGAAAGACCTAAGGGGACCCACATACCAGCCAGCTAACCCCAGCATCTTTCTGAGTCCTATGCTCATTCCCTGCTTCCAAGGCACAGCCAGCCCAGCACAGACCAAGCCAGGAGAAAAAGGTTTGCAGGGGGCTGGCAGCTCACCCAGCAAGGTTTTGTTAATTGTCATTAGAAATTAATTGAGCCTGATCACATTGGCATTGCCATCTCAACCGGTGGATGCCACCAAACAGCTGTGTGGCATGCATGGTGCTGCACATGCATCCTGTCCCACTGTGCCTGCAAGCAGCATGCCTGTGAACAGCGACCAGAGCCAGCGGCAGAGGCAGGAGACAGCATGAATCCCAGGGTCTGGGTGGCAGAGAGAGCCTCAACGTGCTTCAAGTCTGTGGGAGGATGTTCTGCTGAGCCCAGCACTTTGCACAGGCCAGGTCATTCATGGCCTGGTGGGTCTCCTGTCCTGCCTACCCATCCTTTGGTGCCTGGGCCATGAAGGTGTGTCCCTATGAGAAGAGGATGCAGAAGGTGTCTCCTCAGCTTTGCTGGGTGCAGCAGTGGGTGTCAAAAGCCCATGATCTCCAGGGATCCTGATCCAGCTCAGGTTTTGGTCCTGGGCTGAAGAGGGCTATAGCTCAGTAGGGCTGGTAGGATGGGTCTCAGCCAAGACCCCTGTGGGTTGGAGGATGCAGAGCCATGTCCTGCAGGAGGGACTGGCATCCTCCTCATCTTCTTTTCCCCATCCTCCCTTCTGCCCAGACTCACAGGATTTCAGTTTTCACCTATCCCATAAGTTAAGAGGGCCAAAACCCTTTTCCTTTGCTCCCCAACCGCTGGCAGGTGGGGTAACCGAGCCTGCCTCCGGATGTGCTCCAGATCTGGGGCTCCTGCAGGCTCAGGCCAGGCAGTGTGAGCAGCTGGGAGCGCAAAGCTCGAGGGCCCTGCCATGCTGGGCAGCAGGCTGGATGCGGCCCTGGGAGAGGGAATAGGGAAGGAAAGGCTCTCACCTGGAGCAAGAAGGCAAAAGTGCCCTCCTCCCTGGTAGGGATTCCCCAGAATGGTTGTAAAAGCTGGAGGGGGGCTGCGACTTGCTTGCCAATGGGATTAAATCTATGGTGGGGTGTTGTATGTGCTGTACTGGGAGGACTGGAAGAAGGCTGGGTCTTTCTCAGGGTGGGTTCCTGCTTTTCAGGAACCCCTGCAAATAGTGGGGTGATGAGGTTAACTATGCCAGCCACTGGCCAGGCCATCACACATGTCCCTGGTGTGCACGCCATCCCTGCATGTGTAAAAGCCGCAGTGCAAGGGCAGCCTCGTCCCACAGGTGCATTGGCCCAGGTACCCCTGGGCACCCTGACAGCACAGCTTTTCTGTCTTTGGGCTTCAGGATGTGATCAAAGACCAGGCAGAAGTTTTCAGCTCCATCTTGCTCCTGTGGTTGAACCGAGTTCTTAATAAAACTCAGCTGTTGGTGCTCCCTGGGGCAGTGGGATCCTGTGCCTGACCTCCTAGGTGGCTGAGGAGATGTGGAGGAGCCCACGTGGGTTGCACCATGAAGTCCTCCACCCATAAAGTGCTGCTTCTTCTGCTCAAGCATGAGCCCCTGGCAGGGCACTGGCACTCGCTGATGGCCTGCATGAGACCCACACCATCCCTCACCCCTCTAGCATCTTTTTTATCAACATGTGTCTGGAGAGAAGGTGATTTTTGTTGGCCAGGGCATAGGGGAAGGACGAGGGGTGCCCCACGTCTCCCCCATACCATGCACAGACAGTGCAGGGGCAAATGAAGCTGACAGCATGTTAGTCCTCAGCCTCAGAGACTGGGTGGGGGGCAGTCTCCCACGCAGTCTCTGTGGGATGCTTCTGCCCTGGCCCCCTCCATGCCTGCAGGACTCTGAGGCCAAGCCCAGCTCCATCCCCAGAAGGTCATTTGGGTGCAGACCCCTCCTCCACTGTCACCCATGTGTATTTGCTCACTGGTGGCCATGTGATGGGGGTGCATTTCTACTGGGCACCTGCATCTACCTGTCCTTAAGCCAAGCTCCAAGTAGATCAGAGAACCTTGGAAGGTGTGGACGCAGTCTGGGGTTAAACCATTTCACCAGCAGCCACAGCCCCAGGAGGATGGCAGGACCTCCTGTGGCCCAGGCAGCAGTGACAACAGGACAGAGGGAATTTTTCTAGGAAAGGTGTCTAGACACGGCTTGATCCTTGTCCAATGACCCAGCCAGAGGGCTGCAAGCCAAGCCGGTGGGATGCCAGCAGGTGCAGCAGCAGGGTGGCCAGAGGCGTGCTGGTGGGGGAAGCCTCGCCCTAGCAGTGGCAATGATGCGCAGAAAGCGTATGCACACATGGCACCCGCTGCCCTGGACCTCCAGCTCCCAGCCGCCCTAACATGGCCGAGCAGAGCCTGCCCGCACATCTGCTAGTTTCTGGTGACCTCTAGAGGATGCCGCTTCGCTCCAGCACCGCGAATTCGGAAGCGGCACTGGGTCTCACTGGATCTTTGGCTTAGCTGCAGCTGGAGCATCCTCCCCCTGCATCCCTGTCCTGGGCTCATGCCTCTGCCCAAAACTCTGTAGCACTTCCCAAAGCGCTGTGAAAGTCTCGTTATCATCCTCTAGCCAAGCTAAACACACTGATTGTCTTACGCCTCCCTGTGCCGGGGGTTCCTCTGACTGCCCTCCCCTCCCTGCCACTGCCTGCAGGTCGAGCTGTCTGATGGGACGTCACACACCATCACGGATGCCTACGCCGGCAAGGAGTACATCATCCAGGTGGCGGCCAAAGACAACGACATCGGCACGTGGAGCGACTGGAGCGTGGCTGTCCATGCCACACCGTGGACAGAGGAGCCCAAGCATCTCACCACGGAGGCCCAGATCACAGGTGAGCCCCCCCTGCCCTCCCACAGTTACAACCAGGCTGTGCCCACAGCGGGGGGCAACCCAGGAGTCATGGCTGAGGGTCCCGCCCTGCCCAGTTCCTGCAAGTTTGGTCCCCAGCAAAGAAGATACCCCCAACACCTAGGCGAGCTAAAGCCCTTCACCCTACACTTTGCCCCCCACCCATGGCCCTGGCAGCAGGTGCAGCCGTGACCTGAGGGAAGCTGATTCAGCTCGCCTGGCTCTGGCACCCTTCTCACCAGGATGCCTGAGCTGTGACAACCAAACTGGGATTATTATGATNCCCTGGAGTGGTGCTCCCCTCCAGCCCTCCCTCTCCAGTCCTACCCCCCACACACCTCCAACCCCGCACAATGGCTCGGAGCAATGCCAATTCGGAATAAAAACCACAAAGTTAACAAGCCTCTGTTTCTAGGAAAGAGCTGGGACTGTGTCCAAATGGGCGTTATCAGCCCTCCGTTTCCCAGAAGGGCTGGAGCAGACCCTGCACTGGTTCCCCCAGCTGGCACTGGTGGCGGGGCTGGGGGAAGCACTGATGTGCAGGCAGGTGGGCAGCAACCAGGCTTCTACATCAGGGCTGGGTGTATGAGCTAGACAGATGTGCATGGGTGGAGGCAGGGTGCTCAGCCCTGCCACCCTCCAAGCTCTAGCCCGGCTGAATGTGTAGATCCTGGCACATGTAGGTAAGCTGTGCGCTGCCAGAGCCACGCACAAACCTCTGCAGGCCCTGGCAATGCTCCCTGCACAGGGATGCAGTGGGTTCAAACCACGTTGCCGGCGGGTGGAGGTACCTCCTATGTGGAGACACCCCTCCTTGCAGAAACAGCACCCATAGAGCACCTGGGGATTCAGGCAGCACCAGGGATTTGCAGCCCCCCATCCCTAGGGGGATAAACCCCCACAAGGAGTGCAGGCACACTGTGCTGGTGTCAGGATTGGGGTTTGCTTCTGTACCTGCCTGCATCGTGCTAAATGCAAATACCACTTCAAACGGCACCTGTGCAGGCATATGCGTGTCCCTCACACACATGTCCCTGTGCATGCAGCTGGCTGCAGCCATGCAGGGCTGATGTGAGATCCCCTGGCTCTGGGACTGATCCTCGCTGTGACACCTTGGTGGGGTCCAAAAGACACCATGACTTGTCTGGCCGGGGGTACTCTGGGGCCCTCTGGTTGTGACCGAAGCTGCCTCCAGCCTGACTGACCATCCATGCCCAACCTGCAATACCCTGCAGGGACAGACACCCCATCTGGACCCATACAGCAGAGGACAAGCCCTGTGAGCCAGCCGTGTCTAGGGTGTTCCCTGGGTGCTGAGCACTTGCGCCGTGTTGTCATGACCTCTTAGCCAAAATTCCCACAGAGCTGATGCACAGAGCAGCCCGGCTGGGCAGGATGGGGCCGGGAGGGATGATGCCCAGCTCTGCCAGGTGGTGGAAGCATCTCCAAGCAGTAGGTCCAGTGTTAGAGCAGGGAAGGTCTCATAGAACAGCCATCTCCTGGCTCATCATCCCAGCCCCCCAAGTCAGCCCTAGCATGGCATGGCAGTGAGAGGGGTAATTTGGGGATGGGACGGTGCTGTGTCCCCACCGGCGGGGGAGCAGGGCTGCCCTTACGGGATGCATCCCGTGGCACCCTGGCTCCCCTCACCATCCACTCTCCCTCCCTGTAGAGACAACGAGCGCTAGCACCTCCTCTTTCATGCCGCCCCCCACCACCAAGATCTGCGACAAGGGGGCCGTGGTGGGCAGCGGGGCCGTGGCAGTGTGTTGGACAGCTGGACTGGTCTTGGCTGCCTATGGTGTCCTCTTTATTTAGTGAGTATCCCCCAAATGGGGGGGCATAAGAGATGGGGTGTGGGTGCTGAGAGGGGGCAGGGGCTTGGGGACACCAGGGGCTCCAGTGTGGTTGGCAAGTGGATTCTCCAACCAGGCTCTGGGTGAAGCGCTTTGAGAACGAGGCATTTGGGTTTTTCTTGCAGTTTGTTTTAAATACACCAAATCTGGCTGCTTTTCCAAATTGGGCTTTCTGACAGAGATCTCAAAAATAGCTTTTCAAACATTTTCTGCAAAGGGGTCAGTCTTCCATGCCTCGTGCTCAGTAGCCCTCCCCACTCCCCACGGCTGATGTTTTAAGAGGTGGAGAAACCACATGGACATCTAAGGCCTTTGCATAGGGAGGGAAGCAAAATTGTCCAAGATCAGAAAATTCTAAGATGCATCTCAAAAATGTCCTTGGCTTGGCTTAAAATGGAGCTGGGAGCCTGGAGAGCCCCAAAATGCCCCGTCTCTCACTGGGCCAGGGCTGCTGTCTCACTGCGTCCCCCTCTGCCCTTCCCCTGCGCCCATGCTGCCCAGAGACTGGGGTATCGATCCTGACAGCAGCCACATGTGTCGCTTTGAGGGATGAAGGACATGCCACCCATCCTTTGGTGCCCAAGAAGGAAGCATCACAAGGCAGCTCCCATGGGTGCGGGGTCCTTTGCTCCCCTCGGCAGTGTCATCTCCACGTGTAATGTTAGTGGTGGCAATGGGAGAAGTGGTGGCACACAGCCAGGGCTGGGTGGGCAGGGTCTGACCCTGGGAGGAGGAGGTGGAGGTGATGGGTTTGGGCACCCGGGTTCTGGGAAGGGGTGAATTTCCCCATGGAAATTCACAGACAAACCTGGAGCAGGACCAGTGACCCCTCTCCTCCCTGCTTGCAGATCCCTGTC
>WEKW01025044.1:236252-263873 GCA_013389905.1 Sula dactylatra | reverse complement strand
AGACGTGCCCACCGCCCCGCCGCCCACCCAGGTGACAGGGAGCGTGACGGTGCACCGAGAAAAGGGGATATGAAAATGGGGGGGGTAGTGAGGGGAATGATGCTCCCAGCTGTGTACCCCCTATGGCAGGAGGGGGTCCCCAAGGTCCGGACTTGCTTCCCCATGCTCTTGACCACATGGCGAAGCTGTAGGGGTGCACAGGTGGGGGGTCTTGCTGCCCTCTGAGGGGATGATGGAGGGAAGAACTGGTGGCTTTCACAAGCACAGGGAGCAGGGAGCTGGCAGGGTTTTAACAGAAAAAAAAGGAAATGAAACACTGATAAAACCCCCCCACCTCTTGCTGAGCACCTGGAAGAGCTGCCCCTAGGGCTCCCCCCTGCCCCGCAGCACCCCACAGGAGCCTTCGCCACCCCCAACCCCATCCCCACATCACCCTCAAACTTTTAACCACGTTGGATACAGGGAATTGCCCCCCTTGACGTTTGTCTCATTCTCCAACAAAAGCAGAATAGCTCTGCTGTTGCCTTTAGAGCTGGAGCCCTGCAGACCTGTCCCCTGCTGTACCCCGCTGTCCCCAGCTGTCCCCATGCCTGCTCTGCTCTCCTCCCCGTCCTGCCCCAAGCCCTGTTTTGTAAAGACGCCTCCTCTTGTCCCTGCCTGGACCCAAGCGCAGTATTTAATACCGTACGTCCTAGTATTCCCACTGTTGACATGCTGTATTTGAATTTTTTATAGATGTATATATATAAAAAAAAAAGAATCAAAAAAAAAAAAACTAATAGAGGGGATAAAAAAAAGCTCACACAGAGACAACGCACACACACATGCACCAGAAGAGACGGTCTTCATTAAATGATCATTTCATGATGACTGGCAGCTCTGGGTGTTATTTCCCCTCTGGCTGGAGGGGGTGAGTTCGGCTGCCCGCTCCCGCGTGTGGTGCTGGCTGTGATGGGAAGGACGCGGGGATGGCAGACATCCTGGAGCCTGCCCCAGGGCTTCAGCCCATAGCAGCATCTCCCCACGGGGTGGGGGGGTACCCAAAAACTGGCCTTCGGGACTTTCTGAGAAGGTGCAAGGGAGATGCACACCCCTGGAAACCCCTGGTGATGCAAAGGGGATGTTTGTTACCACCCCACATAGCACCCGCGCTGTGACAGGGAGGTGCCATGTGTCCCTGTTCACGGGTCCTCGGGGACATGTGTCCCCACGCTCTGGCCATACCCTGACACCTCTCAGGGAGGTGGGAGGATGGAGACCTGCCTGCACCCCGCTGCAGCCTGGAGGCTGGAGATGACACATAGTCCCAAGTAATGCGTTTTCCTTGTCTGATTAATAATTTCACATTAGGAAAATGCCACTGGCCTAGATGCTCTGAATTAAACTTCCATCAGGGTGGGATTCACATGGATCTGGCACAGCGGCAATGGGCACAGTAAAGCACTCTGTGTCAGGGTCTGGCCTGTCCCCATGCACCTTGCTTGTGAGCACCAACTGGAGCAGAGATGTCATCAACCTGGACTTCATCCCAGGGGAAAAAAAGCTTGGTTTTTTAAACAAATTGCCTGCTCAGTGCCACAATAGCAGCTCTGCAGCTGGAGACAGGTGGGTGGGTGGGTGGATGGATGCATGGATGGAAGGATGTGTGGATGGATGGAAGGATGAGTGGGTACGTGTGGATGGATGGAAGGATGAGTGGGTACATGGATGGATGGGTGGGTGAAGTAGCCACAACCCTGGCTCTGCAAAACCTGAAGGCAGCAACAAGCTGATCGCTAGCTCCCACCATGCACTTGCTATGATTTTTGCCACACTGGGGCTTTATTAGAGGAGAGTTCAGTCCCACGCAGCCCTGCCTCCAGCTCAGCCATGCCAGCAGCAGCGCTGCCCCACGTGCTGGCTTGGTTCACTGGTTAATGTTCCATTACCAGACAACATGCCTCCATCATTTATTAATGTTTCATTAGTGTTAAAAACATCTGGTAATTAATTATGCACTAATTATGGATTCACAGTGCTGAAAGCCAGGGTAATCTACCATAGCAGATGGCTCTTAGGGGCAGGGGGAAGGGACAGCTCTTAGCAGTGATGAAAATGTCAGGCCCAGCCCTTGCCTGGGGGAAGCATCCCAGACAGACAGATTGCCTTCATCTCCACCCAGGATGTCCATGCCTGGTGTGGAGGCATGCTGTCTCAGGTTATTAAGCAGAGGAAACCTGTCCCTTTCAAGCTGTTTCAGGGATCAAGGGAGTAGTGCTCCCGTTGCCCAGGGCAATTGTATGAGAAGCCATCTGAGAGCAGTGGCTTTCGCACACAGCCCCAGGCACCCTCTGGCACCTGGAGCTGGCACGCAGCCTGCCGCCAGCTCTGGGATGCCATTCATCAGCCCCTCCGCAGTGCCTGGCCAGATTAAGCAGCAGTCCATGAAGTAAGGGGTGTCGTAAAAGCCCACTCGTGAAATGCCCCAGCAATATTATGTACAGATGTGCAGAGATGTTTCTAACTGGGGAAGGTCCCAGAGGAGCATCCCTGCCAAGCAGAAAATCCATCCACTTAGCAGTATAAATCCATACAGGAAGAAAGAGGGAATTACAGTGCTCAGAGAGACCTGTGCATCACATAACCTGAAATCCAATACATCAGCCGGGTGCAATGGGTCCCTGCATCTTCTCAGCACACATGTGGCAGTAAATCCCACCTTAGGTGTTGTTTTCGGCTGTTGCTGATGCGAGAGCAGCCTTGCACTGAGCTCCCCAGACTCTGCGAGAGGGACCAGAAGTGTGACTGGAAAGCAGCAGCTATTTCCTGGCCGACAGGCCTTGTAGGAAGCAGAAAACGCCCTTGCCTGAGTGATGGGCTGAGCAGTGGAGCAGGTCCGAATCACTGCACCTCCTGCATCCTTCCCTGAGGCGGGTGACAGCAGAGATCTCATCCTCCCCAACCCAATGGTCAGAGAAGCTCCCTGCTCCCACACCAGCCTCCCAGAAGCCTGGAGCTCCCAAGTGATAGCAAGCAGCTTATCACAAATTAGGCTGACAGCGCTGAGTTGTCAGGCTTCAATGGGGCACCACACTTTGGTGGAGCAGCAGGCATGATGCTGTGTGTTTCAGCTCCAGCAGAGCATTAGACAGTCCCAGATGAGAGAAGGGAGGCAGAGGGGTGCGAAGGCAGGGTCGGCTGCCAAGAAAGCACACTGATAGCTGCACAACCAGACCCAAGCACTAGAGCATCCTGCCGAGCTCTGTGGATATGCCACGTGGGTTCCATCAAGCCAGCTGCCAGAGGAGAGCTGCTGTTTATTTGCACAAGGGTACACCTGGTCCCAAAGGGACAAAAGTCCTCCTCCATCACACAACAGGGAGAGGTGGAGGTGGAGGCAAGAGCAGCAGGAGCTGGTGGAAAGGTGGTCCCCACGGTCAGAGCATGAAGAGCAGCATCAGCAAGAGGTGAGGATGCAAATAGAGTCAGCTTGACTTGGAGGAGCCCAGACTTCCCTGGTCCTCAACACGTAATGGTGTCAAGTTGTGCTGGTTTTGTCTGGGATAGAGTTAATTTTCTTCACATTAGCTGGTATGGGGCTACGTTTTGGATTCATGATGAAAACAGTGTTGATAACACAGGGATGTTTTAGTTACTGCTGAGCAGTGCTTACACAGAGTCAAGGAGGCCTTTTCTGCCTCTCACCCCACCCCACCAGCGAGTGGGCTGGGGGTGCACAAGGAGCTGGGAGGGGACATAGCTGGGACAGCTGACCCCAACTGACCAAAGGGATATTCCATACCATAAGGCGTCATGCTCAGCATCTAAAGCTGGGGGAAGATGAAGGAAGGGAGGGACACTGGGAGTGATGGCATTTGTCTTCCCAAGTAACCGTTACGTGTGATGGAGCCCTGCTTTCCTGGGGATGGCTGAACACCTGCCTGCCCATGGGAAAGAGCGAATGAATTCCTTGTTTTGCTTTGCTTGTGTGTTCGGCTTTTGCTTTACCTATTAAACTGTTCTTATCCCAACCCATGTGTTTTCTCACTTTTAGACTTTCAATTCTCCCCATCCCACCACAGGGATAGCGAGCATGTGGCTGTGTGATGCTTAGTTGCTGGCTAGGATTAAACCACAACAGTCCTTTCTGGCATCGCCAGGTGGGCTCAAAGGGTCCGAGATAAAGACAGGTTTGTTTGGAATCTGCTAGATCAAATTTACAGCTGCTATTGCTGGTTAGTTATTAATTGGCAGGCTCCTGTGCTTGCCATGAGGCTGGCTTGCCTTACTGTATAGTAGAGTCTAGTGCTCATTAGTGGCTGCTTTTTGCNACTGCTTTTTGCTTTCGCTGCTTGCTGTACTGCTTATCATTTTACTCTGCTGTGCCTGGGAACATTCTGATAACAGCAATGGCCAGGTGCCTGGGCTGGCAGACGGCCAGGGCATCACTGTTGTTTCTGTGCTGCTGCACTGGACAGGCTGGAACTCCAATGTCAACTTGAGTCGAAGGGACTGTGACCTCTGGATGAGTCCACATGGGGGCAGGACACCCCAAAGTGTCTGTGGCTGTGGATAAGCCCACACCAGAGTAGGTACATCCCAAAACACCTGTGGCCATGGTTATGTCTGTGCTGCAGCAGATATGCCTCTGAAGGGATTGTGGCCCAAGGATAAGTCCATGCTGCAGCAGGTACACCTTTAAGCATCAGTGGCTGTGCATGAGACCATGCAGGAGCATCTCAAAGCATATGGCCATGGATAAGCCCATGACAGAGCAGGTACGCCCCTGGAGGGGCTGCAGCCATGGGTAAGGCCATGCTGGAGTAGGTTTACTTCTGAAGAGACTGTGGCTTCTAGGTAAGGCTCCACTTGGAGCAGGTACATCCCCAAGGGACTGCAGTCTGTGGATAAGTTCAAGCCAGAGCAGGGGCAAGGGGAGGAGTTCATTGCAATGTTAAACCCAGTGGTCTGGTCCAAAGGGACCAGGGGTGGAGATTGTAATGGAAATACCTTTAAATTGTTGTAACCCATGGTTTGAGTTGCATGTTATGGGAATTACTATAGCAGGAACCACCCGAACCAGTGGAGGACAAGCCTTACAAGGAGCAGTGCAAGTGCAGCAGTGACCTGACCTGAGCTGGCTTTGGTGCCCAGTAACTACACACAACACACCACCTCTCCTGTCCTGAGTGACCACCATAACAGATGGAGCCCCAAGTCATGGACTGAATGAATGCAGTGGACATTCTGTGGACATTTGTGAGAATTTCATGGACATTTTACAAGGGTGGTCCATAGACTGAGGGAATGATATCTGCGTATTATATCAAAGGATTGGGAGTGGGGTGTGGCTAATGAGGATGCATTGGATAGTGTGGGACCTGAGCATGATGTAAATGGTATGGAATAAGGGNTCACCCCACCCCACCAGCGAGTGGGCTGGGGGTGCACAAGGAGCTGGGAGGGGACACAGCTGGGACAGCTGACCCCAACTGACCAAAGGGATATTCCATACCATATGGTGTCATGCTCAGCATCTAAAGCTGGGGGAAGAAGAAGGAAGGGAGGGACACTGGGAGTGATGACATTTGTCTTCCCAAGTAACCGTTACGTGTGATGGAGCCCTGCTTTCCTGGGGATGGCTGAACACCTGCCTGCCCATGGGAAAGAGCGAATGAATTCCTTGCTTTGCTTTGCTTGTGTGTGCAGCTTTTGCTTTACCTATTAAACTGTTCTTATCTCAACCCATGAATTTTCTCACTTTTACCCTTGTGAGACTCTCCCCCATCCCACTGGAGATAGTGAGCATGTGGCTGTGTGATGCTTAGTTGCTGGCTAGGGTGAAACCATAATGCAAGTCTGGAAAAATACAAAAGCCTACCCCAAACCACGGGGTATTGGTTCAGAAAATTCCTATGTCTGCTGTAGAGAGATGTAGCACTGGATGCCCTTGGCAGGTTATAGCCTCCCTCCAGGACTTTCTTCCCCAGTGGCAGGAGGGATGGCTCAGACACCAGGGTCCCACTATGAGGAAAGCCTCCTGCTTACTACCAGTGGTGCAGGAATGATCCTAGGATCTTTGAGTGATTCAGCCATCACCATACAGAGAAGCAGATGGAGCTGCAGGTGGGGCCCCTGAGTGTAACAGCAGCCCTGGGCATCCCCATAAGGCTGTAGGGCAGAGGTTTGTAGCAGCAAGAGGTGACAGATGGTCACAGCAGACTGCAAAGGACTGCCTTGGACCATCTTATTCCTTGGTGGCTCCAGATCAGCACTTGATGCCTCTCCAGGAGAGGCTGCCTGTTGTTTGAAAAGCCTCAAAGCAATGACTCTCCTCTTCCTCATTTCCATCCTGAACGGCTCAGCTTCTGCCGTGGCACTGTGTCCCTGGTCCCCACTGTTCTGCGTGCAGCCTCATGCCCTCCCCTCCCCATCAGACCAGCTCTGACACCTCCTTACTCCCCAGCTGCACTATGGCTGGATGGGCAGCACCCGCCATTGCCTTCCCAGCTCCCCATCACCTCCCCAGTGCTGTGACCTCTCTGCCCAACTCCAGCCTGCCTCAGTCCCCTGCCTGCTCTGGCCAGGGTGACCCACATTGACCCACATGGACAATCTGCTCACAGCATCCCAAACCTCCCTGCACACAGACACAACAGCCAAGCGCAGCTCAGCTGCAGCACGCAGGCCAGACCACACCAGGGTCCCCTAATTAGCAATTGACTCTTTTTTTCCTCCCTTTCAAGAAAAAGCAAAGCATTAGTTTGGCTTCTGCCACTCTGTTTATCTAATAGCATCACTGATTGATTGTCTTATTTATAACCCAGATCCGGTGTCTGGGCTGCTTGCAGAGATGGGATGATTGATGGAAAGAAGACAGCCAGGAGGGGACTTAATGGAGCCGTGTGGCTGAGCAGCAGAGTAGTGGCTTAGGCACGAAATGAAAGTGCCTCCCAGAAGTCTGGGCTCCTCTTCTTCTTTCCTGCATGGTTCCCGGGGAAGCTGCTAAGTGCTGGGAGACAGCAGCGTGCTTCCTACACCCTGCCAGGCATGATCAGGGACTGCTCTCAGGTCTCCTCCAGCAGCCTAGAGGAGGACAGGCCAAGGGGACATGGCCAACAGGGACTTGGACTGCTTCCCGAGAAGGCCTCATGTAGTCTCTGGGAAGGTTTCCCCCTTCCAGGATGGAGGGGTTGGTTCAAAGGTGTGAGAAAGCCCATGCCTGCCCAGCCACCAGCCTGCAGGCTGGAAATCAGGACCTTGCATAACCAGGTGATGCAGAGCCTTCCCCATGGCTGACAAAGTGCCACTGCATTAGGGTCTTGCCCTCCTGCAGGCTAGCAGCATCATCCAGAGGTCTCATTTTTGTCCAAGGATGGACTGGGACAATCCCATATCCCTAGGGGAGGTTTCCCTATTCCTCACACCCAGTGGGCATGAACCCCAGCAGTCACCTACCCACATGTGAATAAGCCCATGGAGACAGTCACCACCATAAAGCACCAGCAGACAGGGAAGAAGCCACAGTTCCAGGAGGTGACATGCAGGGTCACGCTGGGTATGTGTGACAGCCTGGACATTTCCCAAACCTCCAGCCCACAGAGTCACAGCCACAGGGCCAGGTCATGGTCAGGAGATGGATGACCCCAGGAAGGCATTCAGCTTTGATCTGAGCCAGAACTAAACCCTCATCTTGTCCATAAAGATCAGTTTGGGCGGAAAAAACAACATATTGGTTCAGTCAAAGTATTTCATTGCTGTTTAACAGTCTTCATTTCATGTCTGATTGTAACAGATAATCTAATACAAGCCTAAAGCAAAGCCAAACACAGTTGTTTCATTACGAAGAACCCCATCAGCCAGTTTTGACGTGGCCAGACCCCACTCCCTTGGTTTTTGTTTTTCTTTTTTTTTTTTCCCCCACATCTGAAGTTTAAGCAAAACCAAAGCAGCTTCACAAGCACTGCTGTTCAAGCAGACTGAATGAAAACAGCCTGGGGACAGGTCTCCTGCCCACCAGCCAGTGCCTTATAAACTCTATTCAGTGTCTTATGATAGGGATTTATTTCTTCCAGGAGAAACCCCACTTGGAAAGTCCCCCTGAACCACTGGACACGAGCAGGCTGATTCACACTCCCTTTGGCCAGGATGTCCCCAGCCACCATGGTCCCTCCGTGGGTGATGCCACTGCCACCTTACCACGTGGCTGGGGCTGTGGGGGGAGGAGGGGACCAAAGTGGGGAGATCCTTGCAGGATGTTAGAAGATGGAGAGGCCCCCAAGCAGCAGGAGCGGAAACAGCCTTTGATGTGGAAGCTCTCCTTTCGCAAACACAATGACTTGCAGAGGAGTTTTATAAACATGGCTATTGTTGCTCTGTCCCTTTGGTGGGAACAGATGGTCTGAGCACTCTGTTCGCCCCCCCCCTTCCCTCGCCCCCCACCCCCATTAATAAAGCCCCAGCAAGTCCAGCGCTGCTAAGGTTTTCCCAAGGGGGATCAATAAATAAATGTAATAACAACAAAGGGGCCCATGCAGACGAGATTGGGTTACAAAGAGGCCTCAGCCCCCCTCCTCCTTTCCGGGTGAGAGTCATTGCGCGCAGGCACTCCGGCTGGTTCGGGGAGAGGTTGCTCCATCCCCACTGGCCGCTGGAAGCAGGGATGAGATCTTCCCACCAAAGGAGCCAGGCACCACCTGGAAGTCCCCATCCCATGGTCAAGGATGGTGATGTGTAACCTTGGTAGCCACCTCACAGCTTTGGCCATGGGATATTGATGGCACGTGGCTCCCAGCTCCCCATGAGCTTCTCCTACACCTTCAGAAGTCGCCTGGTGCCAACATGGCTGTGGGGACAGGCCTAGCTACCAGCCCTGGATGTGCAGCAGGCAGGTGCCGCCTTCTTCCAAGATTTCCTGGCCAAGTAGTTGCCCATGGTCCCTTCCCAGCAGGATCCTACCCAGCACAGGGCACTCGGGAGCAGGTGTCCAGGCTCCACTTTTGCTCACCTTCTGCCTTGCTTTTGCCTGACACTGGACCAGACAATTTTCTGGCCAGCTGAAAAGCGTTGGTGACTCCTACCTGCTCCTCAATGGCATGATGAGGTTTTATGCAGGGCTAGGAGCTAAGGTTTTTGCAGGGATTATACCAGGGCAGAACAATTTGCAGACAGGGTACCTGTGTGGAAACCATCAGCATGGATGACACCACCAAACACTGCCCATGAGGCTGCGGGGCAGGAAAGCAGCTTCTCCAGGAGGATCGGTGGGGTTTGAAAATGGCCATGGCATCTCACCAGGCTCTGGATGCTGGAGAAGTCATGCTCAGGCACTCAGTTAAGTAGCTCTACTTCGGGGAAGGAGGAGACCAGCTCAACAGAGCTTTCCAGGGATTCATCTGCTGATGAAGGGGCTGAGCCTGAAGCAGCCCCATCGGCAGGGACTGGAGGGGTCTTGGGTGATGTGCAGGAAGGGCTGAGCAGAGGGTTTGATCCAGAGGGCCAGCTCCAAGCCCTGCTGCAGCATCCTTGCTCCAGGCAGGCTGCTAGCAGCCATTGTCCAACCTCCTCCCTAGCTGCTCCCCACTGCTCGGAGGTGACGAGATGCTGTTTTTATCTGTACAGGACTCCTGCAGCTGGGGGTCAACGGGACAAAACGTGTCTCACACACGCACATGCACGCACCGCCGCCTCCCCTCCAAGCCGCCCTGGGAACCTCCTCCTCCCCCCAAACCCTTGCTCATAAAAAAATTAAAACTCTCGATATCATCTCACATAAACGTGGATTTGAGGCCCCGTCAGTCACCAGACACGTCCCACAATCTGCACTGGCTCCAGACAGCTGGAGGGGTTTGCTGGAGGACCAGAATGACTTCACACCGCCTCCCACGGACCGGGGTTACCCGGAGTGCTTGGTGTGGGGAGGGGAGCCAGGGGGCTGGGAGTGCTCAGCCTCATCCCCACCCCTCTGCCACCACGCTGTGCCCTGGACCCACCAGGACCTGTGTTGGTCCAGAGAACAGCCCCAGGCACCGAAATGCGCCCGGGATGCAGAGGCCGTCCCTGCGGGCACGAGCGAGGCAGCTGGCCCGGGCTCCGGTGCCGGCGAGGTTTATGAGGGCTGACCCCTTGCGCCGAGCGCCTGGGGCAGGATAAATCCCACTCCGCCTTGGAGTGCAGGTGCACGGGCCTGACGGAGAGGGAAAGGGACTACAGATGCATGGGGGATCCGGAGAGGGGGAGCTGGGGCCAGCCTCAAGCTGTGTGCTGCTTCATGTCCATCCCTGCAGTGGGAACAGTCCCCTCCATCTGCTCCAGAGACCCTGCATTGCCTTGTGGGTGCTCTTGGCAGGACTACCTGCGCACAGCCTGCCATGGCGATGCCCAAGGGCAAGAAAGACCTACACTATGCTAGTCAATGTGCTGGAGAATGGCCAGAGACTCATGGTATTCTGGGTGACAGCGGGTGACTGCTGACATACCCTGCGTACCACAAGTGTTCGGGTACCCAGATCCATAGCTGTGTGACTCACACTGAATTCACCCCTGGTTTAAGTTCTACCAAGGACCTTCTAGCCACTATAATGAAGGAAACAGGCATGATCTGGAGAGATCATCTAGTCCCTCTTCCTCCTGCCATCTCAGCCACGTGGCACAAAAGAAACTCTGCCAAGTGCCTCAGGACAAGATGTCAGCCCTGTCCCCAGCCATGGGGGCTCCTGCCCTTCTTCCAACACTGGGAGAGAGTTGAGATCTGCACTGGGAAAGACACCCAGGATCAGACATATCCCATGGTCCTGCAAGCACCACCCTGGGCAGTGGTTCCTGCTGGGGCTAGGATCATGAGCATCATGTCCAGGGCTGGCAGGGAGCTTTGCAAATGCAACAGGGATTTCAGTCCATAGCCCACCTCTCCCATTTCATGTAGCACTGATCTGAATCCTTGCCTCAGGAACCTAGCAGGGGGTTGGGAGGCCTTTCCCCGCGTAAATTATAATCATCTTTTAAAAAAAAAATAACACAAAGCAGGTGGCTGAGCTTGAAGGTGGATAAATGCCCAGCACAGAGCACCTGGCTGAAGCCAAGTGCAAGCCTGGCTTTGGACTCTTTGAAGTTAGCGCATCTTTGTGCTCTCAGTGGGTTTGGGGCTCAAACCCTCTGTGCGTGCCTTCTACCAATGCTTGGGTAATTTATAGATGTGCAAGGCTATCCAGAAAGCTCCTCTGTGAACCTCCAGCATCAACCCAGTCCAGCTGGCCTCCCATGAACAGCTCCGTAGGAGCACTGTACAGCACAAATCACCCCCCAAAGCAAATGCTAATACTTGGTGTCCAAATCACTTTCATAGACCTGCCGCATCCCTCAGGCACGCAGTCCCCTTGCTGCACTACCTACCCCACCTGATGGGCAACCCATTGACTAACAAATGTGCACACCCTTTAATTACGGCAGGGTGAATCCACTTAGTGCTGTTTTGTTAGATAGCTGTCTATTTGAGGAGCTGGAGCAGCACTTACTCAGCTCAGTAGCCCAAGTCTTTGGATTTTCAGGCCTTTAATATTCACTCTGATCTGTTCATAAGTTATTCATAGGGAGTGGGAAATGCCTCACCAGAGAACTCACTCCAAATTGCAAATGCTTCTGAGGCATCTTGCAATCTGCTTGCACAGGGAGAGGAGGAGAAAGTAATAAATAAATGATTGTTTACAAATTATTTACTTGTCTCCACTAATTTCCATGCTGTTTACCTGGCAGCAGTCTGAAGTCAGGAACAATTAGAGAAAACTTTCTTCTGGCATATCAGTGGCTGGAAGTTGTGTACCAGGGGGGAAGAAAACCAATGCAGAGGAAGAGCGAGAAGAAGCTCGTTTTGGCTGCCAGAATTGGCCATTGAATGCAGTCTCACTTGGTCTTCACACTCCAGAAGGGATCATCATGGATAAGGTCTCAGTGTAGCATGAGCAGATAGCTCCTACAGCCACCTCTGCTCAGCCAACTGGCTCCATCCCATCCTAGCAGATAATGACCTGTCTCCAAAGTGTCCACCTTTGCATGACATCTGGACAGGCAGCCAGCAGACCCCTGACACACCACACTGCTATGCATGTCCCCAAAATCTAGCAGTCAGTAGCAGCAACAGCAGTGCAGGGCTGCCTTTTCTGTCCCAGCTCACCAAGACACATGAAGTCAAGTCCAGGATCATCAAGGCATGCTGAGGGTCATAAAGTCCTCAAGGACACTGGTGTCTGCAGAAGATGACCAGGCCTTGCTAAGAGTCTCCTCTCTGCTCCTGAGGAGCCATAGTTTTGTGGGGATGACCAGGAGAAGGTTTCTGCTGTGAACTATGCAGCAGAGTGAGACAGGATGGGAAGGCTGACCTTTATTGGCATCAAAAGTGTTGGGTCTGTGAATGTGGGAATGATGATGCTCACACTCCATGGCGTGTCACCCCAAAAAGCAAATGGGAACTCTGTCCTGGGGCAAAGATACCCCAGCAGACAATGGCTACCTGAGACAGTTAGCAGAATGAGCCTGACCTCCTACTTAGGACCATTTCAGACTTCTCAGTCCCATCTTGAGCTGATCTTCCACAATAAACCAGAGACAGAAAATGACAGTGAAGAGGGATGGGGAGCAGGAAAGTTAACGGTAGTCTGGGGAAGGAAAAGACAATCTGGAAATGTCAGGAGAGCAGGACAGACTGGAAACTGGTTGGTCCCAGCTGGGCTGATGTGTCTTGCAGACCTCCCCATGCTTCATACCACTCCTGTTGCTCAAGAGTTTGTGAATTCCCCCTAGCTGAGCAGTTAGATCCTGTAACCTTCTAGGCTGGTCCTGGAGCATCCTGGGCAAATGTGGCTCTGGAGAGGGATGCACAGACTGGGAAATGCCTGCTGAAGGTTGAACTTGGACAGCCATCGACTACTGGCAAAGCTTTTGTGAGGGCTCAGGGCTTGGATAATGCAGTTAACCAGTGCATGATGAACCCACCTTGCAGCACAGTGACCCACAGGAGGCAGAATGACACTGTGTATAAGGAACTGTCTAGGGGAACAGAAAGGGCAGTTAGGAGTCAAATTATCTGGCTGCAGCCTGCTGGACAGAGAGACACCATTAGCCAGCATTAAAAGATTTACAAGTTGGAGAGACTCACGCCAGCAAGAGCAACCAGCAGCCTGTCCCCAGTGCTTACACCTGCCTGTGCCATGACCATACCCTGGGAACAGGCAACGGTGTCCAAGCTCTCAGGCTGCAGGACTCTGAGCAGGGCTGCAGGTGCTCGAGGGATGGAGGGGGAATTTGGGATGCTCGGTCCAGATCCATGCTCTCACATGTAACGTGGAGAGAGAAAACTGTCTGCAGGCTGTGGGACTCCTTTGGGGCCCCATCTCCCCTGTTGCTCTCCCCGGTCCCAGCCACCCCTCACTCCTCCATGCCCCAAGCTGCTTGGCACTGACCCTGCTCGCTGCATCCTTCCAGATCATCACTCCTTGCAAGCGGCCCGTAAATCATCCTTACACATGCATCTCCCTTGGCCTTGGGGAGAGGGAATTTATCCCCCTGGCTCAGCTGTCAGAGAGACCTCCAGCTGCCAGGAGTGATCAGCATGCTCTTAATTCATGGTGAGGGCTGCGGGGCCTCCAGTGAAGGCTCCCATGCCTGCTTCCCTGCCAAACTTTGGTGCATGCCTGCATCCAAGCCACGGAAACTGCCAAGGGGAAATTCCCCAGCATGAGTTAATTGCTGTGGTCCTTAATGAGGGCGTGTGCAACTGGGTGCTCTGGTCAGGAAGCAGAGAAGCAAGCGGGAGCTGTAGGAAGGGTTTGCAGGTTAGGGGCCCCACACAGGCTCCGAGTGGTGGGCACCTACATGGTGGGGACATTCCCAGCTCCTTGGATAGTCCTGCAGCATCCAAACCAACAGAGAGCAGGCAGATGATTCAGGATTGCCCTAACTCTTACCAGTCACTGGCAAGTCCATCATGGATGCCTGTAGAAACACGGGCAATATATCCAGAAGCAAACTTCTGGGTGTGCAGCCCCTCTTGTTATTGGCCTGTGGAAATGGTTCAGCCGAGGAGGCAAGAGAGGAGAAAGACATGGAAGTGCCTGTAGGCCCCTTGGCCAGCACATGGATTCAGCAGGCAGGGATTTGCAGCTGGGTGAACTGGCTGGGAGCTGGCAGCAGTTCACTCGCTTACACCAGTCTGCTGATCTCCCTCCACAGCCCCCCAGAGCCTGGCTCTCTGGTGTGAGATGAACACTGAGCAAATACCCTTTTTTTCCTGCCAGAATAACCCTCTTTAACTTTCCAACTTATCACCTGCACAGAGGTTTATAAAATTTTCAAGCTAATGGCGTCTCTAGTAATGATACTGCAGATGTACAAGCTGCATCCTGGGATGAATAAATTATGGGAGGCAGAGTAAATTGCAAGGGGAAGGACAGCAGCTGCAGGATGGAAACAGATGGCTTCGCCGCGCGCCACAGCTTGGTCACAGCGCAGGGTATGTTCCCAGGGCTGGCCCTTTCATGGTGGCCCTGAAGACCACCTGGGCACACCTGAGGCTGCAGATTCCTGGAGCAGCAGCGAAAGCTGCCGCCAGCATGGGGCTCCACAGGTGGCTAGGTGCTGCTGTGGGGCTGGGCGCCATGGCGGCCATCCATGGGTCAGCGTGGGAGACCTGTCTTCTCCTGCTCACTGGGTTTTCATGTAGGAGGATGCTCGCAGCCTCCAGGAGCTGACAGGACATTTGGCGGCTTTCTTGAGTGGAGGTGCAGCTGCAGTTTCATTTGCTGCTGAATCTCTCCCAGAAAACCCTTTCCTACCTTTTTCCATCCTCACAAACATGCAGAGGCAGTTCCCACAGCAGGGTGCCTGATCCTCCACCCCTGCCCCATGGCATGAGGCACTCAGGTGTGGGATGAGGATGCACATGGGGCTGTGCAGCAGGTGCACACTTGTGTCCTGGCAATGTGACCAAGGGGGTGACCACAGCTCAGCACTTGGCCTCCTTCATATCCAGGGGCAGCACAGTCCTGGCAGAAGTCCGACAGTGCCACATTTCTCCAGCTCTGGCCCCAGAAAAACTGGTGGCACACTTGTCACATTCAGCGGGGTAACAGGACAGGGCTGGGCTGTCTTTGTCCCAGAGATGGGACAGGGTCACAGCACAGCTGCAATCCCCAGCTCTGTTAAGCTGTGCATCCCCTGGCTGCACTCTGTGCCACTGCTGACTGCTTCAGTGCCTGCCTTCCCCATGCACTGATTCACGTCTCAGAGCAACTTGTCCTGAGACAGGTAACTCCTGCCAAGTCACATGCAGGGGTCCTCAAATGCTGCTGCGATCATGGCCTCAAATATTGACCAGCCTGGGTTGACCCTTACTGCAGGACTGGGATCTCAGCCATGTGCCTGGGTCCTGTTGTCACCTCCTCCAAGGTTGCTGATGCAGCAGCTCAGCCTTGGTGACATTGGAGGGATGCAGTGTGAGCCACAGGTGGCAGAGGAGCCAGGGACATGTAGACAGGCAGCACCTAAGTTGCTCTAAGTTGTAAGTAACGTGGTCGTCTGGCCCAAAGCACACACTGTGGAGCCTACCCCTGCCACAGGGACTCCAGCGAGGCTGATGAATGACGGGCGCTTCACTCCCAGACCTCTCAATGTCACCAAAGGCCCTCTGACAGAAATACAGCTCTTTAATATACAGCCAGCCAGCACGGCTCTGTCTCAGAGGGATGCATGGCTCTCGCCAACCCACATCATCCATGCGCTGCCGGTGCATACAGGGTCCAACCAGACCCAACTGTGTTGCATGGTGGATGTGCCATGCATCTCCACCCCATTCCTTACTGGGTGTCACTGGCCCACTTCAGGAGCATGGTGGGGCAACGTACCCTCCTCTGCTCCCACTGCAGGAGTGGCTGATGTGCCAGAGACTTGTGCTGCCATCCCAAGGGACCTCGACAGGCTGGAGAAATTGGCCAACAGGAACTTTCTGAATTTCAACAAGGAGAAGCTCAAAGTCCTGCTCCTGGTGAGGAACAGCACCATGCACCAGTATATGCTGGGGGCCACCCAGCTGGAAAGTGGCTTGGCAGACAAGGACCTGAGATCCTGGTGGAGACCAAGCTGACCAGGAGCCAGCAATTTGCCCTTGCTGCAAAGAAGGTATCCTAGGCTGCATTACAGAAAGTGTTCACAGCAGGTTGATATTTCCCCTCTACTCAGCACTGGTGAGCCCATGCCTGGAGTGCTGTGTCCAGTTCTGGGGTCTCCAGTAGAAGAAAGACATGGACATACTGGAAAGAGTCCAATGAAGGGCCACCAATATGGTTGAGGGGCATGAGGAAAAGCTGAGAGTGCTGGGACTGTTCAGCCCAGAGAATAGAAGGCTCAGGAGGTATCTGATTTCATCAGTGTATGTAAATACCTGAAGGGAGGGTGCAAAGAGTATAGAGCCAGGCTCTTCTCAGCAGTGCCCAGTGACATGACCAGAGGCAATGGGCACAAACTGGAACACAGATGGTTCCTCCTGAACATCAGGAAACACTTATTCTGCTGTGAGAGAGACCAAGCACTGGAGCAGGTTACCTAGAGAGGTTGTGGAGTCTCCATCCATGCAGATATTCAAAGGCTGCCTGGACACAGTTCTGGGCAACCAGCTGTAAGTGGCCCTGCTTGGGCAGGGAGGTTGGACAAGGTGACCTCCAGAGGTCCCTGCCAACCTGAACCCGTCTGTGATTCTGTGATATGCATTACAATTTTTTGCATGTTTCCAGGATGGAGGCTGGCAGGGCTGTGCTCAGTCACCTAGCGAGCAGGGAGCTGGGCATCCCTGGAGGCAGAGCCAGGCCCTAGGAGAAAGGAAACACTTTCTCAAAGCCTGTTCGTGTCCATCGGCTAAGGGAGCCCAACCTAAGCGTGGTGGAGACATGCCTGTGGACAGCAGGGAGCAATCCCAGTCCAGATCTAACCATGCTCGGCTAGACCTCAACAGCTCCTGCACCCACCCCCGGCCAGGGAAGGGACCCCCTGTCCGCATGCCCTCAGCAGGGCTCGGACACCAGACCTAAGCTAGGGCTGTACATGAAGTACCCCTGGGATGGCAGGAACCCAGCAACAGCAACACCCCGCACCAGCGCTGGTGGGGCTCGCTCCTCTGTAAGCAGCCCCAAATGCTGCCTGAGCTCGGGGTCCTTGGAGCACCAGGGATGCAGCATCCCCAGGGCTGTGGTAAGAGCAGCACTGGGAGTGGACAGGGTCGCCGCTCCCTTTACTGCGCTGGGTAACGCCGTCTAACTCCACTTTCTTTCACAGTTTCATTGCCTCGTTCCAGAGCAATTGCGCAGGCGAACGTGTCCAAAAGCAGATGGATCTGCTAAGCGTTTCTTTGTTGCACATTATCTCATACAGTTTGGATGCAATAAAACTTCCAGGCAGAACAAATCTTCAAGCTTGTGCCGTGCCTTATTTTTAGCTGTGAAGTATGTCTGTTTTAGTGCTCCTAATCCCTGGCTTGGTTGTAATTTATAGAGCAAACTCTTGGCTCGCTTGGGCCAGAAGATTTGTAGTAAAACTTTTATAAGTTGCAGAGATAAATCCCATGGACTCTTGCAGACTTGGGGGACTCTCCTCCAGAAGTGTTTTGCTGAGCACTCCCTCGGCATGGGAGCACATTCGGGTAAGAAAGTATCAGATGGCTGATGTCGTCGCAATCTGCAAATCAACTGGAAGGAGAAACCAGGAGAAGCCATGGCTTCCCCAGCCTCAGACATGCCGGAGTTAGGAGAGTCTGCTCAGCAGGAGCTGTTTGTCCCAGGTCAATGTCCTTTGCATGGTGCCTGGCAAGCATCATCCCTAGGGATTAACCGCGTTATTGGGCTATGCCAGGTGGCTAGTTACCCGAGCAGGACAGTGGTAGCTCCGGCTTTAATGGGATTATTGGGATGGCTGATGGCTCACTCGTGCAGGGAAACCTGCATGCACATTGCCCTGAAGTGTTTTGCATGGTCAGGGCTGTGGCTTAAGAACAGAGACAGTAGCAGTAGCAAAAGTCTTTTTTTTTTTCATTTCCTTGGGCTCCTTCAGGGAAGAAGTTTGCAGGATGGAGCACTACTTTATGCTTCGGTGGAGCAGGGGTATGAGAAAAGTCAAGGAGCAGAGGTCTGAGGCATGGGATCCACCAGCAACCCCTTCCAGAACCCATGGAAACATGGCCCCATAGATGTGCTCCCCGCTCACATATCCAAGGGTGGTCTGCAGCATCAGATCTGACTTTCTTGGAGCCCCAGTGCTTTCCGAAGCTGGCAGCTCTCAGAGATGCACCATGCCCCGTCCCTGAGCCTCGTGCCTCTGACAAGCAGGAGGCGCTTGCATTCGGTCCAACAGCTGGGGTGGGAGCCGCTGTGTAATTACTGCGGCACATCCCAGCGGGGAGGCTGGTGATTCACCATCTGCACACCACACTGCGATGGGGTATGTTTGCTTTGCCACCGTGCTTAGATTCACACAGACCTGTATCCTCGAGTACTTCAAATTCCCCAGAGCACTTTTTCTGAAGAGAGGGAATGTTTCCAGGAACCATAAAGGAAGGTCGGTCAAATCCAGAGAGGAGACGTTGCAATTCTGCATAACTTTATTACGCAAGCAGGTATGAAGGTTAGCTGCAGCTGATGGGTACATACTCTCCCTGTGTGCTATCTCCTCCAAAGATGGAGCAACCTTGTCTGTTCTTGGCGTAGGGGTATCTCTTGGACAGGACAACCTACTGGTGTTATCACATGCTGTTCAGTGAGGAGGATGTGTCTTTCCCAAATGTTTCCAGGTAATTTAGTCAAGGAGAAAGTCAACCAATGTCCAATTTTAGTGTGTTTGCAATTTTTGGTGTCCTTTGGCAAATGCAGATGCAGAGAGCAGAGTTCGTCCCATCAAAACCCATTGGGAGCTGGTTGGGCTGGGCTGGGCAGGGGAATAGCCCTGGGAGATAACCTGGTCCTGTAGTTGTGGCTCTGCTCCCAGAAATGTGGAGTTAGACGAGTCCTAGCACCCACTGGGGATCTTCTCCTGGCAGAAAAGTCCTCTGGACACTGTCCGGAGCTGGGAATGTTGGAAACTCCTCCTGTGCCTTCCGGTCTCTAACAAATTGTCTCTGCAGTGAGGGGTGCCTGCCAGATTGCCAGCAAGATCCTACACAAACCACACCTTGCCTGCTGACCCTCCCAAATGCCAGCTGCTCCCAAAAAGTTTAATTTCTTTCAATTCTTCTCATGTCTTTTCCCATTTTCAGCCCAGTTTTTCCAGTGAATAAGCAAGATTCCCAAAGCCTGAGGTGGATGACATAAAACTGGAGCCACACACACCCAGCCAGGATGGTCACCGCATCTCACCCACCACAGGGAAAGGAGCTAAAAAGTTTCCTGAGCCACCAGCAGGCATTGCAGCAGCTCCACTCAACCTGAGCAAGCAGTGGCCTGCCGGAGGGGGAGAGCTGGACAAGGACTCGCAAAGGGACCTGGGCAGGAGGTCCTCAGCAAAAAGGACCACTGCAGTGCATTCCCAAAGCCAGGAAGCCTGTTGGGGAAGTGAGGCAAAGATAATGAGGCAGATCTGGCTGTGGACTTTTACTTCCTCTGGTCCTCCCCATCCCATCTTCTTCATCCTGCATAGGATGCTGCACCTGAACATTGTAGAGGGTAGAAAAGCAGGGGTAGGAAGGGATGGACACAGGATAGAGGTGAGCCAAGGCTGAGCCCCCTCCTGTGCCCACTGCTCCTGCCCCAGTGAAGGGACAGCACACCGGGGTGGGAGCTGGTGGCTCCAGCCTCTCCTGTCCAGGGAAGGTGGCTTCTCCTGCCCACCTGCCCCAGCTGGGGAAGGGGCTCCATGCCCACAAGGATGCAGCAATAGTCTGAGCATGGCACACCCAATCCGTTGGGGACACTGCCCCGGGACCCTCACTCTGTTGACTGCAGGAGCCTGAGGGTTTGCTTCGCATCTGCAGTCACATCCCTCTTTGCCACCAAGACTAGAGCTGCCCTGGTCCATGTCTCCCATCCACAGAGTCCGAGCTAACTCAGAAAATGTGGAGGGGGCCTGCCTGCCCCTGCTTGATGCAGAGCAGTTTGCCGAAGCTGGCCCTGGCTGCGGTGTGCAGGCTCTGGTCTGCTCCTGCTCCTGCTCCTGCTCCACTCCTGCACGGGCAGTGGTCTGTGCTGCCCTCGTACGGCTGCGCTGCGCTGCAGGCTGGGCACGCTGCGTGGGTCCTGCACAGCCCTCCGGCCTGCCTCGTCCTGCTGCTCCCCGGCTCGGGACGCCGCCAGTTCCCCGCACCTGGGGTGTGCGCATGGGGTCCCTGCTGCAGCCAGCACCGCTGCTCACAGCAGCACCTGTGCAGACAGACGAAGATCCTGGTTTGAAATACATCCTCATCCCCCTCAGCAGAAGCCAACTCCTCATCGACCAAATGCACCCACAGATCCAGGCTGTGCTGCAGGACTGTTGCAAAGCCTGCAGGACACCCCCAAAAAAACATGGATTTAGTAACATGTGCTGCTGGTGATATGTCTCAGGGGGACCCCTGCCTCAGTGACACTGCCTGGGAGCTGCAGCAGGTGCTCTGCACTGGGGTGGCTCACACAGCCTCTCAGTGAGGGACAGACATATCTCCTAAGCGGGGATATTTCCCCCTCTCCCACACCACCTTCTCATCCTGACCCCAAGAAAGAGGCCCAGACCAGCTTCCAGCAATGAGGTATCTAGACAGCAAATCCCAGGGACTTACTGGAGATACTGGTTTTAGCACAGTATATAAATCCCTTTTTTTCTGCTCACAGACCCCTTCATCTTCCCTCCTCCCCATGCACACACCCACCACACTGTTTGTGCCCCTGTAAATGGCACCTGCTGCTCCGCAGGTGACGTTTCTCAGAGTGGGGAGTTAACAAATCCAGCCACGCTCAGGGAAACATCAGGTTTTCCCGATGTCTTACCTAAATTTCCAGCCCACAGCATCTCCTCCTGGTGCATGGGTGGCTGTTGCTCCCTCCTCTTCTGTAAGGGTGGGCTGTTCTCCACCTAGACCTGCCCCTGATCAAAGGATGCTTGCAATTAATTGCCATTTTTCCTGCTGCCTCTTAGCTCAAGGTCCATCTTCTCATGACGCTATGCCATAGAGGCAGATGCCCTGGATCGCACTGCTCCTTCTCTCCCAGGTGCCCCATTTTGCTTGGAGCAGTGCAGTTCAGAAACACTGGCCAAACTGGATGCTTTTGCCTTTTTCCAGATAGGAAAGCTGTTGTCTAAAGCATCATTCTTGGAGAATGTACCTGCAAAATTCAAAACCCAGGTGGAGTTTTGAACGGCACTGGGGGTATGCCTTGTCCTCTCTCAGGAAATCTTTGTCTCACAAAGACATCATGTGTGATGCCTGCCTGTCACTGAACCCCGGCAGGTCCCTGTCCTGCCCGGGACGAGAGCTGTCACCTGCCACAGCCCACACAGCACTGCTGCCTTTCCCACCATAGTTATTCTGACTTTTTCCCTTCCAAAACTTGGCTTTTCAGAGTATTCATTTGCTCGGAGGAAAAAACTCCAGATATCCCCAAAGATCTGACTGGTTCAGGGTCCCACCGCAACTGGCAAAGGCCCTGAGCAGGAGGGACGCAGGAGACCTGGAGCATGGAGAAGTGTCCCTGCCACCTGCTGTACAACAGCCACCATGACATCCCTGGCATTAGATATTACAGTGCTCTTTGTCACCAAGGGTGAAAGAGCGGCTTTTGGGGATTTGAAGCCTCATACTCTCCTCACCCCTCCCATGACTTTCTCAGCAGTGAAAGAGGAGTCACACACTGCCCAGGGAAGCCCTATTTGATGGGTCCGAGTTACTGGGAGATGCTGGCCCTGTGGAGCAGGGCTGCAGCTAGACTGGGACCCCAGAGGAGGCAGATGCTGCCTGGGAAGGGAAGCTCAGCGCTGCTCCGCAGCCGGGAGAGGGCAGCCGCCGCCTGAGCAGCAGAGCTGGGGAAGGCTGCCTGCTGCCTGGGCCTCGGCGGGGACCGCTCCTGCTCCCCCTCCACAGCCTCCCAGCCCTTGCTGAGCCCCCCCTGGTCCAGCCTGGGGCCGGCTGCTTTCCCCGGAGCTGTGTCCAAACCAGCCCCATGCCCATCCCCAGGGGAAAGCCCCCTCCTTCAGCAATGCCACTCCGTGACGGAGCAGAGGATCCATCAGGATGGAAGGTTTTGAGCACTGGGCTCTGAGTCTCCCCATCTTGCCACTGTTTCCCAGCTCTGTTCCATGCCGAAGCATCACCCAGAACCCAAAGGGATGGATCCAGGCTCACAGGGGCAGAGGCAATGGGGCTTTTCACCCATCCCATATGAGCCACAAACAGCAGCAGCCTGCAGGAGCACGTGCATAAGAAGAGATCCCATCCTGCCCTGATCTGCAGGCCCAGGGATGGGTCCCCTCTGATTTTACACCAGCCTGGGGTGTGTCAAGGAGGCCTCACTGGAGACAACCTGCCAACAGCCAGAAGCACAGCCAGGGCATTAGTGGAGGCACAGCAGAAGCATCTCCGGCCGGAGAAGGTGAGCGTCCCAGGAACAGCAGCATGACTTTGGCTCTGCTGAGATTTGCTGTGGAGATGGAGAGTTATTCTCCCAAGAAACCAAGGTATGTGAGTGATATATCCCTGGGTCTGAACAATCAAAAGCCAGCCTGTAGTCACCAGTGGCTTTGGGAAGCAGCTGAGCCTCGTCCACGGGCAGGGTCTTCATGTGCAGCACCCAGGCAGTGGCTCTGCAGGCAGAATCCAACTGCCAAGAGCCAGCACCAGGGACATGCTGCCCAGAGCCAGGAGAGAAATCCACCCTCCACAATAGAGGGGAGGAGAGGTGGAGTCCAGCAGTGTCTGGAAGGAAACACTCCAGTTTTTCCTTTGGAAATAACTTCTCATGTTCCACTTCTCTGAGTTTTGGGGGTTTTTTGGTTGGTTTTTTTTGTTGTTGTTGTTTTGGTTTTTTGGTGGTTTGTTTTTGGTTTTTTTTTTTGCTTGCTATCTCACGCTATAAATTTCATGTCTTCAGAAAGTCAGATTCAAATATTGCCATGGTCCTTCAGTGAATCCCTGCCTGGACTTTCTTTCAGTGGGAAACATAGAGACTTACGTTGCCTAAACACAAAACTAATACCAAGCTCTAAAAATCCTCCTTACAGGCAGCTCTCAGTGCGCTCTACAGATTTAACTCTCTGTGGCTCAAACCACCCTGTCAGTGATTTCATACCAAGTGCTTAGTCCCACGTGGTGAGTTGCCAAATCATCCTGGGTTTCAGAAGCTGGCTCACCTCCCGCTGTTTATCAGCTCACTAGCATTTTCTCCCTTTAATAGCAAGGCAGCCCAGTAAGCCATGTGACTGCATGGGCACCAGGAGCCCTCCAAGCACCAGGAGGTTTTGTCTCATGTCCCCAGGTTGCTGGCTGGTGGTTTTGGACTGAGCTCCCTAAATGCCAGCCCAGCCCTTGCTGCTGCCAGTCAAGTCCTGGCAGAAGGGCAGACCCTATAAATAGCTGTGTGTACAATGTCTCCTCTCTCTCCTTCACTTCAGCTGTGAGTTTGCCCATGTCTTGCAGTGTGCAGTGCTTTGCACACTGCCACCTGGGTGCTTGCAGTGCATGGCAGTGCAGAGCAGCTGGGGTGGCTCAAGTCTCCACCTGGGTACCCGTCCCAGCCCCACATGGAGAGATTCCCTGTCCTTAGCAACCTCCAATCCTTAAACCCCATCAATAAATGAACCATGGTCACCACTGTGGTGCCCTCTCAAGGATGACAACCTACCCCGACAGCAGGGCTGGAGCAGGCTGTGTGGAGCTGCTGGCCACGGGCAATGAAATGCTGGGGTCATTTGAGCCTGCCCCCCCACACATACACAAAGCAGGTAAGTCCAGGGCTCTGCACATCAGGGTGGCACCTGGACTGTGTCTCCCATGCCTCCTTTTCTAGGGTGACAGAGATGGATGAAGACAAAGCCCTGGAGAAGGAATGCAGCTACAGAGACCTAGGGCTCATTGCTGTTTTGCCGAGCAGAGGTGAAGAGCCAAGGAAGACACAACCAGGCTGGGACATCCAGGTGCCAGTGCAGGTAATGCGGTGTGGCATTGGGCTGGGCATCCATCAGCAATTTCTCTTGGCATGGTGTGACTGGATACACCTGGGACAAGCCACTCTGCTTTTGGACAGGACGAGCATCGCGTGGCACCAACCATCCTGCCATCCTGCTCCAGGACAAGACTGCTCTCAGCCACAGGACAGCAGTATGAATCAGAGCAGAGCAGGGCTGGCAGGGCAGGAGCCGCGCTGCAGCGCTTGGGGTTTTTGCTACCTTCTTTTCACAGCATGGACAGCCCGAGATGTGACCATAATAAATAAAGTGACAGCCAGGGAGCAGAGCTCTCTGGTTTCCTGTACACCTCAGGCTGGCCAGGGTAAACACACAACAAGCCTGCACTTCAAACAGGGCCATGCCCACTGCACGTCAGCCAGAGCCCGGCCACATGCCAAGGCAGCACAAGCAAAGCCGCTGAGCAGGACGCTTCACAGGACAGGTCCCATGCAGGGAAAAAAGGCTGGTGCCGACCAGCACAGCTCCATTGCCCTGCGATGCCCCGCACCCAGCAGGCACCTGCACCTCTGGAACAGTCACCCATGCCCCTGGGATGTTAGGGACAGTCACTGGGGCTGGCCTCTGGGGCATGTGTGCACCCTGTGATTACCCCAGCTCCATCCATGCCCAGGCTGCAGTCATGGACGATCCTCAGGCAGGCAGCACCAGGATGGGCACCGGGGCAGGAGAGACTCCATGCCACTGGACAGCCCTGCGCTGGAGGGGATGCACCCTGTGGCAGTGCCCTCTGCACAGAAACGGTGGGAGGATACTGCAGCCTCCAGCTGCACTCATCTCCAGTCCCCGCATGTCTTTTCCATCTGTCCATCTGCTCCACTTGCACCATCCAGGCAGCAATCCAGCAAATGCTAACACATCCAGCACAGCTGAGGACAGGCATCTCCGTCCCTTGGCACGTCATCATGACACAGCACCTGCACATCAGCATGACACATCTCATTTTGAATTTGGTCCCATCCCAGCTCTTGAGCTGCTGAACCCAAACCTCCCAATCTCTCCACCCAGTCCAACAAGATCCCACGTGTGGGAGCCCACCTCATGGATGTGGCTGATTCTTCCCAGCAAACAGCTCGGGGCACCTTTGAGCAGATACCGGCAGCAAGTCAGGCAAAGCTGTGGGCTGGGAATGGGAAGCAATGCACAGCCCATATGGCCCCAGTTCAGCAGGTCATCCGTGGGTTTGTGATAGTGTAATATAAGACCCAGCCATCTGCTCGTGTGTCCAAGTCTTCTCCTGCCTGGACAAGAGCCAAGAGCTCCCTCTCTGGTCTGGTCTCCGCTCAGAGGAGAGGAAGAGGAAAGAGACACCCTATGGTCCCCAGTCCTTCAGTCCTTCTGGGGTGCTGAGTGGGGGACCAGCTGCTGGATGGGATGCTACAGCCAGCCTGGGAGATGTCTTTCTGTAAACTCTTGTGCCATGGCAGAATGGAGGAGCCTAGAGGTGCGTGGAGGTCGCAATCTTCATCTCAGCCCGAGGATGGAGCAGGGGAAGAGCCACAATGTCATAGCTGCCAAGTGTACCAGTCCCACTTGCCCTGTGCCAGGGAGGTGCAGAGGAGTCCTGCCCTCCAGGGTGCATGCAGCCCCACAGAGCACCCTGCTCACCCAGCAGATCCCACACCACCGCTGCCGAACCTGCTCCTTCTTCACCAAACACCGCATCTCGCTAGCTCTGCTCAGAGCTGGTGGCCCACCAAATCCCAGAGCCCTACCGCATCCTTTATCCCAGTGCCCCAGTGGAGTGTCTGTCAGCTCCATCCCCGTGCACAGAGACCCCTCCAAATCAAGCTCTGCTCTCAGCTACCCAACCCAATCCCTGCAGAGCTGGGGGTTTCCCGGGATCCATAGCTCTGCTCAGCTCTCCGGCGCTGCAGCGGCAGAGAAAGCAGCACGTGGCTCTCCGCCAGTGCTGGCGCCAAGCAGCCCGGCTCCCGGCGCCCAGCAAGCACCACGAAACGCTGGAGAAAGCTCAGGGTCTGTTCCTGGGGGAGAACCTACAGCCAAATGGTTGCTGCAGCCGGCCCAGTCTTCCAGAGGGGCTGATCCTGCAAGATGCTCGGTATCCCTCAGCTCACACAGACAGCTGAGTGCAGTGTGGCATGGGTAGGCGGGAAGGGGAAAGTGAGAAGCTGGATGGAGAAAACCTCTCTCTGCTCAGGACCAGCCCCTCATACATCCCCAGGCTCCCAAAATCTACGTTAGCCACTAGCTAATGGCAGATGTGAGCAGGCTGGTGGGACCAAACCCCTCCTGCAAAGCACCTGAACTGACTCAGGGAGGGACATCCCCAGCCCTGGCACAGTCCCAGCTCTTGTAGTGCAGGCAGGAGGGATCCAGCCACATGTGGCTGGTGAGGCAGCAGCCCAGGCCACGAGCAGATGTGCCGCACTGGGCTACTCATCCGGTGATGTGGGCACCAAGCCTCAACCACAGCTGACTGCAACACCCGTGGCGTGGCCAGGAGCCGGTGCGGGCGCCGGGCCAGGCACGCTCACCCCACACACGGCCTCCACCTCTCCCAAAGTCCGTTATTGTAGAGTTGCACAGGAGGGCTAGGACAAAGGAAAACACCAGTTTATTATTGCAGGGTTACACAGGAGGTGAGATGACTCACGGGTGTGTTACTGTGGGGTTGCAGAGATAGGCTAGATGGCAGCAGGTAGCCGGTTGTTACTGTGGGCTTGCAGAGGTATGCCAGGAGGTGAGCAAGGATCAGTTTATTATTGTAGGGTTGCAGAGGGGGGCTGCGACCCTGTTTATTCCCACTGGAATGCAGGGCGGTCTGTGGTTGCAAGATTGCCAGCGTGGCGCTGTATGAGTGCTTTGCACACCCTGGTCGCGTGGCCCTTATCTCCATGCAGGCACCATGCCAAGGTGCAGAGGGAAGTGCTGGGTCCATCCATGGCTCCAGCAGCACCAGCACCGACACATCACCTGGGGTCTCCTGCATGTCCTAGTAGGACCCCATGCCACACTTGGTCCCAGGTGCTAGGTGAGGAGAAAGTTTCTAGTGGGTCTTCACTGGCTGGTTTGCCATTGAAGTTTCAATGGTTTTTTCCTCCTGAAAATTTTCGCTGTGATAGAATTGCAGAATAAACCCATTTCCAAGGAAAGCAGGTACAGGGATGGAGAGGTGCTGCAAACACGCACTGAAAGCCGTGAGGGGGAACGTGGCTTTTCTTCAGCTCAGGGACACAAGCCCCGGGGCCAGATTTCACCCTACGCATTCCCCATCAAATAAACCACTATAAAAATAAACCCCCAAAGCAATGCCCTCGCAGGTACAAGGGAAACCGAATCACGGGCAGGAGCTGCCTGCCTCGCCTCCTCCGGGATGGTGCGAAAAGGGCATGCAGGGTCGGCGAGTGCAGGTTGCTGTCCCCTCCGAGAGCACCTGGGAGGGCTCTGCGCCCGTGGCGGGGGGTCCCTGCGTTCCGGGGGGAGCCCCGTGCTCCGGAGGGC
>WEKW01025044.1:213419-235732 GCA_013389905.1 Sula dactylatra | reverse complement strand
CTCCCCCTCCTCCTCCTTGCCCAGAGATGCTCGCGGGATGGACGGAGTTCCCGGGGTGGGAACTTTGAGCCCCTTCCCCAGCCTCGCCGGCCTCCCCCCGAATATTGAGCCCCCTCCTCCTTCCCACCCTGTCTCCAGGAGGAGTTTTCTGGAGAAAGGCTGGAACAACACCACGCAAAGCACCCCCCTGGCAGGGCCCCCTCTTCTCCTGGGGGGTCCGGGGAGGGAAAAGCTGCTCCCAATTACAAGAGGCATGGAAAGAGGCGCTTTCCCATGCGCGGGCACTGGCAGGACTCTCTGCCTGCCTTGTCCCTCCTTGCCCTGGGATGCTGTCTCAATCCTGACTTCTCCATCCTCTGCCAGCCCCTGCGGGTCTCCAGCTGCGGGGCTGTGCCCGCTGCCACCCAGGCTGGCTCTGTCACCCCCCAGGTCCCCTCTGAGCTCTGGCTCCGGGCTGGTGAAGGGTGTCAAAGGGGGCCATGGGGCTGACCTTGGCTTGGACATCACTGTCAGCAAACCCAGACCCCGGTGCCACAGGGCCAGGGAGTGCCTTGGGAGTCTCATTTTCCTTGTGTCTGGTCTCCATGGGGAGAAACCCGGAGCTGCAGCAACTCTCAGACGGCTTGCTGTGCCCAAACCAATGTTGGATTGACCGGCATTGGTGGCATAGCTAGTGCCGAGCCGCCCAGCACTGGCCGAGCGCCTTGGGTGCCGGGAGGTGCCCGCTCCTTGCAGGCTGCAGCCACGTCTGGCCGCTGCGTTTGCAGGAGGAGGTGGGGTGTTTGCACTCTGCCTCTGTTTATAGGAGGGCAGGTCATGGCGTGGCTACGCACAGGGCTGCACAGAGCCCATGGCATCCCAGCCTGGCGCAGGGCAGAGGAGCCTCACAGGGAGCTGCAAGCGGTGGAGGCTGAGCCAGCGGGACTCCTGGGGCAGGGATGGGGACAGAACATGGCCACAAGGTCCCCTCAGCTCCCACACACCCTCTGCGCCACTGACCTAGCCCTTTTTGGAGGGAGTGAAAGGGGCCACATCTCCTCTCCAGAGACCTGTGCAGCTGAAGTGGCATGGAGCTGGGGGATAGAGGTTGTGCACAGGGCTGCACATCACCAGTGGTGGGTGGACGGGGGATGTGGGGTGCGGCAGGATGGTTGGGGGGGGTCCCTGGGACGAAACTCTGGGGGGATGCAACTGAAGACAGAGGCTGCCTGCAGGAAGTTGGGAGAAGAACAGCTCTGGTTTTGCCCTGCCTCCCGCCCCATGAACTTCAGTCTTTTGGGAACCTTGCAGGGAGGGGAAAACTTGACTTGATTATATCTGATAAGCCACTTTTTCCCCATACCAGAGAGCTGTCCCAGAGAGCTGTCCCGGTGGCGGGGGGAGGAGGATGCTTGGCCGAGTGTGGGCCCTGTTTGTGAAGGATGAATGAATGATTCATGGCACGGCGAGTCTCCCTGCCGTCTTCATCGTGGCAGCAGCAGTGGTTCCCTTTTGCAGCTGCTGGGTTTATCAGAGGCCGTCATGCTGGGTGGGCACCCGGGCAGCCCACACCTGCATCCCCCTAGCCTGCAGGTACCCTGCCTCCCCTGCCATTCTTCCCCAGCTCACCTGGACCATCCTGAGTGGGAAAACCCCCACTGGATGGTGACGGCGTGCAGCACCCTCACCTGCCATGACCTAGCTGAGCACTCAGTTCAGACCCTCTTTTTCCACTCCACTCTTGTTCAAAGGCGACTCCAGACTCTTCCTGCTCATGCAGGGCTCAACCTCCCTCCGGTTTCCTGCTGAATGCGTTCCTGGAGAGCTTATTCCCCTGTGGGTTCGTGCCAACATTGTGCTTTTAGTTCAAGACCTCTTCTCCCTCTCCTGTGTTTACCCAGCTGTATTTATAGCTTCCTTGTTAGGTTAAACAAGGCAAAGGATTCTTGCCTCCTCTTATCCCATGGGTTTGGCTCTGGAGGAAAACCCCTCGCGAGATGCTTCCCGCAGGAGGGGGCAGGTGCCGGCTTGTGGCTGTGCTTTTCTCTCCTTGGAAAATTTCGGCAGCTCTCCCAGCTTGTTTCCCATCATCTTGTTCAGGCATGGGAGAGGGTGGCTCTGCCCCTGCTGAAGATATAACCAAGGACGGAGCTTGGATGGGACAGGAGCTCTGCCCTACGGGTGATGCGCTGGGGCCTCACTGGCATTTGGGATGCTGATACAAAGCCAGCATGAGGAATTAGCCCTGGGATGTCTGGGGTGACTCACTGGGATGTTTAGAGAGCTTTTGGTTTTTCTAAGTGTTCCTGTGGTTACAACAGCATCGCATGTGTGAAGATCACCAAATCCCTCCAGCCAGGGATGTAGTTACCTTGCGACCCAAGTTACTACCAGCAAATCTCTCTGTACCTCCTGATGATGGTTTTCTCCTCCCATCCAGACTGTGAAGGTGGGGAAGGGTGTAGATGCCTTGCAGTTGTGGTCGGGTTGTCTTCTCCAACAGCCAGATTCCCATGGACCGTTTCCATGGAAAAAGGAAAATTCCTCTGGAAATTAGAAGCAGGTTTGCAGTGTCAGGGATCAGCGTGTTAATAGGAATTATCTCTTGAGTCTGGCTGCTTCCCAGGTCTCTGAGTCACCCTGGCATGGGAGTGGGATGGGGTGAGCTTCAGGCTCTTTTGGATGGTCACAGCACCCACAGCCCCTGGAACTTGTGCCGGGCTCTGGGGTACAGGTGGAGGGCTGGGCTGAAAGATACGATTCTTCCTTCTATCCAGTGGGATGAGTCTGGGGCATGGAAAAAAACTCTGGCAAACATCTCCTCCTCTGGTGTTCAGGGTGGGGGAGGTCCAGGAGAAGAGGACAAGAAGTCTGTCAAGACCCGATTCATCTCTGTCCTACCAGGACTGTGCGCTGCAGTCACATCTGACCTGCGGAACTTGGGCTTGCTCCACCGGGGATTGATCCTTGCTGAAAAAGCTTAGGAGGGGTTTCGGAAGGGTCTGGTCAGGGGAAGGTCACATCTGCCGGTGCCCTGCTCATACATGTTTCTTGAAGAGAAACAGTCCTCTTCTTTTGGAGAGGACAAGCAGGCTGGAGGGACCTTGGGTGAGACCTGGCACAGTCGGATGTGGGGCTGGCCCATGCAGGTAAGAACATGCATCGACCAGGAAAGGGGAGGACGCTGAAAGTGTTTTGGAAATCAACCTGGGGCTCCCCAGAGGCTGCTCAGCTCTGGTCCTCTCCTCTCAATACAGAGATGGCCGAAATAGAAACAGCCTAATAAAAACGGTTACAGACCCGCAGAGATTGCCTTATAGGGAGAGGTGGTGGAAAAGTTTAGGGCTCCTTCTTCTAATGAAATCCTGATGGTGGAAAGAAGGTCATTTGGGCATCTTCTTGTTTATGCCACTTCCTAAAGTGAAAACAAGAGATGCCAAGCCTTGTTGAAAAGCCAACGCTGGAGACACACCGAGGGGAAGAAAGGATGGGAGAAGCTGCCAGCTTCAGGGGAGCCTCATCTCTGCGGCAGTTCGGAGAGAGTCTTCTGACTTTGGGAGAAAGGGACTGCCCCCAAATCCCATCCCACCTTGGGGAGCCCCGAATGGGGCTCAGGGCTGCTGCCTACCATCCTGCTGGCAGTCTGAAGGGATGCGGATGTCCCTGCAGAAGAGCGTGTGGGAGGCAATGGGGCACAGCATCCCTCGAGCACATCCCTGTGGGCTGGTGTGGTGATGCCTGTCCAGCTGTTTCCTTCACCTTCCTGTCCTTTCACCAGCCTGTTCCTCTGGGACCAAAAACCGTGTGTGCTTCATCCTGGACAGACTGATAGCTGCAGCTAGAGCCAGGGACCTCGCCAGCCTCTCTTTGATGAAGGTCGGCATGCGTTTCAGTGCCTCTTGAATTTGATAACACCACGAAAGGCGCAATTCAGCCCTCGCCTTCCTGCAAAAGTAGCTAGGAAAAAACAAAAAGTGCCGTCACGTCCATCGTGAGCCGGCACAGCACCGTGCCAGGGTTGTGACAGAGCTCCTGACAACTGTGCTGCAACAGCCCCACAAAGATCCCCAGGGATGGCTCAGCCGCGGTGGCCCGGCTTGGCTTTGCAAAAGCTACTGTCACGCAGGGTGCCCAGGCCAGCTGGCATCTCCCCAGACTTTCTTGCAGGGCCAGGGCCAGCCCCCAGCCCCTGGGGAGATCTACAGGAGCCTTTCCTTTGCTTTCCATGAGTTTTGCTCAAGGCCTCAAGGCTTAGGAGGAGCTGGTGGACCCAACCAGCTATTGCTCCATCCTTGTCTTGCAAGGGCCAACACGCAACCCCGGGGGGTTCCTCGGTGCTTTGGCTGCTTTTGATTTTTTTTGCTCTTGCGAGGCTCCCGGGGGGCTGTTTTGAAGTTCCTTTGAGGCTGGTCCACCCCATCCTGGCTTTCAGTTTTGCAGCTTTATGGCTGGACTGTGGCTGCACCCAGGAAAGCATCCCTTTTGCCTCGGCATCCCTGATCCTGCACCCTGCTCTGTTCATCCTCTCCAGCTAGCGCTGTGCCTGGCGTCCTTGTACCCCCAGCACCCAAAAAGTAATTTGGTGCCTCAGGGTCCCCATCTGCTGTGTTCCCCCTCCCCGCAGCACTGGGGGCAGGTGGTGCAGGGAGCAGGGTGCGCCCCCCCCTAGATGCCTGTGACTGCACAGCGAGCAGCTGGAGTGAACTCCGGAGGTCCCAATCTCTGGGAGCATTCTGTTGGCACAGCTCTTGATCTGCTGTACATCCCCATCCCTCCTGCCCAAACGGAGGCTGCAGATATGCACCAGGCTCTCTGGCAGCTGCGACAGCCAGGTGGTTTGCCCCGGAGGTGCCTTGGAGGTCTCCACTCATCCGGCAAGGCGCTGGGGTTTGGACTTGGAGCAGTCCAGGAGGAGGATACTGAGATGCCTGGGATTGGATAGAGTGGCAGTGGTGCTCATGCTGCGCCTGGGATGGGATAAGGATGTAAGCGAGGCGAGGTCTGTGGGGAAGGTCATCTTGGTTTTAAGCCCTGGGGTGCAGCTGGAAGCGCGAGAGGGGTGCTGGAGCAGCATATCCCTCTGAGTCCCCAGCCGATGTCCCCATGAGATGTGCCCCAGCAGGATGGTTAATGGTGAGCAAGTCCAGCCATGCATGAAGGATTTTCTTCCTCCGGTGCCTGAAAAGGTCCTTGAGGGCTTTTTTTTTCACTTATTTTCCCCATCTACCAAGGGCAGAAGGGTGCGGCAGCATTTAACCCTCCTGGGGCACACGGGACCTCAGCAGTGCTGCCAGTGATGTGGCTGCTGCATCTCCATCAGCAGCGGCGTTTCAGGGATGGCAGCAAACGCCTCTCCAACATCCCCCACTGCAACCAGAGGAGGGTGGAGCGGAGCCGGAGGCAGCTTTTGTGGCCAGCTCTATGAATTTCCAATTACCAGCTCGCCTTGCCACCGTGCAAGAGGTTCCTGCACCTAATTTTTGGTGAAACAATCCATTTTTTTCAGTAATTTAATAGCGTGGGCAGGCTGCTTGCTGACAGAGAGCCAGCAGCCGGCACCAAGGAGCCTGTGTGCCGGGCTGCGGGCTGTAACCACCTTCCCCGGGCGAAGCAGGAATGCTGACCTAATAGAAAAGACATTTAAAGAGGAGTTTTGGACAGCGGCTCGGCTCGGATTCGGCTCACACGCACGGCTGCTGGCTGCAGCGGGGTCTCTCCATGCCCCGGCAAGTCCCAGGGACTGGCACAGGCAGAGGGGACATCCCCGATGGGAGCTGGGCACCAGGGCATGGGCCCTCTTGACTGTGCTTCGTCACAGCAGCTGCTTTATTTTCTGGAAAAAAGGTTGCTCTGGGGAGGTCGTCGCAAGTTGTGAGCTGAGGCTGGGTTCAGCGCCCGGCTGTGGCTCTCCCAGGGCTGGAAAAGCCGTGGTGTTTCGCTCTGACATTTTCCAAATGAGATGTTTTGATTTTTTTTTTTTAATTTTATTTTATTCCCCGCCCCAAGGTAATGTTTGGAAGCCAAATTTAGCTCAATTTAACTCAAACCATTTTAAAAAAGTAAAACCACTGAAAACTAAACAAGGCCTATCATTTAGAACAAAATGTTTTGGTTTTCATTTTCCTTTTGGCATGAAAGACAAACTTTTTTTTTTCCATTTTCCTCCTGACCTACAAACAATTTTATTATATTTTTTTTTGTTCCTCCTGGTTGTTTCCCAAGACTGCGTTGTGCACCATGGCCGGGGGACAGGCGAGCCCCAGTGCTGTTCCCAGGGAGACAGGGGTCCCGGGCCGGATGCTTCCCCATGGAGGCCAGTGTGGTTTTGCAGAGACAAGCGGGAGCCGCTCTCCCCGCTGCCAGTACTGACTCAGCGGGAGCTCCTTGTGGAAAAGGGAGGCCCCTGGGGGTGGGATTTGGGATTTGGGTCTGTCCCAGCTCTCCTGGAACGATGTGAGCCCCAGGGTTGAGCCCCGCTGGTACCCAGGCTGGGCAGGGCTGTCCCACGGGTGCTGTGCCCTGCTGCTGGGCATCCCCGCCAGGAAGGGCGAGCTCTCGCATTGCCTTGTCTCCTTGTTTATTCAGGTTTAAAATTAATCTGACCTTCCCCCGCTCAGGCTTGTGCAAACACAGCGTGTCCCTGAGTGGGGAGCTCCTGCCAGCCCAAGGGGAGCCCTTTCCATCCCCAGCTTGTGCTGTCGCTGTCTCCTCTGGGTGAGGTCCCCACCAGCCTTGACCCCTTCTGTTGCCTGCTGACCCAGGCCTGCATCCTCCATCCTTTGTCAAATCTCAGCTCCCTGCTCTGCCTCACCTTCACCAGGCTGTCGGCCAGGCGGGAATCGGAGAAGAGATGTTGGGGAGCGGCACCGGGGCTAGCCCTGATTCAGAAGCGAACACCCGACTCATCCACCACCTGATTTTATTTTATTCCCCTCTCAGTGCCTCGCTGCATACCGCAGCCGTGCTTTTTATAGCCCCCAGCTGCAGCCTCGGCACGCTCCTGGCCAGCTCCCCACTGCGGCCCCGCTTGCTCGGTGCCAGCAGCCCCAGCCGGGGTGGGGACGGATGCTGTCCCCGGGGTCCCTGCGGCGGTTCAGCAAGAGGAGAGTGCGGGCTGCAGAGGAAGGCAGATAATTAAACCCTAACCCGGAGCCACGCTCCCGTGCCGGCAGAGGCGTTTAAAGAGCTGCATTAGTCACCCCGTCGCAGCCGGCGCGTGCCGCGTGCCAGGTCAGAGGCGAGCAGCAGTGGCCCATCCCTCACCGTCCCCTCTGGTGCTGCCCAGGGGTATTTCCAGTCCTCTGGAGCTGCCAGCTCCTTCTGTTAAACGTGGCCAGTTCTCTTCACTGTAGGGGGTGTCAGTGGTCCCCTCTCCACCCCCAGTTCCCCACCCCAGGCTCTGGCAGGGTTGCACTGCTATGAGAGAGGTTAGAGGGAGGTCAGAGGTTCCTGACTGCTCCCCAGGAGCGCTTTTACGAGTGCCTGGGGCTTGCTGCTGTATTTCCACATCCCGCAGCCGTTTCTGTGGCTGGGATGCTGCTATGGGGTCCGGAGCGAGGAGGAGGAGGAGGAGATGAGATGTGCAGTTCTGTTGCAGGCTGCGTGCTTGGAGCATCCCCCTATTGGGATACAGGGTTTGCAGAGCATGGACGGACAGCCAGCAGGCAGGGAGCAAGCATCCTCGCTGGGAAGCAGCGGGGGGCGGGGGGGCCGGCGGCTCCCTCCCCATGCTTTCTCCAGACGTGATTTCACCGCCGCGGGGAGGGAGCTCGGCCAAGGGACGGGCCCTGTTCGCCCTGACAGCACCCGGCTCGCTTGCCGGGGCGTTAGTCATTTGGGCCATGGCTGGGGATGGGGTGTGCCCGGGTCCCCACGAACCAAGGGGACGGGGGGCTCGGTGAGCCTGCACTTTTGGGATGCTGCCAGGGAAAAGAGGGAGGGATGGGGGCAGGGATGGATGGGGGGCTTCTGGGCTCACAGCACACTGTCCTCTCCTTGGTGCCCTGGGGAGAAGGCAGAGGGCAGCGGTGGAGCCAGATGTGTGCTGGTATCTCTGGCTGAGCAGGTGGGCCTGGGACGGGGCCACTTGTGCCGGGCTGATGCCTGCAGCTCCTCCCCAACCTCCTGGTGTGACTTTTCGGAGCTGGGCATGGCAGCATGGAGGCAGAGGAGATGCTGCAGGGAGGCAGCATCCCGCTTCAGGGATGGATATGGGGAGATATCCCGAGGAGAGGGCTTCTGCAGAGGTTGGTGGGTCCCTGGGGATGGGGGGGTGGGTCCCCAGGTGCCCAGGAGCCACATGGGACCCTGCCATGTCTCCTTGCTCTGCGCAGGCACCAGGGGCGTTGGGTGCCCAGGGCTAATTTTAAACCTCGACCAAAACACCATCCAGCTTGTTCTGCCTCCGGCGGGGAGGCAGGGAGAGGCCAGGCAGTGAAATACCGGTGGTGCTGCCATGTGGCTGCTGCCAAGCAGCTGGGGCCAGGCAGCCTTGCCTGCACGCAGGCAGGGCAGTGGGCAGGGGAAGGCAGGCAGCTGCGGGGTCGTGGAGGAAGGGATGTGCAGGGGTGGGTGTTCCAGAAGTGCCAGCTGTAATTTTAACCTGGTGCGGGTGGCTGCAGAGGGGGGGACCTCCTAAACCTGCTCCTACCTGAAGGTGCCGGGCTTCACCCCTTGAGGGTTGGGGTCTCGCTGGCAGCACTCCAGTCCTTGGGCAAGCCAGGGGTGGACGGAGGGGCTGCGGGAAGGGGGAGCTGCTCGTGCTGCCGGCCAGGTGCCGAGCATGCCGGGAGAGGGGAAAGCCTCCGAGACTCGTTCTGAAACAAGGCTGCCCTTTTATTCTCCTTTATGACTGCATTTTAATATCCACAAACACCCCTCCCTCCCCAGGCTGCTGCCAGCAGAGCCTGTATCGCCTGCTCTTGGCCTGCTGAGAAACCCCGGCCAAACCCTGGGCCCCAGCGCAGGGGAGAGGATTATTTTTCCCCCCTTGTTTTTTTTAATATATGTTTTCTATAGCTCTAATTAGACAGGCTTGAGCCCCGGCCAAGCCAAACACACCTGGGGGAGCCTCGCCTTACAGACCCCATCTGCTGTGTCGGGGGCTCTGCTCCCCGCACAGCCACTGCCTGGCCCCTTTATAGGGGAGGGGGCTGCTGGGGTGGGGGGGTAGGACCGCTCCCACGCCAAGCCACCGAGCAGCCTCCGCAGAGGAGGAGAGCCCAGCAAGGCAGCACAGGGAAATGGTGCAGAGGCAGCGGGGGCACCCGGCGGATCCCCGTCCCACGGCAAGAGCCCCGTCCAGCGTGGAGCTGAGGTATCTCACCCCCTCCACCAGTGCTGCTGTGGTGGCACAGGGCTCTGCGCCCACCGGGGCAACATGCTGTGGGAGGGGGGTGCAGTGGGTACTAGAGAGGTTTTGCTTTCCCGGATTGACAGCATGTGTGCATCAAGGGGTCACAGCCCCCAAAATCTGCGTGTGCCCAGGGAGGGAGGATGTGTGTGTCCAGGTACGTGCCGTGCTGTGGGACCACCTACCCAGTGACACCCATCCAGGGACCTTTTGGGAATGCGAGCAGGGGACATCAATGTGCCAGGCCACCACAATGGCTTGAACTGAGAGCCAAATCCATGCTGGGCTGAGCTTCGGGTGCTTCTTCCCATGACTGCTGGCTTTCTTGTGGGGCATTTTAGCTGGGCTTTTATCCTTCTGGTTGTTTCAGGGGCCACCCTGAAGCCCCCATTGCCTGCAGGCTGAGCAGCACCAGCACCCCTACACCAGGGTCTGGTGGGTCCCACGTTACATCTGTGCCTAGCTGGAGCCAAGGGAGCTCTTCGGGGGTCTCTGCTTGCCCACATTGGAGTCCCACCTCTTCTGGGACAGGGGTGCACACCCTGATGGTGTGATGTGGGCCAGGGAGGACCAGCACCCTTGGGTGGCACCCAT
Source organism: Sula dactylatra (assembly GCA_013389905.1). Lineage (NCBI taxonomy): Eukaryota > Metazoa > Chordata > Aves > Suliformes > Sulidae > Sula > Sula dactylatra. The sequence goes on along the minus strand of WEKW01025044.1, from coordinate 225,807 downwards.
TGCCACAGCTCATCTTGGAGGACATTTCCTCCTCCCCTCCACACACTGTCTCCCAGAGATGTGCAGGGGACAGCACTGTGCCTCCTGCTCCACCCCCAGGGATCCATCCCCTCCTGCTCTGTCTCCCAAGGGGTGAGCAGGCAGCACCGAGCAGGCATCACTGCTGCAAACTGCCCTCCCGGTGCCTGGGGTGCCACTGACCACTCCAAGGAGGAGCTCCAGCAGCCACTTTGCCCTCCACCACCTTGGCTGGTGGGGTGGAAATGCCTGCAAAGAGAAATACCAGGTGCTTTGGGATGCACCTCTCCGGTACACCCAAGCCCTTTGCACCAGCATTGCTATCTTGGGTCAATAATAACTGTAGTGACAACTTAAAATATAAAAAGCAGGATCCAGCCTCACCAGGACCTGCTGGCTCCCTTCAGGTAATGGACTGGGCTGGTGGGGGTTGTATAGGTTGGGACGTGCCTCCATCTCCCTCCAGCAAGTGTGCCAGCCTGCAGGGTTTCCCTGTGCATGGGAAGATTTGGGAGCATGGCGGCTGCTGGTCCTTGGTGCCTCCGGATGGAGCCAGGACTATGCAGAGGGCAGCTCAAGCGTTTCACGAAGGATTTCAGAGCTGCCTTGGCCTCCAGTCAGAGCAGGCTGCAACGGGAACATTTCGAAATTCTTTTGGACAAGGAAAATTCCACAGGCAGCCCCCCTCCGGAGAAAGTTTGGGATGGCTGAAATGTTTGGAGTGAGAGGCTGCTTGCTTTTGTTTACTCTGAACTGTAATGTTGGGGGGGGGAAACCCCAAAAGGAAAAAAAGAGACAATAGGAGCCTGTAAACAGAGCTGGCCCCGAGCAGGGCTGGGGCGTCTCTCCAGCACTGTGGAAGGAGATGTGTCAGCACGCTCACTGTGTTGCCCTGCTTTCCCCCCCAGCTCGGATACATTCGCACTTAATCTTTCAGGAGAACTTGGTTGGGTTTTTTTCCCCAGCAGAAAATGAGCCAGTGGGTGTTTTTCCAACCTTCTCAACTCAGGCAGGGCACAGCCCCCATCCCCTGGCCCTGCACCGCAGCCCCCAGCTGTGGTGGTGGGCTTCTGCCCCAGCTTTTCCCCACCTCTTGCCACTTCCCCGCCTCTCCTTTTGGCTTGGGGGCTGCCATCTGATTGACCTGGCACGAGGTGGGGAACACGGATGCTGCCACAGCAAAGTGTTTCCCCAACCTCGGTTCCTGGCATATGCATAGGCATCCTGCTGCATCCCCCAGACTGTCTCCCCTTAGCAAAGCAGGCAGGGTTGCCTCCATGCTTGGAGAAGACAAGCCATGGTTATCCCACCAGGTGTCAGAGCCTGGCACCAGCGTCCTCACCTCAGATATTGCCAGGTGTCTGCAACTGCCATCCTCCCCCAAAGCAGGGACACAGCCAGTGGGGTGCAAAGGGTTAACGGGCCACCCTTTGGTGGTGGCTTTATTTGGCTGCCCAGGTGGCCCTTAATGACACCTGAAATCCCTCTGCCGGCCCAAAAGGGATTTTGTTTTGCAAAAGGAGCGACAGCAAATTGCTAGCTGGGGGAGTGTTTCTGCCACAGCACGGTGAGCTGTTTATTTTGGCCCTGCCGCCCTGCAGCGTTTTGGCTGACCCGGGCACCTTCATGCCTCAGGGATGGAGCTGAGCCCAATGGCTCCCAGGCACTGCAGCACGGGGAGGGATGGGGGGAGCACCAGACAGGGGGATGCTGTGGGGCCCCTCTCCTGCCTGGGGTTCCCAGCTCCAGGCTGGAGTTCATTGGGAGCATCAGGAGGAGCTGAGCTTGCATGAGGCGCTCACATATATGTACATTCTCATATATATGTATGAGCCCTACCTATATGGATGCATATGCTCTTCTATCAGCTCCAGGGCCAGCTTATGGGGAGAGTTTATTCTGGGTGATGCAGATGCTGCTGGGGAGATGAAATGCCGGGGTGCAGGCTGGTACCCGGCTACCCCATTGTGCTGGGAGCTGTGGGTTCACTGAAACCTCTGCCAGGCTGGGCTGAGTCCAGGAGCAGAAAAATATCCCAAATCCTAAAACATTCCTGGGACAGGAAAAGCCTTTCCCACCCTACTTTAATCACAGGGTGGCCCAGCTCCCTGTCGGCGGGTCCCACCCGTGTCCCTGTATCCGGCACCATGCCCGTCCCTGTCCTGCAACCCTATGCTGAGGACAGTGGGGATGCAGCCCCCCCACACCTCCATCCCTCCGTCCTAAAAATAATCTCCCAGCTATAAAGAAACCCACCGATGCTACAGCTACAGCACTGGTGGGTTTCTTTACAGCTAGGAGATTATTTTTAGGAATTTCTCCGGCGCGTGGCTTCAGGGGGGGAGCATGGGGATGGGGACGGAGCAGGGGGGCCCTTCTCTCCCCCCTCCAAATGCAACGCTGCCAGCTGGCGTGGCGTCGGGGCTGCTGGCTGCTAACAGAGCCCTCGCTGTTTTGGCCCTTGCTGATGCCTCTGGTTACAGTGGGGAGCCAGAGACTTCTCCTTCCCGTGGGATGGAGCAGGGGAGGGCGGAAATCAAGGCGTTGGGGTGGGAGTTTCCCAGCTGGGGTAAGAGCAGAGCCTGACCTCCACGAAGCCGCCAGCATGCCGAGGTGTGTGGTGGCCCCCCGGCCCCCCAGCACTGGGTCCTGCTAACAGCTGCCGGCCCCACAGAGGAGAGGTGACCCTCGGGATATGGAGGTGGGGGGTGGGCTTAGCTTTGAACACCAGTGGGGCTGTGGTCGGTTGGGCATCGCCAGGGGATGTCGTGGAGTGGGTTGGTCTGGTTTGGACGGAGATGTGCATTGCACCTGGCTGTGGAGACAGAACTGGTTTCCTGGGCAGCACTGGGGTTAATGCTGCATTCAGGCTGAGCTGGGGTTGACCACACTTCTGGGCTGCATTGGTTTCAGCCCCACATTTGGACTGTGTAACCCCGTGATTGGGCTGTGCTGGGGTTAACCCCACATTTGGGCTGAGTTGGGGTTAACCCCACTTCTGGGCTGTGCTGAGTTTAACCCCACATTTGGACCATATAACTCCATGTTTGGGCTGTGCTGGGTCTAACCCCACATTTTGGCTGGGCTAGGTTTAACCCCACTCCTGGGCTGAGCTGGATTTAACCGTGTACTTGGGCTGTACTGGAATTAATCCCAAGTTTGGACTGCCCTGAGTTAAGCCCCACACCTGGACTGTACTGGGTTTAGCCCCACATTCAGGCTGCATGCAGGGCTTATTGGACTGCACTGGCCTCACAGGGAAAGGCTGCAACTTGTTTTAGTGGTTTTACTGGGGTAATTCCAGTGTGCTTGGGTTGCAGTGGCTGCAGTTGTGCATGTGTGTGTGCTGGCTCAGCTCAGCTTGGAGCCCATGGGTGCCCAGCACCCACTGAACCAGTGCAGAGGAAAGCAGCCCTTTTTGAGGTCCCCAAGGCACTGGAGGGGCTGGGACTGTGAACAGGGCTCTCCCTTTGGCCTGGGGGAGCATCACCTGGCAATGCCCAAGGTGGGTGAGGAGTTGGGGACTGTGCATGGCCCCAGTGGCCTTGGCGGTGGTGGGGGACATGCTTCCCTCCCTGCCAGCACCCATTGCTGGACTTTCTCCAGGCGCCCAGAGGCTGGGAGGGTGACAGCAGCATTTAGGGGACATGGGTGGCTGGTTGCCAGGGACTGTCCCAGCAGCAGGGTTGATGCTCCCCCCACCCTGAAGGTGCATGTTGATGCAATGATGATGGTGGAGGTTACTGATGCTGCAGGGGTGGGGTGCTGCTGAGTTTCTGGGCAGATCAGCGGCCAAGGGGATGGATTCGGGCCACGTCGCAGCTCCTCAGAGCGGGCCACAGTGCTTCTGCAGGGCTGACAGGGGGAGCAGGGGTTAGTGGGGCACTGTGCTCCCAACCTCACAAGAAAACAAGAAGGGAATTCCTGCTACTTTGAAACGCTACCGCCCTTGGCCACGAGACGTGTTTTCCACAGCGGGCACTGGCAGAGAGGAGGGTCTGGGGTGTGGGGCCAGGGATGCTCCCCTAGCCGAGGGGCAGGAGTACAGTGTGATGCCATCTCTATGGCATTAGAGCCGGCCAGTGTCAGGCATATCCCGTTGCAGAGTGGCTTTTTGCAGGTGGGTGACTCCGGCAGGGCCCAGCATGCAGCAGGCAGAGCTGCAAAGTGCTTTTGGGTTGCTTTATTTGCCACATCTCTGTTGCAACAGTGATGCCCTGGACCACCCTGGGGAAAGGTTAGGAGGCACCCCAGCTTTCTGTGTTCATTGGAGAGCACCTCGTGTCTCCCTGCTGCCATCTTCAGCCCTGCAGTACAGCATCGTCTGCTTGTGTGTCCCCCCACCCCTGGCTCTGCGTGCGGCTCATTCTCTTTGAAGAGTAACTTCAAATGAAGCAAAGGAAAAAAAAAAGAAATCCAAAACCCACTGTCTTTCAAAGCACTGAGTGCAATGGAAAGTTGGCCTCCCCCAGGAATCTATGCTGGGCTTTGCCAGGCCACGGCAGGGCATGGCACAGAGCGGCTGTGCTGTGGGACTGTCACACCCCATATGGGCATCGGTGCCAGTGCACATGGCTGTGATTTTGAGGGATGTTTTATGTCACAGAGTTTCGATTTGGATGCAGGAAGCGGCTCACAGCAGGATTTCTCCCCGCAGCTCCCAAAAAACTTTTGGATGAGCTAAAATGCCCAGGAGGACAGCAGCGTCGGTGCAGGATGGAGAGCGTCACCTTGTGTTTCTGGCTCACATCCACATGTGACACGCACAGCCTGGTCACCCTGGCCATGCCGGTGATGAGAGCATCCCGTGACAAGGGAACAGAGTCCGGCACTGCTGCCCTCTCTGCCGGGGCCAAGCCACAGCCCCAGGCTGGGCTGGGTCCCTCTGCCCCAGCCATGGCCTTGGGAGGTCACCCAGCCCCGGGCGGGTGGCAGACGCCTCTTGGGCTAGGATTAGCATGTGGGGAGGGAAAAAAGCTCCGATTGTTCGCTCTGTCCCAGCTCGGCTCCAGGACCACTGTGCCGGGACTCCCTGTCCCCAGTCTGTGTCACCGCCTGTGCAAACATAGAGGGACACTGTCTCCGCCTGTGTACCCATCCGTGGGGGTGCAGGGCCAGTGAGGAAGGTGGCCTGGCAACACACGGGCATGTGCATTCATTTGCACGCCTGTTTTCCTCTCGGCAAGGAAGTTTGGTTGCAGAAAGTAAGGAGATACTTTCTGGGCAGGCTGTTTTGCAGCACTGCCTGGCCCGGAGCGCCTGGCTCCCTGCCATGCCGCTGCACCCAGGGCGGGCGAGGGCTCCGGGTCTTCCCCCACTCTGCGGCTCCTTCCCCTTTTGTTTGTGGCCTTCGGGCAGGCAAGAAAGGGCTTGCCCTGTTTCTTCTCTCTGCGGTGATGCTTGGTCATGGCTAGGTTTTGGCAGTGCTCAGGCGGGTCATTTACTAAGCCAATGTGTGTGCCTGGGGGGGCTCGGTGCTACCTTTACCCATGTGCTGGCAGGGGAGCTCATGGGTTGCTGGGGTGAGGATGGGGACCCCTGGGTGGGCCGTGGGACAGAGGGTTCTGAAGGGCGGGAGGATGCGGGGTGGCCCTCAGGGTGAGCAGTGGGGGACCACTGGGGTGTCACTGTGGAGACCAGGGGTTGGGATGCAGCTGGGGACAGGATCTGCAGAGATGCCCTCTGCCACCACATAGGTGTTTGGGGTGAGTCTGGGTCTGTTGGCAATACCACCCACAACCAGGCTGGCTTACATCATTCCCCAGGGACATTAGCAGTGGCTGGCTGCAAATCATGCCATGCCCCTAGCTCTTCCCTTGTCCGTGCAGGGAAAGATGCCTTTCAGCATTGTGCCTGCAGGGTCATTTTTCCAGACTGGTCTTGAACTAGTCAGTGTCACTGAGACCTAGCAAACTCGTGTCAGCAGTGAGCCAGTGCCCAGAGCATATCCCCCTGCCACAGAGCAGGACAGTGGGCGATGACTGCAGCAGCTCTGCCTTCACCCTCCACAGCGTTTGCATGACAACCCAGGGTGGTTGGGAGAAGAAATGATTTTATTTTAAAACTATTTCTCTCTCTCCACACTAACACACTCTCCCTTCTCCCTGAACCTCACCTCCCCCCCCNCCCCCCCCCCCCAGCATCATCCCCTTAACTCTGGCACATGTGGTGTTTGGAGTTATTTTTGGTTGCTGCTTTTAAGTGTATTTTAAGTTGGGTTTTTTTTTTCCATCACCAAAATATTTTACTTTTAAGCCGAATGTTCCCAGTTACTTACCAGCATATTTTTGGCAGAGACCTTTTAACTGATGTTTCTTGGGAACATTTCTATGGGTGGTTTGGTAGGAAAAGCTTATGACAGTCTCATGAAATTATTTACGTTTGGGGCTTGCGTTTGAGGCTGCCTGGCGTGTTCAGGACAGGCTTGGTGCAGGGTGCCGCATGCCTTCCACCCTGCACTCACTGGATTGCAGCACATTGCTCGTTTCCTTTGCCACGCAGCTTGGTCTGCGACCATGGGCACCTGCCCGCCAGAGAGGAACTGGCAGCTGCTCTGGGGCGCATTTGCAGGGCTGCAGCATCCCTCCCTGGAGCTCCTGGGCTGTTGAACTTGGGTGACTCCGGGGCACAGATTTACGCCCACGAGCTGCAGCCTGTGCTTGGGGTTGGCAGGGAGCTCACTGCCTCCCGTGCTCCCAGCCCCTGCCCACCTGCAGCTGGGAGCAGAGTCCAACAATATGGGTGTAAATAAACAGGCCTGCCCATTCATGACGGGTGGGCAGAGGGGTCTTTCAGGGAGAAATGATTCAGCTATCTGTGCCTGCTGGGGGCAGGCAGGGCTGGCAGATTGGGACAGCGTGACGCTGCTGATATGGATGCCGTGAGTGATGCTGGCTGGCACGGACAGGGTGATGCTGGCTGATATGTGCAGGACAACTGATGCAGGCTAGAACAGACACCTTAGAGCGATGCTGGCTGCTGTGCACGGGGTGATGCTGGCTGGGTAGGACAGGGCAACGCTGGCTGATATGTGCAGAACAGTGTAAGCTGGGATGGACACCTCGGGATGATGCTGGCTGGCACAGACAGGGTGATTCTGGTTGTGCTATGGTGGGGAAAACCTGGTCTATGGCTAGGGTTGACCCATGGAGATGACCCATGTGCACATCCCTGACCCAGCATCCCCTGTACTTCTGGCCCCAGACCCACTGGTGATCTCTGAGTGGGGAAAAGGGGTTTCAGGGCCATTCTCCTGGGTTGAGAGACCTGAAATGGCCCAGAAGGGCACAGACCTGCACAGGCCATCCCTGCAGCAGATGCAGGGATGGGCAGTGTTATGGGTCACCCAGCCAGCCCCACTCTTGGTACAGTCTAAGCTCTCACAGACCTATTTTCCCTGGCTGTGTGAGCCTGTTCAGATCTCACTGCTGTCTCCTGACACGTAAATACAGGCCAGAATTTCTCCTTGGTCCCTTCCCATTCCAGCTGCAGCAGTGCAGGTCTCTGGACCACCCCAGGGCTGGGAGCCAGCCAGGGCTCCCGGCACAGGACTGCAATGGCAAAAAGCCCTTAATTCCACCAACCCACGCAGCCCCAAGCTCCCGGTCGGTGTTCGCCCTTTGCATCCCCGCTCAAGGCACGGGGACTCCTTAGCAGCCAGGGTCCAGCACCTGTGACAATGGCACAGACCCTGCCAGCTGCCCCAGGGGGTCCTGGTGGTATGGTCCCCACGCTGTCCCCAGCAGGATGGGGCGAGGCAAGAGGGAGATGCGGGGTCCATGGTCCTGCAGGGAAGCTCTGGGCTGTGGACCCTGCTGGCTGCCCCACTGCAGGGGTTAACACCCTCTCCCTCCCCGCTCTGCCTCCTCCAGATGCGCAGTTCCATCCCAGGCCTGGGCAGGGTGATGGTGTTCCTCGCGGCAGCCCTGGCGTCAGCCTCCCTCGCCGTCCCCGAGGGCTGGGGAGAGGAAGGTGAGCCCCCCCAAGCCCCCCACGCAGCCCCCCATGTCCCAGGCACGGGGACCCTGGGGGCACCTCATTCACCCCAGGCAGGCACAGACCTACCAGAGTCAGGGTGTAGACAAAACCCCATGGTGATGGGTGTCCTCTGGCCCGTTGCCCAGCCCCAACTGGGACCAGTCCTTCCCAGTCCCCCGTGGTCGAACCTGCATGAAGCAAGACCCCACAGCCAGCGCCCAGCACCCCACAGGGGTACAAGCTCAGGTTGCCCACCTTGGCCCCCAGCCCTGGCATGAGGTGGCACAGGGTGCTAACACCCATTTGGGGATATGTGTGTCCCTCCAGGTGTGCAGTACGGACAGGTGGGGACAGAGGTGACCCTGTCATGTGCCGGTGCCCATGCCAGGTAGGTGTTTTCCCTGCACACCGGGGATTGTTATCCGATGGGATGGTTTACTGGGTGGGCCTGGGTGACCCTGCCATCCCCGTCCTCTAACGCCGCCTGCCCCATCTCTCCTCCCCAGCTCGCCAGTGCAATGGAAGCGAGCGGGTGCTGCGGCGCTGCCGGAGGGCTCGGTCGTCAGACAGGGAGCCCTGGTGCTGCCGAGTGCCACCTTGGCCACCACAGGAACCTACAGCTGCCACAGCGAGGATGGTGGCCTTCTGCACGCCGTGTCCCTGCGGCTGGGGTGTGAGTAGCGTGTCTGTGGGCGGGAGTGAGGGGGGTCTGCTGCCCCACCGGGATGGTCCAGCGGTGCCCTGGCAGGCGCTTGCCAAGAGGGGACTTTGCAGTGACACAGGGGTCCCTGCATGCCAGCTGGGCTGTGGGACTGAGAACCCCTCACTGACCGTTGCTTCTCCCCGGACCCCAGACCTGCCGGGAGTCCCCTTTGTGTCCTGCAGAGCATCCGACTACGAGAATTTCTCCTGCTCCTGGACCTCCAGTGTGGAGACCTTCCTTCCCACCAGATACATCACGACCTACAGGTGATGTATCCCCACAGGGCACAGGCTGGGGGGTTTATGCAATGAGCCCCAGGTCCCAGCCAAATCCTGCTGGCCATCTGACCCATGCCCTGGGTTCACCTCCTGCCCCAAGGACCATGCTGCACACCAGAGCAGGTCAAGTTTTGGGGTGAGCAGAGCACCAAGCATTTGCTTGCTCCAGGGGGGGCTCCCCAGCAGCATCGGGGGGCTCACACAGGCAGGGTCCCTCCCGGCCAGTGTCTCTGCCAGCACCAGAGGGGCTATAAAAGAGAAGCAGGTCATCTGCAAGCCACCAAGCGCTTTGGCATGCTTCAGGATGAAAGGAGCCCCAACAGCACCGCTGCTTCCAATTATCCCAGCAGGCCAAATTAGCGGGCTGCTTTGAAGTCAGCCAGAGCCCATAAAGCACAGCTCTGCTGAAAGCTGCAGGAGCAGGGGGGCTGGGGCTCATTGGGGAGGGGGCCTTGTGGAGCAATGGGGGTTCGGCAGGCAGGAGGCAGTGGGAAGAAAGGACATTTGGGAGACTTAGGGTGAGGGCAAAGCCAGCTGCTGGGGAGCTGCTTTTATCACCGTCCCTGCACCTTTGCTACTGCTGCATGGTGAAACCCTGAGTGGGGGAGGGAGGTCCTCTGAGAAGGACCCTCCTGGGCACCCCACTGTCTTGTTCCCCTGGGACTCCCAGATCTTTCTGCCAGGCTGCTTTCTGGCAGGGCTGGGTATGGCGTTAGCTCTATCCCCCGTGCCATGCTGCCCATGTGCATCAATGTAGGAATGGGGTGCAGCAGAGCAGCCCCTCAGGGCTGGTGCAGAAACCTCTGTCCCTCCTCTGGGCTACAGTGGGGTTGGCTTCATGCTGTCCCCTCATCCTCACTGTCTGCTTTTCCGTCTCCCCATGACAGGAAGAAGTCACTGACAGGCGAAGAGAAGCGGAGGTAGGACTGGCTCTGCCACTGTCCTCAGTGGGGTCTTCAAGGCGAGGGCTGGTAGTCCCTATGGGGTAACCAGCTCCCCAAATCTGGGGGCCTGGGATATGGGTTTGCCCCAGGGAAGGACCTTCCCAGGAGGTACTGTGGGGCTGGGATGAGGGTCACTTCAGTCATGCTCGGAGGGACATGCCAGGCTCTGGAGGGGTGAGGGCAGCTGCCTGGACCCTTTCTGAGCAGTAACAGGGGCTGCCTCCTCCACTGGGCTCTTGGGATGGGGGTCTTTCCACATGGCACCACCTTGGTAGCACTGGCAAACTATGCATGGTGGGCAGTGGGGACATGTCACCACCCTGTCTCCCTGTCTGCAGGAACAAGAACAGGCATGTAGGGCCCTGCCTGCAGGATCCATCCCACCCCGGCACCTGCACCGTCCACGGGTCAGAGTTCTGGAGCTCCTACCGCCTGAACATCACCGAGGTGAACCCGCTGGGCTCCAGCTTCCGCCTCCTCGACGTCACCATGCAGGCCATCAGTGAGTCCCCATCTGTCCGTATGTCCATGCCTGTGTCTGTCCATCCCTGGGCTTCCAGCCCCAGGTAGCAGCAGGGAGCCCAGCACCCCTCTGCATGGCAGTGCAGTGTGACGAGGGTTCCCTGTCCTCTCCCGCGCAGTTAAGCCGGACCCTCCAGAGGGCTTGGTGGTGGAGCCCATCCCTCTGGCCCCGCGGAGGCTCCATGTGAGCTGGAAGTATCCCTCCTCCTGGCCCAAGGAGCCCCACTTCCAGCTCAGGTTTCGACTCCAATACCGGCCCATCATCCACCGCTCCTGGTCTGTGGTAAGCAGTGCACAAGGGAAGGCAAAGCTGGCGTGGGAGCAGGATGGGCATGGGTCCAGGGAGGGCAGCAAGGGGTACACTCTCCTGCCCCACAGCTCCCCTCTGCCTGGTGCAGGTAGAGACGGTGAACCTCTCTGAGGTGATCACAGATGCCTTTGCCGGGCTGGAGCATGTCGTCCAAGTCAGCGCCAAGGATTTCCTGGATGCAGGGAACTGGAGCGAGTGGAGTGCCGAGGCCCGGGCAACGCCGGTCAGAGGTGCGAGGGGAACAGGCTAAAGCCCCCAGCATCCCCACCAGGTTGCACCATCCCTCCCCAAAGCCCCTTCAGCACCCTGGGCTGCTCCTCTCCAGCCCCTTCTCCATCGCACCCATTCCCCCAGACACCACCCAGAGCAAGCCCCAGCTCCTGGGGTCCCTTAAAGTTGACTCAAAATCTGGTCCCATACACCATCCAAAAACAGGCCCCACGGTGGTAGGCAGCGCTGCAAGGAGGCAAAGCATCTCCCAGCCCCACAGCAGGCTGCAACCATGTTGCTGACACTTGGGGATTGCCCCCCACAGCCTCAGGGCAGAGTGGGGCTCCCATAGCAGCAGTAGCATCTCAGGGGCATCCTTGGGCTCATGGGACCCATGGGGCACAGGGGCATCCTTCTTTGCTCCTCTTTGTGGGTCCCTGAGATGCTGCCCATGATTTTGGGTGAGTGATTCCCATCCCCTCTGTCCTTCCAGACCCGGCCACCACAGTGAGTGAAGAAACCACTACAGACGCCAGCCTGGAGAGCCTGGCTGAGGAGCCCTCCCAGGCTCCCAACCCTGAGCCCATCAGTGAGTAGAGCTGGAGGTGGCAGGCAGGAGTGGGGACTGCTCACAGGCAGCTGCCTGCCTGGGCACACACATGGCTGAGAGTTATGGGAAGGGTCTCTTCCCCATGCCCGTGTGTGTCTGGGGTGCTGGGGTGCCCAGGAGCTTGCAGTAGGGTCCCCCTGTGGCATCCCTTGGCTGTGACAGTCTCTGTGTCCCAGACCGCAGTGACCCCCTGGAGAAGATGGCTATCCTGGTGTCCCTTGGGATCTTCGCCTTCTTCGTACTGGCTGCTGTTCTCGTCGTCACCATCCTCATCTGGTAGGTTGGGTTTTGCGAGGAAGTGGTCTGTCTGATGGCTGTCCCCATCCCACTCTGGTTCCTGAGCCCCGAGCATGGTGTTCCACATGTCCTCCTAGCCTTGTTCTGGGGTTCCTGGCCTAACAGACGTGATGGTTCATGCTCCCCTTGCCCCACTGCCAATTCAGTGCCTCTTCCCAGCACACCCCACTGGCTGTGGCACTGCCCAGCCTGCCTGGGGGTCTTTCTGATGAGCCCACACCCATGGAACCTTTCTCTGTATCCCCCAAAGATGCTGCTGCTACTAACATCCCCCCAAAGCCTCCTGCCTTCCTGGGCACTTTCCTGCTCCGTGGTCAGTGCAGAGACCCCTCCATATGCCTTTGCTCCCTGGATGTCCTGCCCCTGGGCACTGCCCACTGGTCCTGTCCCCAGGTCCTCTCATCCTGCCACTCCTGGGCTCTCCTTGCCATGCTGTGGCTCTGCTGTCTTTCCCTGTTGCCAGCCCAGCCCTGCCCAATCTCGTGACCAGCTCCTGCTGTAGCCCTGGAGCTGACCTGC
>WEKW01025044.1:188286-213404 GCA_013389905.1 Sula dactylatra | reverse complement strand
CTGGGCACAGCTGGATGGGGATGCAGAGCGGGATCACCAGGGATGTGGGCAGTTCCAGTGCCTGGGGGGCTGCTCAGGGTCTGCTCTGTCCCCAGGCTCCGGGTGAGGAAACATGGCAAGGACGAGACCAAACCCCACAATTTCTTGGTTGCTGCCACCCACTTGAAGGCGCTGCCGAGTGAGTTGAGGTGAAGGGGGGGATGCAGGGGAGGGGGTGCGGGGGGAGCAGGTCAGTGCCCTCTCTGATCCCCTGCCCTCTCTCTCAGCAGAGGCTCAGATCCTGTAGTAAGCCCTGGCCGATCCCTGCTTCCTGCACCCGCTTGCCCACGCATGGGACTTGATGCCACCTGGGTCGCCCCATGGCCGTGGACATTGCTGGAGCCCCCAGCACCCTGGGGGTGCAGGATGGACCTTAAGGAGAGAGGCTCTGCTCCCAGGAGCTTTGGGCTGCCCGTGCCTGCCAGGAGCCAGCTGGAGGCACCTCGGACTCAGGGTGGGCCAGCCCCACTGCCGGGCGCTGCTGAACACATGGGGATGAAACACTGAGCCAGTCCCACTTCACTGCCTAGTGTCAAGGGGGACCATGGGTGCAGGCTCCCAGGGGTGTCGGGCATCAGTGAGCAGGGGGTGCTGAGCCCTGCCCGTCATCCCACCACCAGCCACCAGCAGGCAGAAGGGACAACCCCCCCCCGTCCCTCTGCCTCTCACCCCCATGCTGTGGCTGGACGGAGCAATGACACCAATAAAGGGGATAGCATTGGCACTGCCCAGGCAAGACCCCCTTGCAGATGGTGCTGGGCCAGGGGAGAGGTGAGTGGCACCGGGTGAGATGCCCGCTTGGGGATGGTCCTTGCAGGAGGTGCACAGGCAGCAGGGCTGGTCCCCAAACAGGTCAGCCCACTCCTCAGGAGCCTGGCGGGGGCTGAGAGAGACCCTCACCCAGGCCAGCCCTTGCTGAGTGCCAGAAGAGGATGCAGGAAGCTGCCTGGGATTTCTCCCTTGCCCTCGCCAGCCTGGCAGCAAGGACAGGACCCTCTGCACAGCCCCCCTCACTCGGCATGTGGCCCCCTCCCCGTGCCTCGACCCAGCCCCTCTAATGGCTTCCATGTGTTGGCACCTCCCGACCCCGGTGCTCAGCGCCAACAGCCCAATGAGATCCAGATGGGGCTGGGTGGAAATTCAGGCAGCGGCGGTGCGGGGAGCATGGGGAGCAGAGCCAGCGCGGGGTGGGACCCTGCGCCCGCCCCGCTGGAGAGATATGTCACTCCTAGCTGGGCCCCAGGGCTGCCCTTGAACCCAGGGTGCAGAGGGAGCCTGGAGCAGGGGGACCTCCCAAAAGGGACCTCATGGGGACTGGGTTGGAGGACACTGGGGCAGGACTGTGCCTTCTGCAATGGCTTGTGTGCCCATGGACTGCTCTGCCTTCGCTGGGTGCCCCTGCATTCCCGCCCCAGGTGCGGTGGCGTGGGGGCTGCCCGTGCCAGTGCTAGGCTTTGCAGGGTCCCAGCCCCTCACTGCCCCTGGTGAGCGCGGTCACCCTGGATGGGGGAGATGGGGGTCAGCTCTCGATCTACAGTGTGCTACTGGGGTGGCACTGTCCTTGGACAGGAGCTGGGGTCTCCACGGAGCAAGTAAGGCAAGTCATCAGGCTGGGGAGCTATAAGGGGCCAGATCCTGCCGGGGCTTCTGGGCCCAACAGACACATCCCATCTCACAGGTGCATCCCACAACATGCCAGCTCCAGCTGTGTCATGCTGCCATCAGCTTGCTGGACCCTGGTGTCCATCGTCCAACTCAGCCAGCACCCTTTCTGATGTGTTACGGTCACCCTTACCTCCCCTTGGTCCCCAGCATGGTATGGGCAGCCCTTTCCACTTGAAAATCTGCTCTTATCACCATCAGATCCCACTCCCCTGCCACTATGGGGGGGATCAGGGCTGTGGTTGTCCATAGGATGCTGTTGAACATGGGTGATGGCCATCCCATAGCTGTGGCTCTAGTGTTTGCAAACAGCTCAGTGGTTTCCCGGCACCTGGTGCTGGTTTAGAGGCTGACGCCTGCTCGAGACACAGGAGCGCAACAGCCAGAAAATGGGAGAGAGTGTGAGCTGGCAGCTCTGGCCCCCATATCCTGCCTGCTTATAAACTCCAGAAAGCTCAGGCATGTTCCGAATAGAAGGGGGCTGTTTCTGGCCGGGGGAGCAGAGACCTCCAGAGCCTCACACATCCACAAGGGAAGGTGTGCGTGCATTGAGCAGGCAAGCTCAGGTAAGTAGATGAGAAATGACAGGCAGAGGGGACCCATAGCTTTGCTGTCCCTATGTGCCAAGCCCTGTCTCCCATTCCTTAGCTGGGGCTTGCCTGGCCAGGCAGTAGGGATACCCAGTTCTGGTGACCAGGGCAGCTTGAGGGCAGGAGATGCCTATCTGGTCCTCATCACCGCATCCTGCTGCCCTTGGTCCTGGAGGGTGACCCCTTTCCTCTCTGATGGAAGCTTTAGAGATGGGATCTGCCACCCATTTGGCAGCTGGAGATACCAAGAGCAGGAGAGAGGTCTGCACGCCACCATGAAGTCCTGCCTGCCTCCACTGCGGCTGCCTGTTGGGATGCCCCATGGCTTGGGTCCCTCCCCCAGCAGCCTGTAAATGTGATACACAGGCATTTGGGACCCCAAGGAACCAGTAAGTTCTGAGCTTGAGGGGCTAAAGATGCTTGGTGCTGGGTGCTGCACTCCCAGCTGCCAGGGGGAAGGATGCCCTGGCGCTGGACATGGGTGAACAGGGCTTTTCACTGGACTAGTGAAGATACAAGGGGAGGGCTGGGGTGAGCAACAATCTGGGATAAAGGAGAGGGCTCTAGATGCCAAAGTCAACTTTGCCTTCAAGCCGTGGAGAAGAAAAACAGGAAAGGACCATGAGAGCAGTCCCACTGCCGGCACCTCCCTGTCCCACCACGGGGCCAGGGCACTTCCTCCAGGGCTCAGGCTCTTCGGTGGCTTGCACAGCCACTGAGCGAGCAGGAGGCTTCCTGCTGCAGGCTGGAGCCCTGCCTGGACGCACCCTGCCCAGAGAAGGCAGAGGCGCTTCCAAACTTGCCTTGCTGTCATATCCCACCCTCCCCAGGGCGGATGCTGTGCCAAGATTGCAGCAGGAGCTGCTAAAAGCCAGGCCTGGGGATGCTGAGGCTGTGCCAGGTCGAGGCAGCCTGTGGGCTGCATCCATGAGGAGCAGGGATGGGTCTAGCTCCCTGGCATGGGACAGGGACCAGCCCAAGCCCAGCAGGAGAAATATGCAGGACAACATGGCCCCAGTCCTGCTGGGGCACAAAATTTCCAGCAGGAAATGCCACATGCCAGGGCAGGTCCCCAGCACTGAGGTGCAGAAAGGCTCATGTCCGTGCTCCATGTCTCCATCCTGTGCAGGGTGGCCCCATCCATAGCATCTTTCAGACAGGGGCTCGGGTGCAACAGCTGCCTAGCTGTGTGCACGGCTTGTTTGGGAAAGCAATAGCCTGGGCCAAAGCCATTGTGGCAGGGCACCAGTTGTGGACAGTTGTGCAGCGGTGCCTGGGCTGCTTGACTGCCATAGACCCTGCCAAATATCTGGGCTGGCCCTCAGGCCCCAGCCTCCACCTCTCCCTGCCTCGCTGCCAGGGTCAGCAGGCATTTTGCAGGGGAGGAGGAGGGTTGCATAGGACTGTGAAGCAAAACAGTCTCAACTTACCTCTCATGGCTGCTCCTTCTTCCTTCTCTGCCATGTTCTGAGTCAAGGAAAGAAGTAAAAGCAGACCCAGCACGCCAAGGGAGCCATAGAGGCATGAAACTTATATGTCATGAGGCAAGAGAGAAAGTAAATAGTACATACACGGTCAGTGATTCAGCAGGGAGGGAAGGATACATGGAGTGAGGGAAGGAGCCATGCAGATGTATAGATGGATGCATGGATCAGTTGGCAGAGGGAGGAAGGGATGGATATATGGGTCAATGCATGGATGAATGGATGGATAGGCGGTTTGGACACCCAAATACCATTGTAAGCATCAAAGATGCTTATTATGCAGGGGCTGACTTGTGAAGATGGCTGGGAGGCCAAGTGCGTAAGGCTGGTGGAGGGAGGCCCATGGGCAGAACAAGGACGGTGTTTTGGCACAAGTCCCAGGTGTGACCCATGCACCCAGTCCCCCCCCATGGAAGTGGCATCATAGCTGACATGAGGAAACAGAGTCTGAACTGTTACTGGTGCAGGTCCCAAGAGTGTCAGGGGAGAGCACGGGACATCTCCAGAGACATTGCATCCATCTCAGGAGCTGCTTCCACCCTTCCACCTCATGCTGTCGGGGCACTGGCAGTGGAGGAGCAGCACGGACCCTGCCCCGGGGACACAGTAAATTCAAACAAATGCTTTAGAAACCCAGTGCTGAGCACTGATCCTGGCCATAGCTTTCATCTCACTTGCATGCGGGATATATCTGCCTGGGTCTTGCTAGAGGGTCCAAGTGCCCAGCCCACTGGAGACCCCTGAGATCACCCATACTCCCTCTTACTTACCTGCCTCCCTTTCTAGCTGCCATAGGCCTGCAAACTCCTTGCCCATCATCAGCCCTTTCCTGAAAGAGAGAAGGGGAGACCACACCTGCCAGACCAGATATGCTGGCACCCAAACAGATATAGAGAGGGGAAAGGCCTGAGACATCTCTTCTTGCTGCCCCATTGTAGGCTTCTCCCTGCAGGAATGGATTGTTTCTTTCTTTGCTAGCTGGGGCTGGTCCCCTCCCTGCCTCCAGGCTGCTTTTGGTCTTTCATGGCCGGGAAATGCCAAGCACGTGGCCGCAGAGATGCTGGGAGGCTAAAGCCAGTAGCTTAGCTGTGCCCAAGCACTGCTTCTCACGATGCTCTCAGGAAATGGCTGCTCCTTCCTCAAAGCAGCAGCAGCTCTTCAGATGAACTCACTGAGTCCAGGACTTTCCTGCCAGCTCTTTTTGCACTGCAAGCTGTTGTCCAAGCAAAAGTTCCCAATGTTTTGTGTGCCTGCAATGAAGTGTGGCGGTACTGAAGGACACACACAGTCATATTGCTTTTCACAGCACTGCCCACTGCATATTCCTCGCACACACATCTCCTCTGCTGTGCAGCATGAGGACCATATATCCTCCACGCCGCCATGTTACTTTCTCAGAGGAGATATCTCCTTCCTTCCCCATGGCAGAAACTCCATCTTCTCCAGATGCCTCCGGAGCTTCAGGGACTGAAACAGAGCAGGAGGTGCTTTGGGATCTGCCCTGGGAAGGGACAGGGAGCCTCCCTATCAGCTCTCCTCCCATCAGCTGCACTTTGTGGTCCCCTATGTCCACTGCCACATCAGCTGCTTCATCTGCAGGGGCAGACCAAGCAAAGAGAGGTGATGGACAGCATGGCCCAGCCCTATGCAGGAGGTCCTCAACCAGATGGGGGACTCCAGTGCTCCCCAGGTTTCCAGGATTGCATGGAGCAGGCGCTGAGCAGACATACAGCCCCCTACTGCAGGGCCTTTCTCTGCATCCTGAAAGTGATGGCCTGGAGTTAAATGTGACTCTGGGAGTCTCATGTGGCTTCGCAGGGTTACAACACCCGGGGCCCTCCCAGCATAGAAACAACACTCAGCCTTTACTCCACACTGGGAGATCCATCCACCAGATGTAGCAGCAGCTGAGATCCACATACATGCTCAGTCCTGGCATAGTCACCTCCGTGCTGATGGATCTGAAGGTGGTAAGGTTGCTACAAGTGCCAGGTCTGGGTCTACACCTGGGATCTCCTGGAGGATGCTGACTGATCCCCAGGAGGATCTGCTAACCTAGAGGGCACTGATTCGCAAGGGAATGTTGACCTGGAAAACACCAGTCACCAGGAGGATCTGCTGACCTGGAAGGCACCAATACTCAGAAAGATGCTGACCTGGAAGGCACAGATCCTGAGGAGGATGCTGACCTGGAAGACAGTGATGCCAGGAGGATGCCAACCTGGAAGGTACCAATCCCCAGGGGGCTGCTGACCTGGAAGGCACTGATCCCCAGGACATGGTGCTTTTTCCCTCACTCCAGAACACTTCTTTCAGCTCCCCACTTATGCTGGGCACCAGTTTAGACAGGGACAACTCCAAGGGCTTGGGCTGGGGATCCACACTCAGGCACACATCCATGGCTGGCTGCAAAAAGCCCAGTGAGCTGCCTGCAGGAAGCTGAGGCAACACCACCTCTCCCAGTTTCCCTCCTCCCTGGAGGTCCCCGCTGGGGCTGGGAGCTGCTGCCCAGCTATGGGCCAGGGGAAGCATGGACCCCAACTCCTGCCAAAACAACCCATCCTTCTGCAGGCAAGAGGGATGCCCAGATACTATTTTCCCACTAGATGGCAAACATTGCCTTCAAAACAGCCTTTTGAGGAATTATGTGCCTTGCCTGTGAGAGGAGGCTGAGAAACCCGTCCTCAGGGCAAAGCTCTGAGGACAAAGGGGTGACACTGCTTGGGAGCAGGACTGGGGGCAGCAGGGACTCTGCCGAACTCCTCATCTTGGTTTTCCTGTCATTTTTAAATTGTTGTCCTTTCCCGGTTTCTCCCCAGCCCTGGAAGACCCAACCCTCACCCTGTGCTGGTGAGGATGAGCATCCCAGGTGTGCAGAAGAGGCATCTAGTTAACCCTTGGCAGCCCCTTAAACTTTCACAGCCACAAAATGAAACACAGAAGCTTTGCTGGGAATTAATTCCGCCATGGTTTGCAAGCCAAATGTGTGCTTATCCCTCCTTGCAAGCCCCAGGTCTGTGGGCAAGCCATTATGCTGGATATAAATAAAGGAGGCAGGGATGAAGGCTGTGCAGGTGGATGTGCACACTTGCCTAAGATCTTCTGCCATCTCAGATGTATTTCTAGGCTTGTGTACATTTGTTTGAATTCAGCCCCAGATTTTCTCATGGTCTTTGTATGAACCTTGCACAGAAGATTTCTGAGTGTTTTCTGCTGGCTCTGGCACTGCTGCAATATTGCTGTGTGGTTAAACACGATCTGTCATAGCTAATGAAGGAGCTAACTGTGGGTAGTAAATGTTTAATATGGACAAATCAAGCCAATTAGACAATGTTGAGAGAGAAGTGTATCACCTCAGCTGTGTCTGTCCTGAGTGGAGGAGAGGGTCTGTGGGAGGGTACAACCCCAGCCGCTATGGGATCAGCAGCTCCCTGCACAAGCCAAGGGTAAAGACCCTGAACGCAGATCTTCCTGCAGACCCCCCAGACCACCATGTAGGTAGCTTCACCTGGGGGAAGAAGACAGTCTCTTAAGAGGAGGATTTCGGTTCTGAAACAAAGACCTCTGGGTGGCTGGGGGGGGAAGACAGCCATCTGCGGCACAGAGCTGCAGAATGAGAAGAAATAAATCATCCCACTCAAAGCACTCCTTGGAGTCCCCCAATGGGACTTTTGGCCATTCAACAGCATGCCGCCTGCTTTTGTGGCAAACCTGGGGCTCCAGATCTCAGCAGTGCTTGGACAGGAGCACCAGGGAACCCCAATGGCCAGGTTCCCAATGGCAGCCCCTCCAGAGCATTAACAAGCTAATAGCAGCAGCTGTATTTCCTCCACAAAGTGCTCAGGAGCTCTGCTCCTGGCAGCATCCTCTGCCCTTGCTGCCTCCAATGTTTCCTGCGCAGGGATATTGTTTGGTATCATTTACACTTGGGTGAGAATGGTCCTTCAGGCGCCCTGGCCACTTCCTTCAGGAAGGGATTATTGCCTCTTCCTCCATGACGGCTGGGAAGTCCCTCCCGGGGCTATTTATAGTCAAAAAGAAAAATGTGAATAATGAAAGGAAGACGGTGACTGGGGAACAGAAACCAAGGGAGCGGTAGGGAGCTGGTCTGCAATGTGTGGCTGAGGGCAGCAAGCCACTAACCCATCGTGACAACCACTGAACCACGAGCAGAGCAGGTAGAAAGTCCTTCTGGCCCTCTCCAGCATAGCTGGGCTCCCTGCCAGCCCTTGTGTTGGCATGTGCTGATGCCTGGGGACGTGGGATGTGGGCAGAAGCAGTGACAACATGGGTGGCATGGGCTCTGGTGCATCCCCATGGCTTGAGGCCTCCCCATCCCTTTGCCAAACTCACAGCCTCCAAAGGCAGCAGAGCAGCAGTTCAGCACAGACCTGGCTGCATTGCTCTTGAAGGTGGGATTTACAGATCCAGAAGAGTTTGACCCTCACTCCTGACACAAGGACACCAAGGGATGGACAAATCCCCTTGCCTGAGGATGTCACATCTTTGTCTTGACACGTGCCTGATTCCAGATTTACAGTCCAGGTCCTGGGAGCAGTTCTGGCCCTTCCCTTTAGGCTCAAGGCTCTGGGTTTTTCACTCTGGGTGGTTTTCACCAAGCAAAATCTTCCTGCCTCTGCATGGCATCTCTAAATGATGACAGGCTACCACAGGCAGCTGACACTCCATCACCACCCAGCCTTACTTTTCCCCTCATCTCAGATCCCTGGAGGCTGGACCCTGCTTTCATGTTGGTGCCGAGTGGTCCCAAGCTAACCAGCAAGCCAGGGGCTCTGGAGCAAACTGGGAGCCATGTCCTCTCCTGCCTGCAGCAGGGTGACACCATCCACATCCCTCACCTGGTGCTGCCAGGCAAGAACATTCTCTAAGCATGAAGCAGCCAATGCTTCAGAAATGCTGGTGGAGCTGCACTGAGCTACTCTGGGTAATGACCTGCACCTCTCTCCCCCGTGGCCTTTCATGGGGTCTTGGCCATGTGCATGGTGTGGGGCAGTGGTGGCAGAGGCAAAGGGGCCATGCCGGGGCTGCTGGGGGGCTGTGGGGCTGTGCATCCCCTTTGTGCCAGTTCAGATCCACCAGAAGGTGATGGATGAGAGGCATTAGCAAACAAGGTAGCTGAGGGGTCTGGGGAAATGCCTTTGCTGGGTGCTGAGATGAGGGATAAGCCTCTCCAGACCCAGCTGACCTTGCTTTCCAGGGGCGTAAATGCGATAACCCACCATGACACACTGAGAGTCCCAGCAGAAGCATCATACAGAAACAAACACCCAGGACTGTACAGAGAAGAGCAGGGACCCTCCAGCTACTTCTGTGCTAGGAAATCAGGTCTGCTGGGGAATGCTTTCTGACTCTGGGCCAACAGGCATGTGACAGCCAGCCTCCATGCTGTTCAGCTCTCTTCACCCTCCTTGGCTGCACCCAAATTGCCTGTTGGGAATGATGCCTGCCCTTTGGGGTCAACTGCCCAGGCTAGCTGACCTGGGCCAAAACCTGCCAGGAGCAATGCTAAGGGTGTTCCAGCACAAGGGGACATTTACTTCAGTTACTGAAGCCCTGAAGCCCTGCAGTGGGCACCTCTATGTCTTCAGGGGGCACTGGGACAGTCGAGAAGTTCAGACTCCTGCCTGTAGCATGGCTAAAGATAACTGCTGAGTTAAGGGGCCCATTGGGAGGATAAAGAGAAGGAAATGCAGTACAACATGTGTGCCACCATTGCCAGGATGGCAGCCTGCTGTGGCCCAACAGGAGGGGAACCCAGCAGAGACCAAAGCCTCAGAGTGGAGGAAAGACGAAGGAGTCAGTGTTGTTGGTGGCTCAGATCCTGCAATGGGTTAGCAGGCTCTGCTTCCTGTGGGATTTTAGCTGTCTGCTTATTCCTTTTGCATAAGCACATTGGCTGTGCTCCAGGGCCAAGTTCTGCAGTCGATAAGCTTTTTTTCTACCTTTTTGCATCATGATTCTTTAAATGCAGCAGTTCCTAAGCTGTGGCCTGAGGATCCATGGTGAAGACCTGACAGGTGATCTGCAGACCTGCTTCATCTCTATAGTGCTCCCTGCTCTGTAGAGCTGTAAGCCCATAAGAGACTTAAGAGTTGACCAGACTCTGGACCCCAGAGGAAGGGTACCAGTGCCTGAAGGGTCATGCTTTCATTTCATTCTGAAGGCAGCCACTTTGAAGAAAAAAACCCAGAACGGATTTGCTGCCTTCACTGGGGCACTGGCTGCAAAAGGAAGTGCAAGTTCCCTTTGCACAGGCACCAGCACAGCCCACAGGAACCACTACTGTGATTCCCCCAGTATAATAATCCCCATACCCTTCCTCAAAGCACAGCTGGGATCCAGAACATAAGAAAAGCAAAAAAAGACAGTTACACACAAGGAGGCTGGGTATCGGGATAATAGGCAGCAGCAGAAATCCCGTGAGGTGCGAGGAGGGGATGCTGCCCTGCCAGCCATCGTGTTTCACTTCTGTCACACTGAGGAAAGCCCAACCTCTTGGTGTCTCTAGGATCTGGACTTCTGATGTCACACGTCTCTCCTGTGCTCCTTAGCGTTGCTGAGAGCAAGGAGATGATTCAATCCCCATTGCCCCTCTGCTCGCTGCTCGTGCCGGGAGGCAGGATGCAGACTGACAAAGTACCTCTCCAGCCACACAATCCATCAACAGCAAAGGACAAATTAGCATTGGCAATGCAAGAAGAGAGGGGACAAGACTGAGGCATGGGGTTTGCAAGTGTCCTTTCAAGGATATGAAACTGCATTGTATCACTGTGAATATTTACATAAATGCACCCAGGGCTGCATAATCTGCCAACCTGAGCAGATTGTAAAAAGGGGAATAAAGTGCTGAGTTCTCCCTTGATCATTTAGATCTACCTTCACTTTTTTTTTCTTGAAGACAGTTACCAGGCTGAGTTTGTGTATCTTGTACCCAATAAAGATATTAAAAGCCCTTTAATCTACTGCTGCAGGATCAGCAGCTTATTTCGCTGCAGAGGTAAATGGCGCTGGTGTGAGACATTAGCTGTGTGTGGCTCGGAGCTCACTGGAAAACATCCTTGATTTATCTGGGAAGTATTCACTGGCATGTACTTGCTGCAGGTTGGGCAGGCTAGCCTTGCCCCATTCCTGGCTATAAACCCAGCACCTTTCAGTGTCCTCACACAGGTACAATGGGCCATGCACAACGTAGTGACAACTGGCCAGGTATGCTAGGAGGGTGAGGTGTATTTTCAGGATGTTGGAAGGGACGAACTCAGGGAATGGCACTAGGGAATGTGTCTGGAACACTGATGTGATGCAGCTCTGAGGTGATACAGGCTTACATGTACCAGCACGGGAGGTAAAAGAGTAGCAGAGACCCACCAGGATGGAGATTTTGGCTTCCTTCCATACCCACTGGGTGCTGTGCAAGCTCTTTTACCAAGAGCAGCAGGGCACATGTAAACATCTCCCATGCTCAGCTCCCTCTGCCTCCCTGCAACCACTGCTGGTTCTGATGGAGGCTTGGGAGATGCTTTCTCCTTGCTCTGTGTTTGTGTGAGAAGGGAGCAGCCCCTTATTTTGTCCCCATATCTGAGGCTTGTCATGTTCACCCCAAGCATCCCTGTACCCAGAAATCACTTTTTTAATTAAAACAAACAAACAAACAAATAAACAAACAAAAAACCAATACCAAACACAATGACCAAACCACAAAATACTTCAAATGTCGGAGTGACCCATTAGCAATATTTCATGCCACAGTCAGCACCAGATGTGGTCCAGGGTGCTCACAAATGCTCTTCCAGACCTGTCCCCCACCACCTTCCCTGGGCAGCTGGGACCTAAATGTTTCTCTGCTGTAAGGAGCTGGAGGGGCCCATCATAGTGAGCAGAGGATGGCACAGGGAGCTCACAAAAAGACTGCCCAACCTCCTCGTGCATCGTGTCCTGAGCCCTGGCCACCCTGGATACCCGTAGGCAAAGTCCTCTCCGACTTGTTTTTCTCTGCTGCCATTCCTGTGGGTCTCCAGGATGTGCTGGCACACACCCACAGCCAGGAATGGCTCCATGTGACAGCTAGCCTTGGACTTTGCCCGCCTGAACAAAGACAAGAAGAGGCTCGGCGGTGCCTTTCTTCTCCTTCCCGGCGGGTGGCTGCCTTTTTCTGCTGGCTGGGATTTTTCGGAGAGGCAGGGACATTCGGTTAAGCACTGCTAGGGCAGGGCAGGGCAGGGAGCCAGGAGAACTCTTGTTCCCACGGGACAGGAGGTCAAAGGACCGGCACACTCCCTCCTGGACAGTGCTTACAGCTCCTCAGTCAGCAGCTGCTTCCTCAGGATGTGAGAAACGCTGGATAGGTGAAGACCTCCTGGGGATGAAGGGCAGGGAAGAGCCTCTGCTGGTACCCCTCAGCCCAGTGTTGCTGGGGGATGAGGGGCGGCTACAGCAAGCAGATTGTTTGGAAATGGCAGCAACTATGGAGCTGGGTCCATCAGCGAGCTGCCCTGGGACCTGCAGGGATGGTCACAGGACATCAGCACGAAAGGTGGAAGTGGGTTAATGACACTCTCTGATGATTCAGGGGAGCGGCAATATATCCTACAAGAATAAGTGGATGTAACAGATACCAGGTGAAACTTAGCAGTGCAAAGGGCAAGGGAGGCAGTCCAAGAACAGCAGTGCTGGGTCAGGACAGAGGCTGTATTACACTGGCTCTCTCTCCAGATGAGACCACTACTAGAGACATAAGAAAAAGCACAAGAAACAGAGCAAACCACAGTCATCCTGCCCTGCCACCCCCTCACGGCATCCAGGAGTTGCTAGCGCAGGAGTTTCCCCAGGTGGAACTTGCATGGGACCCATGTGCCCCCACCTGTGACGGGTCTGCCCAGCCCCTGGCTGCACCCCTCCAGCACCCCATGCTGCAGGTTTCCATGACTTATCTATGTGAAAAGGGCACTCCCATTTGCTTTAAACTTGCAGCCTGATCATTTTAGGGATGGACACAGCTTGTGTCAGGTCTGGGGACAGCATTAGCACAGGAGCAGCTGGCTTGGCCCTGGCAGCACTGCAGCAGGCTGCAAGGAGGATGTTTCTAACCAAAATTGAAGGGGGGTCCTGGGTCATTCTTCCTGAAGCAGGAGGAGGATTTAAAAGACCTTCAGGGTTTCAGGGGAGGGGAGCAGTGTACTTCTAAGGGGACCATGGTAGCATTAGGAGAGGGGAAGGGAGCTCAGGGGCTTAGCAGGCTTCAGTGTTATACTCCTGGCCTGCAGATGAGAAGTCCTGGACCTGGTGCCCAGGACCTCCCAACAGCTTCCCCATGCAGTTTAGGGGCCTGGCTAACACCGTGGCTGTGCTTGGAGCTGCCTGGAGGAAGAATCTGGCTGCCTTTTCTTTTCCCATCCTTCTGACTGCTATCCTGATGGCTATCCCCTCCGTTTCCTGTAAAAAAGGATCCACAAGCAAGTCCTTCCTTGGCAAGGCATGGAGCCAGCCTGCCTTATCAGTCGCAGAAGAGCCAGCCAGGGACTTTCCACTCTTTGCTGCTGTGCACTGGTAGGAATACCAACTTGGTACATCTTATTTGCTTCAGAGACTTTCCCAGCTCCCCTGCCCCGTGCTGCCTTTGCACCCTTGGCCGCTCTGACCCCGCAGACTCCACCTTTACTTTCTCTGATGGCTTTTCCTGGCCCTGGTCATCCTCTGCCTGGAAATCCTTGGACAAAGTATCCCAAGGAAGACTGGGAAGGAAGAAGCTGCCTCTGGAGCAGCACAGACCCCTCTGCTCCATGGGGAAACCCCGAAGGACCCAGCCACCATAGCCTCCTCCAGCTCCCTTTGCAAGCAGCTGAGAAAAAGGCTCAGGTGGGAATTTCTACACTCGACCCTTTGCCCGTGCTGTTCCTAATGGCCCATGCAAGTGTGGCATGGAGCTGCAGACTCTCTTCACACCAGAGCTGTACCCAGACTCGGCTCTTCTGGCTTTCAGAGAAAGTCCTTCACAGCAGATCCATATCAAATGATTGCAGAACTACCTGCCTTCCATCTTCACACACACACTGTTTGGAACAGGAAAGCAGCTTCCAGAAGAGAAGAAGAAATGCTGAGCAGATTGGGACTGTACTGGAAAGCACTGACCTAGAAGGCTTGTGTGAGTGTGACCAGAAATACCCTACAAGGGGCGAGATCCAGACCAGGAGGAATTTCTTCCCAGACTGAGCTGAAGCTGTTCTGGGAGCAGCAAGAGCAATGACCCTCCTGAGGGCCATCCAGAGCCCTTGTAGAAAAGCACCACAGGGTCACATTTGCAGGGGTTAATGTCCTACTGAAAGAAGTAGTTCTCTCCGTGCATTTGCCTGCATTCAGTGTGGGAAAGGCTGCAGCCTCAAAACTGATGTGACGAGGCAGAGCCCCTCTGGATAGCTGGAAGCTTCTGCTCGTCACAGACTTGTCCCAACTGCCAGCACAGCCCGTGATGAATGGCCCTGGCATGTTCTGGCATACCACAGCCCCCCAGCATTTACTTTAGACAGTTGCAGCGCAAGGAAGACAAATGAGATCCAGAGAAACCCAACCTGCTGTTGGCCCCCTCCATCTCCATTTACATGTCTGTTTTCTCCTCCAAAGCCATATATCTCCTTTGTTTAGGAGTGTGTCTGGCTTCTGATCTTGTCCCAGATGTTTTCTGCTCAAGCCTTTCCTCATTGTGTTAAAGCACTGAGCTCAGACACTTTAGGGCCTTGGTTAAAACTCCCTTGACTCAGATGCTTCAGATCTAGCAGCAGTGCAGAAACACAGACTCCATTCATTACTAACCAGGGGGCCAGGCAGTGCATATCCACTGCCAGCCAAACTCTCATGGCTGCTTCCCACCCAAAAATCATGGAAACCTCACAAGGGACAGGATAAACCACCATGTGGAAAGGTCTTCAGCTCTCCAAGCACTCTGGAGAGAATGAACCCCTTGAGGGCTTCCCCCTTCCCACAACATCCTGAGTCCTACCCCTGCTCTAGGCCCAGGCTGAGCATCGGGATCCTGGCAATGCACCAAGCCACTCTGCCGGAGCATGCAGCACCATGGCAGCTCCCAGCAGCTCTGCAGGGAACCCAGCCCTGCAAGGACAGGTGGTCTGGGAAACATTTGGCAAGATGGGAACAGTGTGTCCTGCCAGCTAGCTCTCCAGCTTCAAACCAGCCTTTATTTATCTCGGAGCAAGGCTCCACAGCTGCTTTCAAAAGGCATTTGATGCTAAACTCTTTGGCTTCACCCTGAAGAGCTCTTTTCCTTTTTCTCTTTGGGTTGCTTTCTGTTTTTTCTCAAACCCAAACTCAAATTATGCTGGCAAAACAGAGCCAAGGCTGCCAAGGCCCTTGCCAGGAATACACTACCATGTGGCCCAGATGGTGACAGCAAGGACATTGTTTTTTGCCGCTGATGGCTCACACTCTACTATTAGCATCTGCACAGCCTGCTTGGCTTCAAAGAGGGCTCACAGATGCAACAGAAGACCTGTTTCCTTCAGCCTGGCTTGCCAACCTCTCCCCATGCTCTGTGACACCTTCATTGCATGGATGCTAGGTGCACCTCTCCAACAGAGATGTTCCCAAGATCGTGGTCCCTGTGACTTCATGCAGCCTTCAGACGAAGAGCATAATGCAGAGGAAGCCCATCTCACCCACTAGGAAACTGGTAGGCCAGAATAACACAACTAAAAACGGATTAGGAAGGACTGCCCCAGGTCACCTAATCCATCTGGTGCTGAGCCAGGGCCAGCACTACTTACAGCTTTCCGACAGGCACGGGTCTAACCGTAAAAGTTTCCTGCAGTGGAGATTTAACTTTTCTTCCGCTGCCTCTTCCTGCAAAATGGAATTTCCCCCTAAAGTCTGACCCCAGGGGCGCCTGTGGTTTCTTGACCTACTAGAAGTAAACTCAGAGAGTATTTTTTTCACTTTCTTTTTGCAGCATCTCTGTGTGCACTTGGAGACCATCTTATCCTTTCCTGGAAGCAGCTCCTTCAGCCTGTGCTTGGTGGCCAGGTCATCCAGACCTCTGACCAGATTCACTGCTGTCCTCCACAAGCCCCCCAAGTGGGTGCACACCTTTCCAGAGCCCAATTGTCCCGTCCAGAACCACCTCTCCCACCAAGACTGACTTAACTCCCGTGCTACAGAATCACTCATGAGTGATGCCCAAAATTATCACTGAACAAAGCTCAGAGATAAATTAAAACAGTTGCCCCTGCCAGGAGGGAAGGGGACAGAGCCTGGATGTAGTGGCAGCAAGCTGTGGGACGTGTACCCCCTCATTCTCATCCCAACAGCTGCAACGCAGTACCCATTTCTCCCATTACCACTGCACCAGCTGCCAAGTTGAGCTGGAGATCTGAGCACCTCTTGGAATGAGGCTGACTCAAAAATGTCTCTTTGTGGTGATTTTTTGCTTTAGTCTGCACTAACACAGTTTTAAACAGCGGTTCTACATCACACAAGCACGCCAGGAGATGCTAATTTTTGCAATGAGCCACCACATTGGATTTGCTACCAGCAGGGCTGTTTAGCTTGAAACCAGGCCAAGGTGGATCAAGCTTCCCTCCTACCATCCCTGTCATACTGCAAAATACCTGCTGCTCCTAGTGTCTGTGCTGAGATATGGGGCAAGGCAATGCAAACAGGGCAGAGCCTCCCTAGCCCAAGTGAGAAGTGCACAGGTGAGTGCCAGCATCTCCAGGACCTGCTGCCCTGCCCAGGCCAACTGAATCCCACAGGCTCAGCAAAGAGCCATTGCACAGCATGGACACAGCCTTTGGAATCAGCAAGGATCAACGCAGCGGACTTCAGTCCTACTTTTGCCCCAGGCAGGCAATGAAACCCACAGCCCTGCAGGCTCTGACACCGGGAATTCCCTGGGGTAGCTGGCCTTGGCAGGGGCAGAGGAGGTTGCTGGAGCATTGCGCAGTAGCTGGGAAATGAAACCAAGCACTGTGAGAAGAGGGTGAATCTGTAGCCGTAGTGTATCCGGGACACTTCTGCTTTTGTTCTTTGCAGTACAGTGGCTGTCATCCATCACCATAAATAAATGCTGACTGGTGCATTTCCAAAAGCCATGTCAACAGAATAAAAGGTGAAAAACTGCAAGTTGCAGGGTCTTTCAAGGGAAGCACTTGATTTCTTCACCAAAGACCGCCTCAGCAGCCCACAAGACTCCCAATAATAAATGCTGCTTTTCTGGAGCATCATTCCCCCTGAGACAGTAGAAAGTCATGGCTTGATAATTTAAACAAGATTAAGGAATGTGTATGTAAACACAGTTGTGTGCTTGCAGTGTGGAGACAGTCAGTGCACAGCCCAGCGGAGGAGGGGTTTTCCCAGCCAAAATATCTGCAAGAAAGAAAATCTTGCTTTCTGTGGGAAAGTGAAGAGCAAGATGTGTTTGTGGAAGAGGCAGACTGAAGGCTGTGGAGAGTGAACCTCCCAAGCCAAGCAGCCATACCACACCTGGCACATCCATAGTGACACAACACAACTGTCAAATCCCTCGGGACAGGCACAGAATAACCACCACTCAGGTAAAACCTGGGGCAGAAGGGTCCAAGGAAACTGGGCAGAAGGTGGGCAGCACAGGGCCAAAGAGACAGGGAAAGGGAGTCCTCAGGATGAGGTTTGCACTTGATAGAGCTAAATGAGGATCACAGGAAAAGCCTCTGAGTCTGCCTTACTGCTAGCAATCTTCTGGCTCTCCATTACCATGCTGGACAAAGAGAAGTTTTTCAAGCTTATGGGTTTAGTGCATCCCAGCCAGCCTGAGGCTGCACATCAGCTTCCCAAATTCATGAGAAGCTCCAAAAATCTTTGTTTTGCTGCTGTCCTTCCTCTATTCTCACCCCATGGTTTTCACTCCCATCTGTTCCCAAGCAGAGCTAAGGGAGCTCCCAGATCTTCATTAGCCCCCTCCAAGACGCATTGCTGCAGTCTGGGCCAATTGGTGCCACCTCACCCCAATCTCCTACAGACCCAGCTCTGTTTTGCTATGCAGCCATGTCATCTTGCTGTGGTTGCAGAGCAACTGAGAAAAGGAGGGAGCACAGGTTACCTGCCAGGCTCCTGGCTAGGGGGCACACCATAGGGTGCAGAGAAAGCCTTACCTAGAGGCACGGCCAAGCAGGGAAACAGGAGGGAGAGGTGGGGTGTGCCACAGAAATGGCACTAAGCCTCCTATCAATGCCTACTGGTTCATTGGGAGGGATGGGTGATGGGGAAGGTACTTTCCAGAGACTTCTGGCAGCAGGACAAATCTCCTATTTGCTTGTCCTCCTGGCTTTCTCTTTAATTTCCGTATTTACTGCTACTGTGCATAAAGAGAAAATGGGTACATCTGAGGGCAGAGAGGTGGGGTCCCCCCTCCCTTTCCAAAGGGTGCTTTGAGCCCTGGGATCTGGGCAAGGGTGCACCTGGCTTGGGGCTGCACCTACACTGCAATGAGCTGTAGCACCTGCCACTTGTAAAAGCACAGAGCTGAGCCCTACATGGGCACAAGGGTCCCTATATCAGACGACTTCTGGTCTTAGTTTAATTCCAGGGAGCCAGGGCCAGGAAAAGCACCCTGGCCCCATGCTCCAGTCCTGGGGATCAGACCCAAGCAGCCAGACAACGGAGGTGCAGGCTGGATAATACCACCAGGGAGAGTCCAGCTAGAGGACGAGGGTGGCAGGGATGGCACCAGCTCTGGTTCAGAGCCCCACAGCCTGGCCAAGTGTGCTGGCAACTTCCCACAGGACAAATCTCAGCAGAAAGTGTCTTGACAAGCAGCACTGGTGATAACATGCTGGGAATGAAAGGGGAGCAAGCAGGGGCCTGGGGAGGAGAGATGCCAGGCCTGGATCCTCACCATCACCCACACATGTTATTGTTTAGGCAAGAGCAAACAGCGCGATGGGACGAGTCTAAAAGGGGCTTTTCCTCACCTGGCTTCCCACCCTTCCCAACTGTCCACATGTCCCATCTCCTCACAAAAACTCATGCAGGTCCCTGAGTCCCTGGTAGCTGGGAGATGTGCCCATGGAGGGTAGCCCCTTGCCTTGGCACCAGGCGGAGGAGACCACCAGCACAGGGGACAACTGGCCCTTGCACTGGCAAATGTGCCCAGGGCATGTTTACAGCTCCTGTGGACTCCTCTGCACCAGGGAGCGATGTGAAGAGCCAATGTTTGTCCTCGGGAGGGGGAACAGCTTTTAACCGCGCCAGGGCTGCTCACCTTGCCTGAAGGTGCATGTGGGGAGAGTGCAGCCAGCTCCTCCCTGCTCCCTTCAGGACCAACGTCTGCAACACATGAGGGATGCTGGTGACGGAAAAAGCTCCCATACACGATCTCTTTGAAGGCAAGGGACAAAACCAGTTCCAGTAAAGCCCATGGAAGGGGTTTTATGGCACCAAGTGAGACCAGTTTAGCATTTCTCTTTGGTGCCCGCTCTTGCTGCAGAGAAGCAGAGGTGTGCCTTTGCTATGGACCTTCAATCCTACCTCCTGGCTGGGAATGCCCATGCCAGGTTAGACCCTGAGGCTGCAGCAGATTGTGCCTGCTGCAACTTGTGTCCCTTGAGTGCAGCCTCAGAAGCATCCGAGACAGCTTTCACCATGCCTGAGAGGGACAGGAGCGATCTCATGATCCTGGCTATGAGACCTGCTAGGCAGAGAACAACCCAAAGCATGCTCGGTTTGCTTACATAGATGCAGCCTTGTCTTTCTTTCCTGGCCTTGTGCACAGTCACCAAGAGAGCAGCTGTTTTGTCAGCTCCATAGGAAAGTTTTTCAGTTATAATGTCTTATTCCACAACATGAAATACAGGTCCCAGGCTAGGGAGGCTAGGCAAAGAGCAGGAATAACATGGCTGCGGAGAGAGAAACAGGAGTACTTGGAACACTTTTTACTGAAACTAGCTCTTGGCTGGGACTCAAGGTTTTTGATGTGGCAGTGACTAGCTGCTTTCTCTGAGGAAAGTGGTTGCTTCCCCCTAAAGAGATCATTGACATTTTGTATCAGAAGAACTCACTCTGTAGTTTATGAAGTACCAAGCCTTCCTGTTTTTTGACAGATTTCCAAGAGCTGGCCTCTGGAGTAGACACAGCTGCTGGAGGGCTGGAGGAGGGACAGCCAGCCAGGACCGGTACCAGGACAGCATCTCCTCCTGTCCTTACCTGTGGGGTTAGGGCAGCCTACTGCCAGAGCTGGGGCCTGGCTCACCACCCCCTTGAGAGCCGTGAAAGACGAGGACGTGGCAGGGTTCTGTGATGAATGGCTGCATGGCTCTGAGGGGAACGCGTTTACTGCTCCCACAAGAGATGGGAGGCACAGGCTTTGCACCCATGCTCTTACAGGCAGCTTGGCCAAGCAGTCCCTCAAACCCTGATGGAAGTAGATAAACCTGCTTCCAACATCCAAGAGATCATTGCAAGCCCCTTCTCCCTCAGCTTTCCAAGGAACTGGGCCAGGACACCATGCTCTTTGTCAGGGCAGCCTCCAGCCAAGGATGAACCTTATGCACCTTAGGCTAAGCCCTTCCTGTAGCCTCTGTCCTGCACAGGGACCAGCACCAGCTTCAGCAGCTCAGCCCTGGTGCAAATCCACGTCGAGCATCCTCCTCCTCCCCAGCCGTGGCCCCTCGCGAGTCACCATGTAAGTGGCAGGGAGGCTTCTGCCCAAGCAAGCACCAGTTATCCTCCTTTCCCACACATGCTGTTTGTCTTGGCCTCTTTTCCCATACCAGCCTTCCTCTTCTGACTCCTCCTCCTCGGGATTGTATTGCTGGATCTGTCACTATAGTTAATGAGCTGGGACAGAGCTGGTGTTCTGGGAAAATCACACCAAGAGACAGCTGAGCCCAGGGCATTGCGCGTGCACAGATACCAGAGAGGAGGACCTTGGAGGGGGGAACACCTGAAAAATAAACCCAGGCCACCTACCAAGGGAGCTAGCAGATCATAGGAGGAAAAGGGCCAGGGCTAAGCTGCCTTCAACAAGTCTCAGCAAAAGCCATCGGGTGCCTGGACATCCTCTTGCTTCAACAGCCCAGCCACTGCACCACCATGGATGCCACCCCCCAGAGGGGCTGGTGGCCACGTCCCTCCTGCCTTCACGAAGAGTCCCTGGGCCATCTCACTCACAGCCTGTGCCCAGGCTTGCTGGCTCGCAGCAAAGCCTGGCCAGGGACAGTGTAAATAATTTAACGATGTGACACTGTCACATTTGACACTGTGGTCTTTGAGGGGAGATCACGGTTGCCTGGCTCTTGGCCATGCAAACTCCATTCATGCATGTTTGGCCTGTGCTACACCCAAACAGAGCAGCTTTGTTCAAACATCGCGTGGTGTGGGCAAAAGGGCAGTTCCCAAGGGGACACAAGGCCACTTTGGCAAGACCGTAGTTCCAGTGTACAGACCCAGGAGACCGAAATCTTGGGAGGAAAATGGCCAGGTACTCCCAGCTTATTGGTGATGAGGAGCAGGAACTAGTGGGCTGCCCTCCATGTCTTGTCCGTGGATGTGTCCAGGAGCAGGTGTCTTTGCCTACCTCCATTTCCCCAAAAGCTCTTTCTCCTCCCTGCACCCCAGCTGCTAGCAAGCACCGAACTGCCAGA
Organism: Sula dactylatra; assembly: GCA_013389905.1. Lineage (NCBI taxonomy): Eukaryota > Metazoa > Chordata > Aves > Suliformes > Sulidae > Sula > Sula dactylatra. Next base: position 191,987 of record WEKW01025044.1, on the reverse strand, counting down.
GCAGTCAGCAGACCCAATCAGCCACTCTGTGCCTCATTTTCCCTTCACTGCAAGGACAAAGCTCCTCTTCCTGCAGGCCTTCATCTGTGTCCCACACTCCTGTGGGAGCTGAGAGCCTGGGATCTCCAGCCCAGCAGCCACACCGGTGGGACTGAAGTGGTTTGGGCTGGATGGTGCAATACTGGCATGCTCCCTCCCACTCCTTCTCTGTAATACAGCCCCCTGGGGTCCCACTCCAGCAGCCTGGCCCAGCAGTGCAGAGCAGGGCGCCCACCTCACCAGTGTTAAGAGCTCCCAGGAGAGACCTTCAGCCCAGCTGTTGTACAAACTGTCCTTCACCCCTATGAAATCCCTTTCCCCACCTTGCACCCCAGCACAGCCCCCCTGCTGCTGCAGCATCACAGGTAGCACTGCCTCCACGCCCCACACTCTGCACTGGCCTTCAGGTCCAAACATGAGGCAGGCCAACAACCCACTGGTTTTCCTTTTTATTTCACAAAATCACAGCACAAAAAAAAAAGAGAGAAAAGAAGCAACTTACACCCGTAACTGTTGCATTGAACAGATCTAGCAGCAAATACCTGAGAGCAGCACAACACTGCTCATGCATTCCTGCCCAGGCAGGAGCACAGGGCAGGCTTTGAACATGGTGGCAGGCTGGGGGACCAAGGGGGGCAATGTCCCTGAGGAGTACAAGGGCCGAGATCAACATTGCTCCCCACTCCACCGCCAACACATTACTGGCTCTATTTCTACCTATGCAAGGAAAGGCAGGAGGGGAAACAGTGCAGGGAAGTCAGGGCGTGAGAGAGGAACCGCATCAGCCACAATCGGTCTAAGGGCATCTAGGTTGTGCTCCTCCATCCCTCCCTTCCATCCCCACACTATCCCATCCCAAGGCAGCCATTCCCAGGGATGCAGAAGGACTGCAGAAGGTTTGAGGCTGATGATGGAAACCAAAAGGATCAGACTGGTGCTGGAAGTCACAGCTGCTGCACCAAAGGGAAGGCTGAGACCCCTCCAAACTCATCTTGCAGAACAGTCCATCAATCAACCAATTCCAGGCTGTGAAGGCGGCAGAGGCTCTGGTCCAGCAGCCCCTGGCTCAGCTGGATGCACCAGAGACAGAGGGAAGAAGAGAGAGCATGCAGGGCTCTGTGCAGCCCTGTGCACTGGCGCGAGTCCTTAGGAAGGTTGGCCCCATGGCTGGAGGTGGAAGCAGGTTGGCTTCATTAGCTTCACATTCACAGCTTGGGAGCCGGCCCCGCTCCAGGCACTGGGGCCAGCCACAGGCCTCTTCGGAACCTACTTGCCCTGGAGTTTGGCCTGGGGAAGTGAAAAACTCAGCTGTGGTGGGTGTGATCCTCAGGGCAGCAGCCTCCTCAGGGTCCCTTTTCCACGGTCAGGGTGGTGACTAAGGGGTGACCTCCCCTGGCCAAGCCATGGTGGTAAAGCAGGGGCCTGGCAGGCCTTGCAAAGCACCCACCAAACTCATTGCAAGCCCTCCCCATGAAGATGCACAAGTTGCAAACTCCAAGCTCGCAGGGCAGAGGGGCAGGGGGGTTGCTCCTGATGCTGTTTGCTGTAGCATTTGTTGGGCTCAGCCCAGGGTGGCACTGGGTGGGCAACAGCCCCAGGCCCTCATTTGTTTGGGGTGGAAGAGGGATTGCAGAGGATCCAGACTGGTCCCAGTTGGAGGGAGGAGGGAAGAAGACAAAGTACCCTTGCCTCGATGGAGCATGTCCCATCTCTTCCCAGCAGCCCAGTCACACTGGGAAAAGCCTGTTTGGTGGCAGATAAACCCACCCCAGGCTGCCCTCATTCCCAGCTGAGCACAGGGCCAGCTCTTACCTTCCTGGCAGAGCTGGCATCCAGCTTCTCCTGGAGGCGANCCAGGCCCATGGGAAAAAAATCAAGGTGAGGTGAGCAGGACACCCTGGGAATGCTCCAGAGCAGCCCAAGGTCTCACCCACTGCCTCCCTCACTGCCCTCCTCCATCTCTACCTCAGGATGATTCTCTTCCCTGTCTTTTGTCCCAGGTTTTCTCCTCCTGGCAGGTCTGTCCTGCTCTGATTGAGCCTCTGATCTCCACAGACTCTTCCACAACCCTCCCTATTCCCTCACCCACAAACCCAGCTCAACATCCCTCCTCCACCCTGCTCTGCCTCCCTCCCTGCCTCCCCACAGGGTCCGTCCCTTGGCCATCACCACCCTGGGGCTCTTGTCCCTGAGCCATCACCATCCTAGGGTTCTTACACAGCAGCTGGGATGTTGCAGCCATCCTGGACCAGCTGGAGCCGGTAATCCTGCACTATCCTCCGTGGGATGGGAGTCTCGCTCGTCCGCAGGCAGCAGTCGAGGACGTTGTTCCTGCCATGCACTGTAGGAAGAATACACCATGCAGGCTGAGGTTGCTTTCCCCAGGTCAGCTGCACCCTCTCCCAGCCTCCCTAGAGGGTGCAGGGGCTGCAGGGCTGCCCTGGCAGCGTGGGGCAGGATGGTGCCCACCAGCAATGCCCTCACACACCACCCCAGCTGCACATGCAGGAGGCAGGAGCTTTATTGCCCCCACACCCTGGTGCCAGGAGACCTTTGCCTCCTTCTGACAGAAAGCAAAGCAGGTGAGAAATGGCAGATTGGCAGAGTGCAGCCCTTCTGCATGCCTGGGTCCCTTCCACACCCCTGGGGCCAGCATCAGCCAGCAAGCAGGGCAGGATGGGGGTCTTCATCGCGCTTCAGGATGCAGGGATGCTGAAGATGCCCATTCCTGAAGGGCTGGGAATGGCTTCATCTGTACTTGCTGAAGCAGTCATAAGTTTTGCAGCCACCCCATCACCAGCCCAGCCAGCCCACTCATCAATCCTGTGACAGCTGAGGGACACAGCTGTCTGCACTTCACTGGGGGGTAGGGGAGCTTGGTCACCCTCCAAGCAAATGCTGTATTCACTGTTAATGCCCATCAAGGCTGGCAGTGCCCAGGGATGCCTGTAATCCCAGGCAGCAAGGTGTGGTGCAACACCACAAGGTGTCTGGACTCTGAGCTCCCTGCAGCAGAGCAGAGGGCCTGGTGTCACCCACCCAGACAGCTGTGACCTTTGCAAACCCCGTGTTCAACAAGCAGCCCCTCAGACAAGGGCTCTGCCCTAACACACACCTTCACTCCTGCTCCCAGCCCTGCCACTTGCCCCCAAGCTGCCCCATGCCAAAGAGTGCCAGGGATGCTTCCCTGGTGTGCTGGGGAGAATGGGACCAAGGTGATCCCAGCCCAGTGTGCACAAGGTGGGCTGGGGCACTGGGAGGCAGGAGTGCTCCACAGCCTTTCCCAAGCACAGTTTTCCAGCCCCGGTGCCCTGTAGGCTCCTGCCTGGACTTTGGGCAGGACAGAGTCCCTCCTGGACAGGTTACAAGCAGAGGACACAGGAGGTCTGCGACAGAGCCTCAGCCATAGGTCCCTCTAAAAGTCTGCTGGAAATGCAAAAGAGAGCAAGAAACTGTGTCCTCTCCCTTCCACAAGAAATGCAGCCTGAGAGGCTTACCGTGCAGGATACGTCCCAGTGCCAGCAGACAGAGGCAGAGAAGATGCAGCCGCTGCATTTTGCTGCTCAGTCTGGCAGAGGATGGGCTGGAGGCGATGGTGCTCCGGGTGGGAGAGGTGAGTTCTGCACAGCTTCCCTGCGCTCTGCCACTGGTGCTACCCACTG
>WEKW01025044.1:114122-186681 GCA_013389905.1 Sula dactylatra | reverse complement strand
TGCTCCCAGCCCTGCCACTTGCCCCCAAGCTGCCCCATGCCAAAGAGTGCCAGGGATGCTTCCCTGGTGTGCTGGGGAGAATGGGACCAAGGTGATCCCAGCCCAGTGTGCACAAGGTGGGCTGGGGCACTGGGAGGCAGGAGTGCTCCACAGCCTTTCCCAAGCACAGTTTTCCAGCCCCGGTGCCCTGTAGGCTCCTGCCTGGACTTTGGGCAGGACAGAGTCCCTCCTGGACAGGTTACAAGCAGAGGACACAGGAGGTCTGCGACAGAGCCTCAGCCATAGGTCCCTCTAAAAGTCTGCTGGAAATGCAAAAGAGAGCAAGAAACTGTGTCCTCTCCCTTCCACAAGAAATGCAGCCTGAGAGGCTTACCGTGCAGGATACGTCCCAGTGCCAGCAGACAGAGGCAGAGAAGATGCAGCCGCTGCATTTTGCTGCTCAGTCTGGCAGAGGATGGGCTGGAGGCGATGGTGCTCCGGGTGGGAGAGGTGAGTTCTGCACAGCTTCCCTGCGCTCTGCCACTGGTGCTACCCACTGCCTATTTATCCTTCCAGCCAGAGGCTTTCACTTTCTTTTGGAGAAGAGTTGGGGTGGGAAGTTGCAACAAGTCTTGCCACAGGCTAGATTTTAATCTGAGCAATTCCTGAATATCCCAGCTGCTTTTCCTGCAGTCAGCTGCTCTGTGGTCCCAGAGCCAAACACCTTCCTGTCCTCTCTGCTGCCAGCCCCCAGGGCACAGGGACTGCTCGTTGGGGTTAGAGTAGCTCCAGGGTCCCTTCACGCTTCAAAAGCACCCCAGGGCCCTGGGCAAGCACATGGGGAGGCCTCACCCCATACACTTCCCAGACCCTCCTCCAAGACATCTCTGAGGTGTTCCCATTAGACATCACATAGGGTCAACCCAGTGATGCTGGGGGGAGAACTAGCTGCGATACCCATTTTTAGGTATATACCGGTATTAGGGTGATGCCTGGCTCCCCCTGAGCACCTCCGTGAGGTTGCAGGAGCCCAACTATCTCCCCCTGCCCTCCCCATTGCCTGGGGTGGTGGGGGGGGCACATCCAAAGCTGGTGGATGGAGGAGAGGCCAGCCAGCCTGCTCTGCTCCAGGGCCATGATCTCACATGCCAAAAGACAACCTGGTTTCCAGGTGTCCCAGCAAATGGACTGTCCTGGTTTTGGCTGGAATAGAGTTAATTTTCTTCCAAATAGCTGGTATAGTGCTGTGTTTTGGATTTAGGATGAGAATAATGTTGATAACACACCGAGCTGTTGCTCAGCAGTGCTTACACAGAGTCAAGGACTTTTCAGCTTCTCATACTGCCCTGCCAGCGAGGAGACTGGGGTGCACAAGAAGCTGGGAGGGGACATCGCCAGGACATCTGACCCAAACTGGCCAAAGGAGTATTCCATACCATACGACATCATACTGAACAAAAATCTGGGGCGAGTTGGCCAGGGGAGCGCAGCCGCTGCTCAGGAACTGGCTGGGCATCGGTCAGCAGGTGGTGAGCAATGGCATTGTGCATCACTTGTTTTGTATATTCTTTTATTATTAATATTATGATTCTCCCTTCCTTTTCTGTCCTATTAAATTGTCTGTATCTCAACCTTTTTTTACCTTTTTTCTGATTAAAAGGAGGGGAGTGAGCAAATGGCTGTGTGATGTTTAGCTGCCTGCCGGATTAAACCACAACACAGGCTTATGGCCAAAGGCAGCTACAGAGCTCCCTGGAAACAGGTTTTCTCAGCCCAAGAGCAGAAATCCCCCACGGAGGCTGTGTGCATGCCACGGGGTGCCAGCTGCTCATCAGCTGCATGGGCACTGCAGGAATTGAAGACCAGTACTCCCACTGCAAGCCTGCACAGGAGCGCAGGAATAGGGGCTGTTTCTCCTTAGGATAGTGACTCATCGTTGTGCCAGTGCCACCTGCAGTCATGTCCCTTAACCAGCCTGTTTCAGCCCTAATACGTACCATGTGGGGTACTGACAGCAATGAGGTTGTGCAGCCCAGGGAAGGAATGGTGAAGGGGGTCTCACTTGTCAGCAGCTGCCTTGTAGGGGTTTGGAGAGATGCCAGAGCCAGGCTTTTCTTGGAGGGGCCCAGGGACAGGGTGAGAGGCAACGGCACCAGTTGCACCCAGGGAAATTCCCATTGAAGGTAGGAAAAATATTTCCCCACAGGGGTGAACAAATTCTGGAGCAGGATCTCCATCCCTCCACCCTCTCCCTTGCTCCAGCTTTGGCCTGTCCTGGCACCTCGGTGGAGAGCGCTGCACAGCCCTTCCACAGGGTTGAATTCTACCTAGGGACAAGACACAGGGCTGGGACACAAGCACCTCAGTGGGTCCCTCTGCTCCTCTCAGCAGTGGGAGATAGTAAGTTCTGCCCCTTCCCTGCTCCATGGCAAGAAGCAAGAGGAGACTCCAGCCATGACACTGGCCAAGGTGCTCCATCCCTGCACTGGCACTGGCACCAGCCTCCTGCATGGGGTGGTCTCCTCCCTCCAGAGAGCATTGCGTCTGGCCGCTCCTGTGCCCCAGCAAGCCGGCGCTGTGCCAAAGGGGTTAGGCAGGGGCAGGTGGGCAGGATGAGCTGCACAAACAGGACATGTCAGCTTAACTTCAGTCAGCACCTGCCGTCTGCTAGCACTCACAAGGTATTAGAGAGAAATCTTGGCTGGCGGAAGGGGAATTGAGGTGGCAGAGGATTAGTGTCAGTCATCAGCCCCAGCCTCCCTGCAGGTTTGGGGATGCAGTCTGGCTCTGGGACCTGGTCTCCACTTGATGTCCCTGGGGCGCTTCCAAAGAGATGCCACAGCAGGGAGGACAATGGCTCCACGATGCTGATGCTGGTGGCCAGACCTCCAGGTGCAGCTGCTCCTAACCCAGAGCTGCCTCCTCCCTGGAGGATGGACTGACAGCACAAAGCACCCTGCAAAGAGGGGGCTCCGAAAGCAGAGCCCTGACCTACTGGCAAGGGTTGCTGGGCGTGCTGCCCAATGGCAAACCCTCGCCTCCTTGCATGTTTGGTGGGTTTGGCAGCTACCAAAGCATCCCTGAGTCCTGTGGGACCCCCCTCCAGATACTGCTGGTGTCCTGGTCATCATGCCACATTCCTGGCACAAGGGGCTCCCACCCGCTGCTGGGTCCCAGCTGGCCACACACTGAAAGCAGTGTGTCCAGTGTTGGGAATACATCCTTCTGGGGGTAAACCCCTTAACCCCATCTGGCTGCAAGGGAGCCCCTGCCCTTGCACTGCCCACAGTCCCTGCCGATACATGGGCAGGAAAGAGAGTCTTTGCCTCCTCCCAGCAGCTGTCTGGGTGCCAAGTGGGTGAAAGCATGGCTGCTTCAGTCACTTCTGCTCCCCAGAAGGGGCACTGAAGGATGAGAAAAGGGGCTTTCCGCTCGTGTTGTGAAAGGGGAATGTGATGGGTTTCCCCCCTCTACTGGGGTCAGTGGTATTTCTAAGAAGAGTGTGATCATCTCTGAAGTGCATCCCTGTGGCATGCAGGGCGGCTGCCCCATCCCCCTTGCAGGGCTGAGCCTTGGGGACCAGAAGAGACAGCACAGATGGGGAAGAGGGGATGTTTCAGGGTCCGGGCTCTTCAGAGGCACACACAGGCAGGGAACAGGCAGGGGATCTGGCGTGGTTTGGGCAGAGGGGAGAGCATCATGTGTGCTGACCCATTTAAGCCTCATCCAGAGCAATTTGGGAGTGCTGGAGCTCCAGTCCCAAGGACACCACAGGCAGTGCAAAGCATCCCTCAGCACTCACCCCTGCAGAAGCCTCAGTAATGCAGTGATTAAAGTTGAAACTGTGCATGGTGGGGGGGGAAATCCCCATGGGAAATACAACCCACTGGAATCTAAAGGGGTCATGTGAGCATCACCTCCATCCTCGGGCTCTCCTCAGGAAGCAGCAGCCATGCTGCCACCCTCCCAGAGACCTGCCAGCTGCAGGAGCCCCCAGGGCAGCTGCTCCCTGGGATGCCTTGCGGTGCTCAGCTTTCCACCTCCGAGCCATGAGCTACAGATCTGGAAAGGGCAAAGGGGGAATTTCAGCAAATTCCAGGCACAGCCAGTCCCTGGGGCAGGATCTGGCTGGGCTGTCTTCACCTCATTGGGAAATACTGGGCAGACATTGCAGTTGTTTCAATTTCCCTTGCATCTCCCGGCATAAGGGAGCCTCCCGCACAGCTCCTGTTGCAGCCCCAGTCCCAGTGCAGCATGAGTACTGGGGCCACCACCAGCCCATGGGGCTCAGGGCCCTGCTGGATCTCCTCTATCTGAGGGAGCCCAGTCAATCTGATTTAAATGGAATTAAGGAAAAGTAAAAATCAAGCCATGACTTTGCCCTTAGGGAGTAAAAGGTGGTCCCAAGGGTTTGGCTAAGAGTGATGCAGAAGGTTCCAACTCCTGCTCTGTCAAAGCCCATCTCTCCCTAACACTCATTGCCTTCAGTGGCATTGGTGTTGAGGTCACCGCAGGTGATGGGCAGCACAGCCAAGACCCTTCAGCTGGGTCCCACTCAACTCCACCCAGGTGAGCACCCATCCCCTCACGTCCCTGCAACACACATGTCCCTCAGCATCACCTTTGGGCTGTGCAGTCTCCCAGATGAGTGCTTCCTGCAAATGTCCTTTGATGTGCTGTGATGACACCGAGGTGGCAGCAGCCGGGTGGAATGCCCCCAGTCCTGGTTGCCTGCCGTCACACTGCCTATCCTCTCTGCAATCTCTTCAGGGGTTTCAGGAGGGGATGGCTGAGGAACAACTCAGAGGCCTGTGCAAGAAGCAGCTCATCAGCAATTTCCTTGTCATCTCCCATGTGGCTTGGCAGGAAGGATGCCCAGTGAGGCTGCACCCCAAACTCACCTGTGGATGGATCTAAAAGCACATAGGATGGACCAAAAGCCATGAAGACTGTTCTCTTTCACTGCTCTGTTGGCTCCTAGACTGACACCGGGCAGAAAAGGCTGTGGCGTTCTTGGTCTGGTGCAGCTCTGGGACACGGTTCACGTTGGCCTGGCTGCAGGACGTCCTCAGAGGAGGGGAGGTGCTCTTCCACCACCCCTCGGAGAGCTGCAGCCCAGTAGCAGGTCTGCAATCCTGAGCAGGTTGGGAGGCAAGCAGAGCGACGTGGGGTCTGGGCAAGTGGAAGGAGGACTGTCAGCATGAGGACACACCAAAGCCAAGGGGCTCCAGCTAGTAAAATGGAGACTGGGGGAAAGAGGGCACTTGGGAGCTACATGTAGGCAAAGAAAGGGTTGAGAGTAGGCTCTGTATTGGGGAACTTTAGGAGAGGATGGATGCCAAGGGATGGCTGGGACTGAGAAATACCTTGGAGCAGGAAGGGTGGGAGTTCCTATTGCCCCCAGCCACTTCTCCGACTCCTCTCTGCCCTCAAGACTGTGGCAGACCCCAGGAGGGCAGTGTTGGTGGAGAGAGCACCAAAAAAAACCACCTTGGAGCTTCAGTTGGAAACCACAGCCCCTCTAGCACCCATATGGCCCCAGAAGCAGCCTTTGGCACCCGCAGGGCTGCTGCAGTGTAGCTGGCTCCGGCTTCTCAGGAACGGCGCGGGGTGGAGGGACAGACCCAGTGCACATGTGTCCAGGTGAGCCTCACGGGAGCTCAGCCCAGCATTGCAGCCCAGCACAAGCCCAGAGCGCCATCTGCGCCAGCTAATAGCTTAAGCTAATCATTTGGCCCAGGTTCAAGACTTCCCTTTTTTTGGCTGCACTCTGTGCTTTCTGTGTTGCCTAGCTACTTTCTGCTGTCACCAAAGCCCTTCTGTTTCAGGGTGGCCAAGCTCTCCTAACTTTTTGCTCTGCAGTTTTCTTGCCTTCCCTGCAAAATATCTGGGGGGGTTTGTACAGCCCTTGCACACCCACTGCCTGGGCACACACAGCATCAACCCTGCCCTGCCTGTGCACGTGGGGCAAAGCAGTGGGTTTGCCCTGCCGTGGGGTACGACTGTGTGAATCCTCTTCCGCTGCTTCACTGCGACACCATCACAGAGTACTTTCTTTACCTCGCTAGTCTCAGCTGGGGTCCATGGATTCAACCCCTCTGTGGGGAAGGGGTTTTGGCCTCTGCTGCATGATCCAGATCCCAGCCCATCGCCTCTCCCTTCAGCCTCCCGCAGGGAATCTCCTCAGAGGGGTTTCCCTGGTGCCACCTCACCGTGGCAGCACTGCAGCCACCTGCCTTGCCAGCAAGAGGCTCCCACTAACCCTGACACCTTATTTTCCCTAAAGGCAGAATTCTGCAGGAAAGCTGGAAGCTGTGTGCAAACGCCCGTGTGTGTGCAGGCACAGGCACACGTGGGGCTGCATTTGCGCATCGGTGAACCGTGCTAACGTGTGCCTTCTTGCACAGGTACCAGCACCCAAGTGTGGGACAAACTCCAGTGGTCTTCCACAAGCCCTGATTTTAGGGTAAAATTTAGGCTAAATTAGAGCACCCCCATGTGCGTGCTTTTTAACCTGAGCGTAAGGCCCACCTAGCATCTCAAGGGAAAAAAAATGCCTGTATGGTGTTTACATCTGCAGCCACAGAGACACCAGGATACATTTCACGTGCTGGTTCGCTCCTGCCGTCTGCTCATGCTTTGCTGTTTGTGGTTGCAGACGTATTCGGTTGGGCCTCATTTCTAGGGGGTTTTTGCAATCATTTCACAATCCTCTGAAACCACGACCAGCACAACGAGGAGTCCTGTGGAAGGCAGGTCCGGCCTTGCATTGCTGGATGCAGTGTGTCCCGAGCAAACACAGGGCTGCCTCCAGCCCTCCCATGGCAGCCCCCCCAGCTGACTCCCAGTACGTGGGTGTCAGTTCCCAGGCTCCCAGCAAAGCCAAGTCCAGAGCACAGACTCATTAATAACTTGGTTTAATGTTGTTTTCCCAAAGCAGTGGGAAGCACAGAGCCCCTGCTTTGAGCAAGCAGTGCTTATCTGGGGAGGGTCAGATTCGGAGGGACAGGCTCGGCTGTGAGCAAAAGACGCCATGTACAAAACCATTTTGTTTCCCCGCGTTTGCTGGCATCTCGGGACCTCTCAGTGGGGATGGCTGAGCAAATGTGACAGCTTCACCTTGCTGGGCAACATGGCTGCAAGAAGGGGGACTTGCATGGTCCCCCTCCCCTGTGCCAGCAGCTCCCAGCCCCTGCACCCCAGGGACGCAGCGCCCGGGGGGCTGCAAAAGCCAGGACCTGGGGGATGACGGAGTGTGGGGCAGGACAGCAGCCTCCCATGCAGCCCTTCCCACCCCACCAAAGACCATCATAACAGCCAGAATGAGTAAGTTTGGTTGTAAAGGATATATTTTATTGTCTCGCATCCTGTCCAAAAGCCAGTCTGGCAGACTGCCGCATACTCCCATGTGGAGGAGAGGGCAGCACGGAGCCAGCACAGCTCCTGTCCCATAGTCAGTGTCGGTATCTTGGACTTCACAGTTTCTTTACACAGCCTTAAAATAATAGACCTAAATGCCTGTCTAATAAAGCAATCAATTCAGATATATGTGCTTGATAGAAATGCTAAGCTACAAGTTTTACTCCAGCAAACACACAGCCTTTGCTGATACTGTTAAGCCTCACAGATCCTATTATTGCAATTATATGACTTAATAGACCTTTACTGACCAAAGTCCACGTCTGAAGTCTCTGCAAGCAGAGAGCACTGTGGCTGCAGCCCTTCAACTTGCTCCTTCTTAGCAAGCACAGGGAGATGCCATTTCCCTGCCAGCCCTATCCCAGGGATCTGTCCCCCCTCTACTTGCAGTCTCACCTTATGGTGTCCTCAGGTTAGTGACTCCTCATTTTACTAAAGGTTTGGGATTGAGCTGTTCTCAAACGGCTGCAGCGTGTCTGCGATGAATTTTGCAGTCTTCCCAGCCTGCACAGCCTCACGTGCAGTTTCCACCATATGGGCTTTTCAGACTTGGGAAGAAAGTATATGAGAGTTTTTTTTTTTTTTTTTTTTTTTTTTTCAGAAAACTAAGCATTTGGCGTAATAATGTCTGAATCTCTGAGAGCAAAACCAAGGGAGCTAAAAGGATAAAATTCCACTAAAATGAATATTTTGTTCTGATTTCATTGCAATTTTGTACCTAAAAGAAATAAAAAATCAAAGGGACAAATCCTGACTCTATTCCTCCAAACTACACTGCAACAGCATGCTGTAAAAGCCAAAGGAAAAGCCTAGAGCAGCCCAGGCATGCAGCCACACTGTCACCGCCGCTGTCCCCAGACTGTCCCTCTCAGCTACTATTAATTGCCCTGCAAGGAAGTGCCCAGCATGCAGCCTGGGCAGAACCATGAGACATGGGATCTGCCTGGCACCCCACAGCCCTGCAAGCCAAAAAGGAGCAAACAGATGAGAGGGAAATGAAATACAGCCACCATTTATCTGGTAGAAAAGTAAGAGCAACCTTCCAGAAAAGCCAGCCTGCAGCATAAAGGGTACTCTGTGAAGCACAAGAAGCCAGAAGTAGAGCCCTCCAGGAAGACTGAATGAAAGCACAGTCTTTAAATATAAATACAAATGTATAAAATCTCCCCAAAAAAAGTCATAGGAAAAGCTGCCAACCTGCCAGGCTACAGAAATCCCCTCTGGCAGGAAGGCTGCCCACTTCCCCCTCGGGGCCATGGCTCAGCTCCCACGTAGGTCCAGGTCCCCACTGTTGTGGTCATGGGGCGAGCGAGGACCTGGGTGCCTCCTGCTGCCAAAAGCACCCAGCCGGTGCCAGGGGTCCCGGCTGGGGGGATCTCTGTGGCAGGCACAGCAGTGCTGAGGGGGCTGCGGAGCAGAAGGCAGCCCCCTCGGCCAGCCCCGTCCTTGCCCCAGGGCTGGCGGGCAGGTGGGCGGTCTGTGGATGTCCATTGCCGGTTGGTGGGTCCGTCATCGGTGGGGAAGGCATCCGTCCTAGGGGAAAGGAAAGCAAGGAGGGGGTGGTGAGGCAGAGAGGGTATCAGCAAGACCACCCACCCCAGCCTGGGGGCTGTTGCCTGGCATAACATGCCTTGCCCGTCCCCGAGCATTGCCTTGCCCCAGCAGCTCCAAAAAGAAATCTGATTTTAAGGCAAGCACAGACCAGGAGGGAGCTGTGCCCTAAGCGCCTCCACGCTCCAGCCACAGCTGTGGCAGCCCTCCCAGGCTTGACCCCAGGAGCTGGATGCCCACCCTCCCACAGGGAAGGATCTGGGATGGGGGGCAGCAACCTCACTCCCCCTCACCTACCTCTTCAGGCCTGACTTAGACCCGCTGCCGCTTCTGCCGCTTGGGTCTGCCCCTGAGACGCAGGGAACGTCCCTTCTTGGGCTTCTTATCATTCTTCTTGTCCAGGTCCTGTATCAGCTTCTGGACAGCAGGGTCACTGGGAGAGGCGCAAATTTTCTTATTCCGCTTGGTGGTAAACCTGGGGGTGCAGGCAGAAAGGTTTGCCATGGGGAGGACACAGGGGAGGACACGGGGAGGGAGGGCTTGGCTGGAGCCAGACTGCTTCGATGGTCCCAAGTGCAGCAGGGTACTTACACGACAGCATGCAGCATACATCCCGACTCAGGTCCCTGGAGGCGGTAGGACTTGACCCAGGTGAGAGAGATGGCATTCTTACTGTTCTTCAGGCAGCAGTCTGAGGCTGAGCTGCCAATGCCTGGGGGCAAGAGTGGGAACATGGGCTTTCAGACCTTCACCAAGCCAGGGCACTTTCCCAGCCCTGGGGGAGTGCAGCACAGCCGTCTTGGTGTCATTCGTGGGAGAGATGCTGGGACAGCACGTGAGGGTGGGACCTCTCAACCCCAGTACCCAGTTGCAGGTAAGACCCTGCCCCGGGGATATGTGACACCAATTCACGTTGGAATTGGTTGTGAGTTTGTGATGAATTAAAACAATTTCACTGCCAGCAGAAGGAAAACTGAGGCAGAGACAGGCTCCTTGCCAAGGGACTGAACCTGGTTCTCCTGCCTGCACCATTCAGCTTGGAGTTCTGCTGCCCAACCAGCCACGTGCACACACACACATGCTCTCAAGCCAAGCAAGCACTGCAAACCAAAACCGCACATCAACCAGGCGTGTACACGCACACACACTACCCCTACACACGACTGCACTGCAATCCCCACAACCCAGCCATACACATACTCAAATGCACCACAAACATCCACTATGCACTGCGATTGTACCACCCAGCACTCTGCATGGACCCTGCCGAGCACCCTTCCCCTGCCCCATCTCACCCACAGGTGGGTGGGAGGGCTTCGTGCCCCTCACCTTGAGCCTGGGTGATGAGCAGGGTAGCAGCCAGCAGGAGCAGTGGCAGGAGGAGGCGCAGAGCCATGGTGGGTGCTGCAGGTGCTGAGCTCAGCGAGTCTGGGGAGCAGGACACACACTGCTGCCTTGTGCCGAGGCTGCTTCTATTTATCTCTGGACGCTTTGCTTTCATTTTCGGCCAGCCTGGCAGGCAGCCCACCAGCCGGCAGAGGGCTGGGTGATGGAGAAGTGGGAGGGTGGGGGATTCCTGTAAGCTGTGAGCCCCTCTTTACCGACACGTCCTATCTTGTTCCCAGTTGCCCATCATGGCACAGGGTGTCAGGTGGGGGGCAGACCGGAGACACCGTCCCCATCATGGATAGATGAGTTTGTGGGCTCCTGTTTCCTATCTGGTCCTGCAACCTGCCCCTACCTGCTCTCGGTGGGCTGGGTGTTGCTGCTTGTCTGTTTGTTCACCAGACAACGACCCTGGCTGGTGGCCAAGCAATTAGGGAAACCAAGGAGTCAATCTGTTTTGCTTCACCATCTCATGCTTTACTCCTGAGCCAAGCCAAGCACCCCACACAGGTGAGAAAGGGCTGCACGGTGACCCTACATCCCAGCCCCCTGAGCCTCCATCCCTGTCCAGCTGCCTCGGGGGCATCCCCAAACAGCTGAACACATCTGTAGAGCTGGGATATGCAGGGGCTGGACTGTAAATGGGACTGGGAGAGATAGCCCAGCCCATTGTGCATTGATGCTGATGCCAAATAGTGGGGAGCTGAGGATAAGTGGAGACCTTGACCAGTTGGAGGAACGGGCTGATGGGAACCTCCTGAGGTTCAACACAGACAAAATGTGAAGTCCAACAGTGGGATGGTGTGATGCCATGCAGCCAGACGGGTTGGGCATGGCTGGCAAGACAGGGGCTATGCAGAAGTGGACCCAGAGGAGCTGAACAGGAGCCCTCAGGGCAAAGGCTACCAAAGAGATGGCCAACGTGGCTGGACCAAGCCCTGAGCAACCTGGTGAAACACTGGTCTTGCTCTAGGCAGCGGATGGCTCCATGTTTTCATGCTATTGCCAGACCATGGTCTGCAAGAGACAAAGGATGGAGGTTTCACAACCACTTTGGGTAACCTGTTCCAGTGCTTGAAATGCTCTCATGTTGAAAACATTTTCCCCACTATTTAATTGGAATTTCCATTGATGCATCCAGTGCCACTGTCTCTCACCCTGCCTGAGAGCCAGTCCGAGAAGAGCCGGGCACCGGTGTCTCTCCAGCCTCCCCAGGCAGCTAGCAAGGAGCCTCCTTTGCCATCCCATCCCCAGCTTCACCACTCACCACTCATAGCCCCTCTTTGCCTGCTCTGGCATCCAGCTCTTAGCCAGTCTCACTCCCGTTGCTTGTGTCAGCCATGACCCGGGAGCCCCAACGGGACACAGAGCTGTGATGGGGTCTCCCCAGTGCCAGTGGGGTCCAAGCCCCTTTCTTGGGCACACTGCCTGAGCCCTGGAGTGCAGCCCCAGGACTTTTACCAGTTGCTGATAAGGACCCTCATAAACAGTTATCAAGGGCAATGAGTAACCCAGCGGGAGACCAAAGTCCCAGCTGATGTAGAAAACAGATCCGTGATAAGATGCCCAGGCTCTCGCCCCCCTCAGTGGGGAGGGGGCAATGCTGGCATGATGGTGGGGGTGCTCACCAACACCTGCCCTGCAGCCCTCTCTTGGGCAAGAAGACCGGCAAGCTGCAGTGGCTCGCTGCCTTCCTTAGGGACAGGTTTAGTGCCTGCAGCAGCGTGGGATGCAGGGTTGCATTCCTGTGGCATTCCCCATCACCCGTGCAGAAGAAAAAGGGAGCTCCCATGCTTGGGGGTACCCGTGTGCCCAGTGCCTGAATGGGGGGAGGCAGGTCCCCACGCACTCATGCAGCACCAGGGTCAATGTGGTCTCAGGCAGCAGCCCCTGGGGCATGCAGCAGGCACAGGTCATGGGCAGCAGCAGGTTGCCTGTGGGTGCGTCTCCCCAGGGTGTCTGGCAGCATGAGGAACTGGTCCCTGGAGGCATCCTATGTGCTGTCACCCATCCCTCCAACCCCAAAGCACCAGTGGCATCAGGACAGGGCAGGAAAAGGAGAGCCACACTGGCTCTTACTGCATTTCCAGCCTTTATTTGTGCAACATCTCCAGGCAGCAGTGCCCAGCTGAGCACCTGGTTGAACCCTTGCCCTTGGCACATCTGGGACACTGTTCCACTGCACATCCATGTGCTGGAGAAGTTTGGGTAGCACTGCTTCCGTAGCCATCCACCCTGGTGAATTGTCTCCCAGAGCCTATGTGGTGTGAGGACAAGGTATGTGGAGGGAGAGGAGACATGTCACAGGTTACCCCCAGCACAGACCAGTCCAGCCCAGGGTTCCCTCCACTCCTGAAGGAGCCCAGGAGAGCTCCGAGGTCCTGGTGCAGAGTCCATCTCCCTTCCTTGCCCAGTCCCATCCCCAACCATGGCAGCAGGCGCCTGGAAAGTCCCTGGCTTTCTGCATGTTTTCAAGACACCGCAGCAGCATCCTCTGGCCAGATGCCAGCCCCAAATGCGGTCTGAGCTGCTGAAGAGGGTCAGGGCACGTGTTCCCTTCACAGGAATCAATCTTTGGCAAGTTTCTGGTTGCTACAATTTGCACCCCAAAGAAAACAGCCGGCTGAGCACATCCTCACTTCAATCCCTCCAGGGATGGTGGATTGAAGATGACCCAAGAGGGAACAAGCTAAGGGCAGGGGTACTTGGCCATTGCTTTGGCTGAGCAATGCAGACATGCACCTGCATGCCTGATCAGCAAGACCCCATAGAAACCGCCATGGAGGTCCGTGCCCCATCTCCCCTCCTGCCTCCCTTCCCTCAGAGCCCCCAGTTCACACCTTCCTCCCCAAGTGCCTTGCTCTATCACCTGTCCCCCGAGCCCAGGAAGAAAGCAAGGAGCTTCTGGCAATGGGAGGGGGGTGAGCACCCCTGTTTGCAGGGGGAGTCTCAAGGCAGACCGAACTTTTGGGATACAGAGGAGCTGCTGGGAATGGGGGGTAGAGGCAAGGCTTTTTAGGGCTCTCCAACACCAGCAGCCTTCAGCAGCCACTCAGCCAGGCACAATTTTTTGCACGCACCCACATAAACCCATTTCTCACCAGCTTGGGCTCCTGCAGCCTCCAGCCTTTTCCCAGAGCTTAGAGGTGCAGGATAGGGACAGACACAGGGAGGGGGACATAACCAGGCAGGGTGCCCCTCTGTGGTGTCTCAGGTATAGGTAACCCCTTTCTGGCCCCAGGATCTGTGTCGGACATCATACAGAGCCTTTGCAACAGGGCTTTGTGCAATGGTGCCTCCAGCTACCCCCGTGTGCTTGGGCAGCCCAGCTCCAGCCCTCTGTGCATCCCTGTGCTGGAGGGACCTCCAGTCTGCAGGAAGAGGGGAGGGCGTCCTAGGCAGAGACTACAGTGTCTCCACACATGGAGTGTGCAAAAACAGTGGGACTGTAGCAAAGGTCACCAAACCACCTTGCTTGTAAGCCTTCCCCTGGCAGTGAAACCACTGTGGGAGCTTGTAGGGACTCACTCAAGCTTCTGTCCCAAATGCTTCCCCTGTTCACACCCCACACTCCAGCACCAGAGCCTTGAGTTCACCTACAAATTACTTCTCTGGCTGCCAGTGTCTCAGTTTCCTGGCATCTCATCCCGTAATGCCAGGACATCCTCTCTCCTGACCCCACAGCCCGCTGCTCATCCAGCTCTGGGCTGCCCTTCAGCCCTGCAAAAGCCCCCAGCTCTTCCCTGCTTAACCAGACAGAGGGATCTGCTCCCCAGGTGATTCGGGGCTGGGAGCAGAGGCTCCCCAAGTGCACACACGAACTGAAGGCATCAAGGGGAGCCAACCAGGGCGACTGGGAATTTCCAAATCCTTCTGGATGCTGCCTCCAAGTTAAAGTCACTGCTAACAGGAACAGGGTCGTGCAGCTCCACTCAACCCCGCTGACCAGCAAATTCCTTCCTGCAGAGGCCCTGATTCCCAGGACCCAGCACCGAGGTAGTTTGCAAAGCCCAGTGTGGAAACCCCCCATAGCTGGGAAGGGGAGAGGGCTGCCTGCCAGGCACACCGTATAGAAATGCCATATAGTGAAATGGTCCTCAGGAAGCGGGAAAGAATTGCTGGAAGCTGGCAGCACACGAGCCGGGCAGGCTCCCCGCTGGCTGCTGCACCGTCTGTCGGTGTTCAGTGAGGCTGATGGGAAGAGCAGCATGAGCACAACATGCTGGGAAGGGCAGGGAAGCCAGCTCCCCAGGAGTCCCCTCCCTGCGCATGGGCGCTGGAGCCAGCTGGCCTTGGAGAGGGTCTTCAAGCAGGAGCAGTTCTCCACACCCTGTAGCCCTGCACACATGC
Organism: Sula dactylatra; assembly: GCA_013389905.1. Taxonomy (NCBI): domain Eukaryota; kingdom Metazoa; phylum Chordata; class Aves; order Suliformes; family Sulidae; genus Sula; species Sula dactylatra. Next base: position 171,996 of record WEKW01025044.1, on the reverse strand, counting down.
CCCAGGTGGAAATTTGGTTTCCCAGCTGGGTGTGGGTGCAAGGAGTTAACCCTTTGGTTGCTAGCATGCCTGCAGAGCAGCTCAGCTGCTTTGGGGCAGGACAGGCTTGCTGCTGGAAAATGTGCAGAGGGGTAGCGAACAGGCTGAGAGGAACCTGAGCAGGTCATGCGTCGCAGCAAGATGCCCTCCTTCTACCGCATCCTCTGCGTGGCATGCAGCACTGCCCATAGTGCTCCCTCAGACCTAAATGCAAGGAGATGGGCAGGATCCGTGTTTTGTCTCCCTGTGGAAAGCACGTGGTCAGGGCTGCTCCGCTCTCACCCCTCTTGATCCAGGCATTACCCAACAGACGAGGTCCTTTGGGATTGGGCTGTTGTGAGCGTGCACGTTTGTCACTATACCACCAGGAAATATATTCAGTGCTGAAAGGGGTGATGGCTCAGAGCCTATTCCTCCATGGCACGGCAGAGACCTCCATGAGGTGGCTGAGGTTCATGGTTGAAAGGGGACACAGCGAGAGGCTCCTGCTCTTGGTGGACCTACTAAGCCAGAGAGCAGCAGATGCTGCAGGAAAGAGGGGGTCAACTGGTGCTTGCATAACCCTCTAGAAACTGGGCCCCTCTCAGTTCTTCCACCAATCACAGGCCCAGCCCTCCCTCTTCCACTGAGAAGCACATCAATCCTCCATCCAGAAATCCCATCATTCCTTGTACAGCAGTGTAAAACTCAGTGGAAACTGCTGGCGCCAGCCCAGCCTTCGTTGAAAGTGGAGATGTAACAAGTCATAAATCCTCTCATGGCAAAGTGAGCAGAAGCCCCCAAAGCAAGGCAAGGCGTGCATGCCGTCCGAGCCAGGAGCTCTGCACAGTATGGAATGGGTGGGTTGGATGGGCTGTGTCTGGGCAGGGATGCGTAAACATGTACGCTTCATGCAAAGGCATCGTCCTGGCGTGTGAATTCAGAGAGACTTGGGAAGCTGCTGGGAAAAAAGCTGGCTGAGTGTTGTTGGAGAGGAAACTGCTCGTTCTCCATCTCAGTGCCGAGAGACATCGGGCTTTGTACTTGACACCAGGCATAGTCCTGCTGCAGGCGCCCAGCGCCCACCCAGCAGCCTGCTCTGCACCACACTTCTGGCACGAGCTCAGCTCCACAGGCTGGAGAGCCCAGATCCAGCCTCCAGAGCAAACAGCAGCTGGCACCCGCAGCAAGTTCATCAGGAGGGGGGAAATGGAGACGGAGAAATTAAAGACAGTGAAGGGAAATGAAGCAAAACATTGAGAACGCTCTAGAGAGTTTGCAGAAGACATTAGAGCAACACGTAAACTAGTAACTGGATATGCTTCAGCCAAGACTGAAAAACACCAGAGGAGGGCTCCGCTTTTGGTGATGGCTCAGCCAGCTGCTCTAACTGGGGAAGCAGCCACCCAATGCCCAGGCAGTGGTGGAAAATGCAAAAGGGTGAGAGAAAGCAAAGAGAAAGAAGATGAAGCATCACATGGCTAGAGCTGCCGGGCACCTCCTGACACCAAGCAGGGACCTGCCGCATTGCCTGCCAGCTTCATGGGTCACGAGCATCTAGACTTGGCATCAAAGCGAGCACTGGTGCCAGGAGGGCACCCAAACAGCAGCCGGCTAAGCCCTTCCCAGCAGCCTGCACAGAAAGGAAACATCTGCTGGAAGGGATGGAAACGGGAACCCAGCTCCACACTGGACAGGTCTCATCCTGCCCAGATATAATTAAAAGACAGGAGGAAGTTATATACTCCATACTTAAATATAATTGGTCATTAACAGTAATTCAGAGCAGCAGAGCAAAACAAAAGAGCTGTCAAAACCCTGCAACAACTAACTGTGAGGAGTGACCTGAGGGCCATTTTGGCACCCAGACAGACAGGAGTAATGCAGAGAGGACTCCCTGCACCACCAAGGGGACCAACAAGATGCACAGCAGCCTCCTCCAAGGCACACACAGAGCAGGGACTAACCCAGGTGCACCAAAGACCTGGGGATTCAAGAATGGCCATTTCACCTGGCCACCAAATTGGTCTCCAGGAGGAGTCAGAGGGAAAAAGGCACCCATCAGAGCACAGGGAAAACAGTGTTTGGAGCTGGGACTCTGCTTGAGATGCTGCAGCCGGCCGGCGAGCATCGGAGCTCTTTGGTTCAGCGGGTGGCTGCAGGTGGTGTGCAATGGGCTGGGAGCAGTGCGAGGGGCTGGAAATTCCCTTTGGGGCTGGGGATCAAGCAAGGTGGCTGTTTACAGCAGGGGAAGAGCTGCAGGGCCAGAAGCTGGGAGACCTCTGCCAAAGCTCCACAGACCCTGCAACGGCAGCTCTGGGAAAGTCACCCAGGCAGTTTGCAAGCCTCTCCTGGAGGGTGCCTGGCTCAGGCATCAGGAGGAAAGGGAGATACACCACCATACCCCTTCAATGGGTCCCATCCCAATGCCTTGGCAGCAGAGCAGACCACGCAGGTTGCAGAGGTCTGGAGGAGCTCAGCGCTGGCAAGACGAGACTGAGTCCAGGCCCTGTCCTGTGTCCCCCAGAAGTGACTGACTGGTTACAGTCACAAAGGGGAATTTACTCCCTCCAAGAATACCACAAGGGCTGCAGCCCCAGATTCCATCTGTGCAGAGATCCACTCCAGGCCCTTTGACAGCTGCCAGAATTGCAGACCCTCACATGGATGCACCAAGGCAAGGTTACAGAGGTACGAAAGAGGTTTACAAGACCAGCTGATATGGTTGGCATACTCGATAGGCAGGGAAAGCATCCTCGGGATGTGCCGCTGTCTCCACTGCCTACAAGTACCTCCCATCCAATACCTGATCATATAGATAAATACCACAGTCCTTGAAGACCCTCAGGACACAGCTCTGGCAGATGTTGTCCATCCCATGCCCCTTGGGTTTCTCTCTCCACTCAGCAGGGAGACGAGGCCAGATCCAAACCTTCCCATGGGTTTCCAGAGACAAAACATTAGCTGCCTGTTCCCATCTCTTCCCACTCTCTCCAGAGCCTTATTAGACTCAGGCTCAATGTTGAGCTGGGCAGGATATGTCCCAAAAACAACTCACAGCAATGGCTTCACCCTTTCATCACAGCCCAGGGGTAGCACAGCTTTAACTTAAAAACAGGCTGATCTGCTGTAATGGGTTAACCTCAGTAAGCAGCTGAACCTACAGCTTGCCCACTCCCCACAGGTGGGACAGGGAAGAGAATCAGAAGGGTAGAAGTGAAAAAACTTGTGGCTTGAGATAAAAGACAAGTTAATAGGTAAGGCAAAGGCTGCATGCACAAGCAGAGCAAAATAAGGAATTCATTCACTACTTCTCATTGGAAGGCACATGTTCAGCCATCTCCAGGAAAGCCTTCATCATGCTGAAGTAAATGCTTTCATCACAAGCGGTTACTTGGAAAGACAAATGCCATGACTCCGATTGTCCTCCCTTCCTATTTTTTTCCCCTAACTTTAATTGCTGAGCACAATGTTGTATGATATGGGATATCCCCTTGGCCAGTTGGGGTCAGCTGTCCCAGCTGTGACCCCTCCCAGCTTCCTGTGCACCCCCAACTTACAGAAAAGGCCCTGAGACTGTGCAAATACTGTTCAGCAATAACTAAAACATCCCTGTGTTATCAACACTGTTTTGGTCACAAATCCAAAACGTAGCCCCATACTAGTTACTATGAAGAAAATTAACTCTGTCCCAGACAATACCAGCACATTCTCCACCCCTTATTCCATACCATTGATGTCATGTTCAGGTCCCACACTATCCAATACATCCTCAATAACCACCACGCTCCCCCCCATCCTTTGATTTATACACAGATATCATTCCGTTAGTCCATGGACCATCCGTGTGAAATGTCCACAGAATGTCCACTGCGTTCATTCAGTCCATGACTTGGGGCTCCATCTGTTATGGTGGTCACTCAGGACAGGAGAGGTGGTGTGTTGTGTGGAGTTACTGGGCACCAAAGCCAGCTCAGGTCAGGTCACTGCTGCACTTGCACTGCTTCTTGTAAGGCTTGTCCTCCACTGGTTCGGGTGGTTCCTGCTATAGTAATTCCCATAACATGCAACTCAAACCATGGGTTACAACAATTTAAAGGTGTATCTATTACAATCTCCACCCTCTGTACATGGCCACAGACACTTCAATGTGTATCTGCTGGGGCATGGACATATCCACAGCCACAGACACTTTGAGATGTACCTGCTCTAGTGTGGACTTATTCACAGGTCACAGTCCCTTCGACTCAAGTTCACACTGCAGTTCCAGCCTGTCCAGTGCAGCAGCACAGGAACAGCAGCGATGCCCCAGCCATTTGCCAGTCTAGGCACATCACTATTGCACTATCAAAATGTTCCCAGGTACAACACAGTAAGATGATAAGCAGTATGGCAAGCAGCAAAAGCAAAAAGCAGCCGCTAATGAGCACTAGACTCTACTATACAGTAAGGCAAGCCAGCCCCATGGCAAGCACAGGAGCCCGCCAATCAGTAGCTAAAAAGCTATAACAGCTATAAATTCAGTCTAGCACACTCCAATCAAATCCTTCATTATCTCGAACCCTTTGAGACCCATGTTGGGTGCCAAAAAGGACTCTAATCTTGCCAAAACCAGTACATCTGCCATATCCCACATGAACACCTTTCTATTCCCTGGTTAGAGCTTCACTACCCCTCTACAGTTCTGCCCATGATGCTGTGGAAGCCCCAGGTGGGATCACTGCAAGCACAGACTGCAAAAGCCAACCTCCTTCTGCCACTGAGGCCAAAATACAATAGTCAGGGAGCTTTATTTTGGTAGACATGAAGGTCAGAAGCAATGGTTATGTTCATCCTGTCTGAACACAGGCCAGGAGCTATCGTTGACTGAGCCCACTGTTGTGATCGATCAGATCAATTCCTCATCCATAAGCACAACCCACATAGCCCTGTTGTCCATCAGTATGTGCAGTCTCAGTAGTTTCAGCAGCCAAAATAACTTGTACTTAGAAAATGTGTGGCTGGCACTAACACTGGGAAATCACACACAGGGCATTGGAGTTGATGTACACTTGTGCACACATACATCAGCAGACCACTTGCTGACACCATCCAGCTCTGGAGTCATCCTTTCAGAAGAAAAATTGATAAGGCTCTGAAAAAAAGGATGAGGAGGGATTTATAAAGAGATTTTAAAAGAGCCTGATATGGCATATCCAAGAGAGAACCCCCCCTTTATAGCCCTGGGGAAACTTTAATAGATGCCTAATGGGGCAGTAGACTGGTGTGCAGCCTTCACAGGCACCTGCTTTGTGTTCCACCAGACTTACTGCTCAGCAGTATTCACCAGGCACATTTACTGACCCAAAGCTTCAGGACCAGACCAGAGCACAGTAAACAGTTCTTCATCTATTTGGTTGGCCATGGCTAACAGTTTGTTCCCCACAGTAACTGTGATGATAAGCTCTCTCATGTCTACAACATCCAGTTTCCATGAGGGACACTCCAAAATAAGAAACATCAGATACACCCTCCACCCAATACATCACAATGAAATCCCACAATGGGCGGGAGGGACCCCTGGCCTTCCCAGGGGTGGAGAACTGGTGGCACTTGTGGATATTGCGGAGCATTTCCACAGTCACTGGTAAGCTCCAGGCTGCTCTGGGGATGCCGTCAGGTCAGAGCTCCGGATGAACCTGACCCAAATGTCCTGCACTCCTAAATCATGAGCTGTTTCTCACTTTACAAAATGAAGTTGCCCTGGAAAAAAGGATCTTGGCTGAAAAACAGTGAGGAAGCTGGCATCCTTTCTGGAGAAGAGCCCCAACCCCTCCTCTCTGACCTGGGGAGATGAATGAGCAATCTGCCTTGGCCCATCTGATACCTCCCACAGCCCAGAGTTCCTCTGTCTCAATGGACTGGTGTGTCCTGTCTCCATCCTTGTGATGTGTCTCCAGAGCCTTGGCAGGCGGATGCTGCCGGGAGGTCTCCCAGCTTCTGGCCCTGCAGCTCTTCCCCTGCTGTAAACAGCCGCCTTGCTCGATCCCCAGCCCCAAAGGGAATTTCCAGCCCCTCGCACTGCTCCCAGCCCATCGCACACCACCTGCAGCCACCCGCTGAACCAAAGAGCTCCGATGCTCGCCGGCCGGCTGCAGCATCTCAAGCAGAGTCCCAGCTCCAAACACTGTTTTCCCTGTGCTCTGGTGGGTGCCTCTTCCTCTCTGCCTCCCCTTAGAGACCAGCTCAATTTGACACAAGACCCTTTCCCCTTTGTAGAGGGTGATGGAGACAGCACGATGGTATTAACGCAGCCAGGACTTTTCTGGCATGTAGACACTGGATAGAGGGACATCCCTGTGCACTCAAAGCAGACCTACCTCTGGTGACCGTGCTGTTGGGTGGCTCTGCACATACCCCTGGGGCCCCACGCTGTGTGCACTCCGAAGGTCCAGCTCCCCATCTTAGGACCAGAGGTCCCATCCCTGCCTCCCCCGATGGGTCCTGTCCTGACGCCTTGGCGGCAGAGCAGACCCTGCATGTTGCAGAGGTCTGGAGAAGATCAAGGCTGCCAAGACGAGATTCAGACCAGATCGTGCCCCATGTATCCCAACAGTAATTGGCTGTGGTTGCAATCAGGAAGGGGATTTTGCACCCCCAGGAAGACCACAAGGGCCATGGCCCTAATTCCCATCTGCACAGGGCTCTGCTCCAGTACTGAAGGTCTCTGTGAGAGTTGCCAGCATTGCAAAACAACAGCCTCGCTGGAGGGAGAGGGGGAAGATGTACAAACCAGCAGCAGAGGATTGTGTGCCATTTCAGTGCCAAAAGCTCTGGGGATGCTCCTGCTCCCTTTGTATTTGCCTTGTGCTCCTACTTCTTGGAGCAGACTGCTGGGGGTCTGCAAGCCCACATGCCAGCTGCCCCACCCCAAGCTGTGTGTCAGCTGCCCAGTGAAAGGACCTTTGCACTAAGCCTGGAACACCCAAGGCTCACCGCACAGCATAGGATCCCTTCATGATCCAACAGCCAAAGCTTTGTGGACAGAGAGGGAAATTCATTGCTGGAGCTAAAATCAAGAGCAGGAGAGGTAGGGAGCAGAGTTCAGATTGTCTCCTGCTGCTTCCCAGGTGGGCATGGACAGAGGACATGGTTATCCGTGATTCTGGCAGTGCTACAGGGTTCAGAGCTGCAGGAAAGGGGCTTCAGACCCCACACAGACACCCCTCTATTTGTCTGATCCCACCGGTATCATGGAAAGGGGCACCACATGCTTTTTTGACAAAGCAGGATTTCCTCTGAAGCACCATCTGTATTTTCTTTTCCAAAGAGTAAGACCCCGCCAGCCCCACAGTTCTCCTTGCCAGAGAGGTGATGGCACTCAGGGGCACAGAATGAGGGCACAAGCCTCAGCACAGCCCCGCCACAGTCTGGCAGGATGCCCTGAACTCCCCTGGGGTGCAGGACCCTCTGCTCCTGTCTGCAATGGCCCTGCTGCTCTGGGTAGGTTGTGTTTCCCTGTCCCTGTGCCATGGCAGCACTAGTACACATAAAGATTGGTCTAAGCAGGTTTGGGGAGAGCATTTGGAGTATAAATGTAAAGGCCAGGTAGCATGTTTACAACTGAAAGCATACATAAAACACTCTGATCTTCAGGTGAGGTTGGAACAGCCAGGGTGCACAGCCGACCTTGCACCTCTGCATGGCTCCAGCTTCTCATGCAAGTAACCTCCACTCAGGGGACCCCCACCTCCCATCATCAGGCCCATCACACTAACCCCATCTCCTCCCCACCTCTAGCTGAGTGCCTTTTCATCTCCCATCCTTGTGATATTAGCCCCTTTGCCTGGGACAATAGGTTTTCCCAGAACCTGTTGAAATTTGCAATTGCTCATATATCACAAGGAATTAAAAGATTAAGCGTATCTCCAGGCTGCCGAGCCCGAGCTGAGCATCCAGCTGAGATCACACACAGCCACTTTGGCTAGAGCACTGCAAAGATAAGAATAATGCTCCAAACATCCAAGCTCTTGGAGGTCAAGTCGCTCTCCCTTCCCACTTGATGTTATCTGCTTTGGGATCTCCTGGGTCACACACAAATTTCAGGAAAAAATCCTGTCTTATTTAAAAATGTTCGATTAACAGAAACATCTTCCAGCATGGGGATGTGCTAGGGGCTAAGTGTCTCCCCAGACATGTGCATGATCTTTCTGGTCACCCCTGTACCCCTGTCAAATATTGGCATAACACTTTCTTCTAAATCTTCTGGAAATCCCCGCTGTCCCGAGACTTGGCCTGCGCCTGTGCTCAGCACACTTTGTTGGAATAGGCATTTTATATATGCTAAAGCGAGTGACGCAGGACATTAGAAGAGCTCTTCTGGGGTGGTAGAGTCCAACTGAGATTGTCCTCCCTTCGAGACCCTCCTGAAACAATGTGCAGCATCCGTCCACCTCCGCTGCAGTTCCTTGACTGTGAGAGACCCCAGCATGCTGGTCCCAAGCCACACAAGTGCTGGGTGCAGAACACTACAGCTGGGGGACCTGCAGCCTGGATGCACCACGAAACCCACCAGGGGACTGGGAGCATCCCTCATGGGTCTCCATGCATGCAGCAATACCTCCCTGCCCCGAAGCAGTCTCAGAGTCGTCTGTGATCTGCACTGCGCAGGGCTAAGGTTGGGCAACCCAGTGGTCTCCAGCCTTAAACACCAAACCGTGTAAGCAGAGACTCAGAGGAACAAGAAACAAGGGGAGATGTGGCACCCACATTTGGCTCCGTCCTCAGCACAGTCCGGGCTCTCTGGCCCATCACTGGCTGCCAGTCCGTCTGCTGGCCAAAGCCACTAGCATGCCACACGCTACCCACTCCCTTCTCTTAAGGATGCCCCCATAAAAAGCTGTCCTTCCAGTCCCTCAGCACTAAACTCAACACAGTGCAATTTCTGGGAAGCTTTGGATCTCACATGTGTTTGTCCTACTTCCCAGGCTCCCCAGCTGCCCAGCTGTTCCTTTCCATTTGAGCTAATCACAGAGATTAAGGCAAAGACCCAGCCTGGAAGGTTTGCAAACAGCTCCAGCCTGTTTCTGCAAACAGCTTTCGCAGTCGCACTCCTGCACAAAAGCACACGGGCTAATAAATCCCATGGCATCTGTGCAGGGAATTCCCAAAAAGGGCTCCTTGCTAACCTAGCCCAGCCAGGAGCCAGCCGCCAGTTTAGGGACATTGCAAACTGCGGGGCCACCAGGCACAGGTTCTTCAAAGGGGAAGCTGAGGGAGGCAGCAAGGCTGGAGAAAAGGTGCCCAGAGCTGTCAGAGAGAAGACTCGTGTGTTACACATCTCACCATGGTCTTAGTGTACCCTGTCCCCCCAAGAAGTCTGCCCAGCTGTCACCTCCATACTCCCGACCATGCTACCACACCAACACCCTTGGAGAGGGGGGACCCCACCATCCCAGCAGGGCATAGTGGAGCTGAGCGGCTAGCCCAGGACAGAGGGGAGCCTCCAGCCCCCAGTCCTCCCAGCCAGAGCCCCGCTGTCCTTGTGCTGCCCCACGGCTGCAGGCAGTAGCTGCTGTCTGGAGCTCTTCATTACTAGATTGACTCCAGATTTTGCAGTCTTCGAACAGTCGTGGCCAGGAGACTCCAAGCCAACATGACAGAGAAGCCATCCTGCATCTGTCCAGCTGTGTGCTGAGGTTCCTGCAGCCACCCACCAAGCAAGCCGCTCTCCCTGTCAAAGTAAACAGGTTGTCCTCCCTCTACTAACAAGCTCAAGGGATTGCTTTGAACCCCCAGCCCATCTGTAGCCCCGTGTTTGCCACTGTATGAAGCAAGCAGCTTGCAGCTGGCCTCACTGTGACTGCACGGGGGAAGAAGTGGGTGCAGCCATCTGGGGGTCCTGATGGACTGCAGTATGTGATGGATAGTTGATAAACATGACCCTTCCCAGCCGTTCAGCACTGAGTCCCAAGGGATTGACATGAGGGTGAGCTGGGGAGGAGAGAGAAGCCACATGCTCCTGTAAGAGGGGCTTGTGGTTGAAACACACTGTTTTCCCCCAGCATAGTGGAGAAGATCCCTCAGTATTGCTGCTTTTGAGGTGACGAAGATATTTCCTTGGGCAATTTGCCTGCAAGAGTGTGACAGTGGGGTAAAATGCTCTGCCCTGATGCCCATATGCTTTGGGGACGCAGGGTGGCTGATGTGCCAACACCAGGGCAGGAGCAGAGCACACAGCCCATTTCCCTGGCAATGCAGGAACCCAAGTAAGCCTGTCCAGCTCCAGGCATGTTGAACGGGGATGTCTGTTCTCCTCTCCTTCCCCTCCTTGCCACCAGCCCCCTCATCCTCCCCAGGACCAGCACAACACAGTCTGAGGGGATTTATAGCAGGCTCAAATGGCTGCAGACATTTGGCCTCGCTTGTAGCCAGGCCAGGACCTCCTCTGCCTGCCAGTGAGTGGTTTTGAAGGTAGGCAACGGGCAATGCTCATACTGTTGGAAAGCATGAAGCTCAGGCTAAGCACTGCTGGATTTTGTCAGGGCACAAGGTGAGCAGGGATCCAGATGACCCAGGTGCAGGGAGCCCACTGGGTGTCCCACCTGCGGTGTCTCAGCTAGAGAAGATCCCATCTCCTTCTTGGCATGGATGGCTGTTTCCTGGGAGATGTCTTCCAGGCATGACAGCCTGAAGCTTTTGCCGATAATACAAACAGGACAACTTGGACCCAAAACCTGGTCAGTTGAACCAAAAACATTGCTCATATTTACAGAGGGAAGATTTTGAAACAAACAGTTTAATTAATTTAAGTGAGGAGCATAATCAGAGGAAGAAACCGGAAAAGTACTTTCAATTCTCCTTTTGTTCTTTAAAAAAAAAAAAAAAGCATCTTTCTGAAAGGCACGTGGGTGAAAGGCATGGGTTTTCCAGCCAGGGAAGCTGCCAGAGGAGCACTAGGGACCCTGTGCTGACCAGACGACCCTGGGAACCCGCAGCACTGACGAATGTCCTCACTGTGAACCGTGGTAAGAGAGGCGACTGTTTCTCGTTAGTCAGAAGGACAAAAGCATCGCAGAAAATCACAGGGATATGACCAGATAGAGAAGCTTTTTGAGTGACTAACTGTCCATGGATGAGGGGCAAGGGAGGATAAATGGAGCAAGAGGAAAGCACATAGACCTGATTTCCCAACTTCATGACGTAGTGGGAGCAGCTTTTGGGCACAGAGAAACTCCAGTGGCCATACAATTTGTCCCTTTCCCTGCTGGTTTCTCCATAGCTGCAGCCCTCAGTCTCTCAGCACCTCAACCATGAAACCAGGGATCACCTACTGCTTCAGAAAAGTCTCTTGCATTGATGCCTCCTGATTTATTACTGCAGAGTCCCTGGAGTGATGGTGTCCTCATGAAGCAATGCTCGGGACCACTGGAACATCACTGTGTGTGCTGATAAATTGTGTGCACGCTCCCTCACATCCTTTTGAGCCAGGCCAGCTAGCACTGAGCTAAGTGTATAGGGGTGAGCAGGGTCAGAGACCATCCTCGAGGGACGGGGGATGTGGCCTCTCCATCCGGGGGTGAGAGAGCTTGGCCCCAGGCTTGTCCATGCCAGCTGGCCGAGGTGCCTGGTGGCCTTCCTGCACACACTTACTCAGCTCGTCTAGACCCAGTGGTGGCCTCATTAATCACTGACGGGCATAGGTCCCACCAGGGATTGTCACAGCCCAGCCAGCGTCCTTCCCCTGTGCACCCCGCATGTTCCCTGATTTACACCCTTCCACCTCTGAAACATAGGCATAACCTCGTGCCCTGCTCCCTTCCCCACGCAGACGTCAGCATCCCATTGCTTTTTCCCCAGGAAGGCAGCTCTGGGCCCCTGCCGCACGAGCAGCTCGGCCCCCCCTCCAAGGCATGCCCTGCATGGGACCCCCCTGCCCCACGCCGCTCTCTGCCTCTTGCCCTGCAGCCCTCTGTGTGAGGCCATAGCGTTTACAAACACTTTCCAAGCAGCTTCATTAATTTTCCCTCTCTCATCTCCTTTGGAGCTGGCAGAAAAGCATGTTGGGATGAGTCTGAATCCAGAAGGAATTGCTAAGAATTGGCTTCATTTCTTACCCAAGTTTGTCCGACTCCTCAGGCTGTTTGGTCCCACTCTTATCTTCCAGCTGCAAGAGTCTTGTGCTGCAAGCCAGTCCTTGCCAAGACCAGCTCACCTCCAGGCTCAGACTGGGCACTGGGGACTGCCTGGGGTCGAGCAGGCTTTCCTCCCGCCAAGCATCAGGCACTCATTTCTCCAGCCTTCCCTCATCCCTCCTTCAGGCTCCCTCTGCACAAGACAATTTTCAGCTGCTGATCTCCCCAGTCTCTTCCCGCTTCCTTCACGGACTCACAAATCCACCTCATGGACTCACAAACTAAACTAGGTCTCAACTGCAGCCTCCCATTGAAAGTGGGGGCAGCGCTGGGATCAGATGAGGTTGCACAGGACTTTGCCCACCTGTGTCTTGAAATCCAACAATGTTGGAGATCCTAACAGTTCTCCAGGCCCCTCTTCAAGCACTTGACTGTCCCCATGAGGAAAAACTTCCCCAGGCTACAAGCTAGATCACTTTCTCGCATCTTCCCACACACTTCCACTAAAAGTCTATCTCTGTCTTCTCAATAATCTCCCCAAAGATGTTGGGGATGTGTCCCCGAAGCCATCCCTTCTCAAGGCTGGACAAGCCCAGCTCCTCCAGCCTCTCCTCGCTGGGCAGGAGCTCCAGTCCCCATCATTTCTGTGGCCCCCACTGAACTCTGTTTATTAATGCCTCCTTTGTATTGGGGGGCCTGAACCTGGACACAGTACCCAGGTGTGGTGTAATGAGTGCTGATCAGAGGAGGATAATAACTTCCCTTCAGCCTTTCAGCAGCTCAAGTGCATTGCCAAAACTATTGCTCTGCTTGCCTTGAAATGATGATCAGCTCCTGTGTGCATTAAGAGCCTGTGGGTGATGCCCAGCCCAACACCAGCCCCCTGTTCCTGCATTGCCCAAAAACTCACTGGATAAGGCAGTGGAGGAGGCCTTTTGCAGACAACAGATCTGTAAAAGAAGCAGGTTCCCCAGCTTTTTAGACATCTCTGGGAACAGAGCAGCTGCAGGATGCATTTTCCACAGACTCACAAAGCCTACGGCCAGAGGGAGCCATCAGATCAGCTTCTCACAGCCCTGAGCGTTGCTGGCAGTAGTGTGGCTGCCCAGTCCTTGCAGTTTTAGTTCCTTGCTTGTCTCCTTGTGGATTTCATCTACACCCATTTAATATTAATATCCTACCATGCTGAATTTTTTCAGGTCCAGAACTGGTCCTGGAGGAACAGGCTGCAGGTGCCACTTCCCTGCAGGTGGCTGCCTGTGCCTGGGATCACACACGCTGTCCTTAATCACCTCCTGCCCTTCCTCAGCTCAGGGCAACCTGCAGTCCCCAAACTGCCGCGGGGACTCCCACCTCCGCTACACTTCCTCGGGTACCCGTAACATTCTTCACAGCACAAGGAAGGACGAGAAACGGCAGCGCAGCTTGCAAACGAGGTTACAAGAGACCTCGGAGTTTAAATTGTGCAAACATCACAGAATCTGCAAAAAAATGCAGAACAGACAAAGTAACTTGGAAGCTATTCTGGAGACTTTGTTTTGCGAGATTGGCAAGAAGTAGCAACTATGCAAAGTTAGGATGCTTTCCTTATGAAGGGCAATTTGGCAGACTGGTGAACATACCTCAAAGGGCTGCAGACAAGAGAAGAACCATTAACATCGAGCCCATACACGTACCAGAAAGAGACGCTCTTCCAGCAGCAAGCTCACAGGATGCCCCCATGTCCAGGGAGAAGTGACCTCTGTCCCCAGGCTGCTCACTTTTATTCACCATCCCAGGGATGGAGGAGGCAGTGGTGGAGAGCTGGGCAAAAGGGGCTCCTTCCCATGAGGTATGCTCCCACTCCCCCTTTAACACCTCATGTGGGAGCTGCATCAGCTTTGCTTTGCTCTGCTCGGGCTTTTCCCAGAAAGAGAAAGCAGTCATTCTTCTTTCAAGATACTTGTAGTAACAGCCGTGCTGTCCCTGCGCGCCTGACTCACATGAAGGATGCTCTGTGCTCCGGGGAACATGGATGCCTGAGCAGGGAGATACCCAGCAGATGCCTGCCTGACCCAGCATCTCCTGGGAACACCAGAGAAATTCCAGTTGTATAAGAAATAAATCACGTTGCAGCTAAGATCCCTCAGCCCATTCTTTCAGGGCTCTTGGGTACAATTTATCGGGGCAGCTACTTTTGAAATACTTGCCCTCAGTGTATGTCTTCTAGCATCCCCTCTAGTCCCAATAAACTGGAAAGTATTTCACAGTCTTCCTTGCTTCTTCCCATACACTGACTACAGATATTGCCTTCCTTTCTGCATCTTGTGCAACAGCATTTACATTCTTTTTGGAAAAAGATTTAGAAGTTGACAATGTGTTTTGGTAATAAAAGCTGTCCTCCTCCTTCTCATTGCTGTGGTCAGCCATGCATATCTCCCAAGAGTGTTCACAGTTTTATACACGTCCCAACTTTCCATTTGCATCTGCTTATGCCAACCCAGGTCATTTTGAACAGCTGCTCCCCCTTCTCTGCTGAGCCCAGCAGTGAAACCCCCTTCCTCACTGCACAGTTTGGGCTTCAGCCTCCATAATGCCTTTCTAAAGCACAGGCCTTTCACTTCTTTTTTTCAGCCCCCGCTGCTTTGCTTGCTGCAAAACTTGCTCAGGGTATACTCAATCCCACTGTCTATGCCACTGATGAAGATATTAAATAGTATTGGTCCCAGTACAGACCTTTGAGGGACACCACTCATTACTGGTTTCCACTTGGACATTAAGCCATTGACCATAACTCTTTGGATCCAGCCATCCAGCCAATTCCTTATCCATCGCTTTTCCCAAACCAAGCAGAGATTATGGCTGGTCAGCACCATCGCAGTACCCTGAGCACTGTTATCTCAGCACAGGTAGCACAAGCACATGTGCCTGGTGGCAGAAGCACTGCAGTTTGCTCCTGCAAAAGTTAGCTGTACAGTCTGGGGGTCTCTTTTGGGCTGGAGCATGTTAAGCTGGGAGTTGGCACAGCCGCCTGGTGTGGCATTCCCTGTGGGAGACCACCATGTGTCCATCTCCCTTGCAAGTCTATGTTCCTGGGGGTGCTCCTGGGGTTGGTCCTCCAAGGCATCTGTGGTGCACCTTACCAGGGCTCCAGCCTCAGGCTCATAGCAGGGATCCCATGGACAAGGGCCAAGGATACCACAGCGGATGCAGTGAGGGGCACAGCCTGTGCCATGCTTAGGGCTGGGTTTTCCTTGGATGAATGAGCTTTGGCAGGATGGGGCAGCCTTGCCACAGCACTGCTCGCTGCTGGGACCCCTGCACCAACACAGGCACAGCCCCCAGCCACAGTTCCAGTCCTTCTGTGCCACATACATCTTCACAGCTTAAGGAGCTTTACAGCCATGCAGAGGTCCAAAGGAGCAGGCAGACCCCAGCTCCACAGGGGATCCTCTCGCCGGGGTCAGGTCCATGTTGCTCAGGCTCTCAGGGGGACTGAGGTTCAGTTCTGCCTCACAAGGGTGACCATGTTGCAGGAAGGAAGGGGGAGAGGTGTGGAGTGGAAGGGTCAGCAGTGCCTGATCCCCGGGGCTGAGTCAGCAGCCCCGCTGCAGCTGGAGGAACCACTGCCACGATAGTCGATGGGCAAGGGATGCAGTGCAGGGCAGGGTATGTGTTAGCCCCACAAGGATGCCTCGAGCTACTGATATGTGACCTACTCTGGTTTAAAGAGGCGCTTCAACTTCAGCAAGGGAACACAGGTGCAGTGTGGCTGCAGGGGACCAGCCACCACCTGCAGGAATTTGGCCAGCAGCTGATGCAAGCTTTCCGTGGACCACTGCACTGCCCCGGAAAGCTTCACAGCTTTATGTTCAGCCATTTTCTTGCTGTGTGCAACCAAAGCTTAGCTCCTGCCTCAGCTCCAGCTTTGAGAAGACAACAGGTGCTGCAGCACGAGGCTGGCTCCTGTCCTTGACCATGCACGAGCATGGGATGTCAAAGTCAGTCTGACGACCGTCATCTTCCTTTAGCAGGATCAAAGCTGGTCCTGCTGCAGGTCCTGCTGCCTTGCAGGCTGGGTTGGGAAGGGCTGGGCGGACCACAGACAGACCAGGAGACCATAGCAACTGTCCCTCAATCCAAGAGAAGGGTTATCTCACACATGATATTCCCCAGTGATGGTGGCTGGGTGGAGGAGCAGACCCCAGTGGGCAGCTCTCCAGCCCTGCTGTCTGGCTTGCAGCCCCAAATCTCTCAGCCCTGCAGGGCTCAGGGGCAATCAGGACCTGCAGGCACCAGCTCTGCCTGGGGACCCCAACCGGTGTCCCTGTGCCACAGTCAGCAGGTTGGGATGGAAGAGTCCAGGTAGTGGTGGCTCACAGAGAGGCCATCATCTTCCTTTGGTCAAAGCTCATCCTCCTGCCAGTTCTGCTACCAGTCCTTGTTTGCTGGGCTGGAAAGGGCTGGGGGGTCCATGGAAAAAATGAGGGTGCACAGGGACTCCTCCCTCCAAGGTAGCCCCCCATCCAGCTCTCATGCACGATACTCCCCAGCACTGGCTCCTGGCTGCCACAAGCAAAGAAGCATGGACCCTCCTGGGCACCGGTCTCCTCTCCCCACATCCCCGCAGAAGCAGCCCCCCTCCAAACGGCAGCAGGGAACCTGCCAGCCATGGCAGATGGCACCTCTTCCCATGCTAATGAGCCGGCAGGATTTAATTCCTGCCTCCTATTAACACTCATTAGAGTGTCACTTGGCTATTCTTCTGTGTCTATCACATCTCTGCCGCTTCTGCTTCAAGACATTAATTCAGGGCTGCCTCTGGGGTGGCCGTCATCCTCCCCCGCAAAGGCTGCCACCTCACTGTCCCCCAAACCCTGCATTAAATGGGTCTAAAGAGGAGGCAGGCACAGAGCAGCACACCGGGCACCCGTGAGATGGATGGATGGAGCCGGTCTTAACCCCCAGACTGGGTCTGGAGTCAGGGTTTTCCCAGAGCATCCCCACCTTGCCCAGAATGCCACAGCCCCACCATGGGCACAGAGCCGCAGAAAGATGCAGCCAGACCTACTGCAGCTTGCTGGGGGCCAGAAGTAGGTTACTTTCTGCTGCGCATAGAAATGATATGATGCATATTCATCAGTTACGGTTGTGCGGAGATTACAACAGTCACATAAATTGCAGGTTTAGGGATCGTTGGCTGCACTCTGTGACTTTCCCAGGGCTTCTTCCCCTGAAAAAGACATGGAAATTAAAGTCATCTCATGAAAAATGAAGGTCAGTGTCTTAGAGAAATACTGTTTTCCTGACTGTACATTTTTGCACCCCTCAGGTGAACAATTCAACGATCATAAGACTCATCTTATTATTTAAAATTATATTTATCAGTTGTAATCACTCTCAATATGTTTTCGTTCCTAAAAATCAATTTACCAAATTCTTCCCAGGTACGATGGAAACAAATTGAATTTGAAGCCTAGCCTCACAGGATCAATGCTAAGCAGGTTGCTGCATCTCTTTACAAAGGGAAAATATTTGCAGCTGCCTTTGAGCATAGCAGACCCCAGGGAGACTAAAAGGTTTGAGCAGTGGAGAGGATTTGGGGATCAATGCTCTGTAATCACCCGTGAAGGCAGGAGCTGGGGACGAAAGTGCCCCAGGGCATGCAGTCCTGCCTTGGTTCCCTGGTTGAACGAGGCTCTCCCCAGCCACTTTTCACAAGCCTGGCCATGCCACTGGCTCCCTCCAAAGTGACAACAGCATGGTAATCAATTCACCCATGGGTGAGACACCTCTCAGGTGTGTCCAGCCTTAGAGACCTCTTAAAATGCAACCTGGTAGTTTTCACCCAGTGCATAGACAGCTGTAAGAACTCCCAAAATGTTGAAGTTCCTCTCAACCACAAGGTTGTTAACCCTGAGTGTTAACCCTGGGGGGGAAAATGTGCTGCAGTGTTTCTTCCCATCCACGACAGATGGGTGTCATCCAAAACTCTTGAACTGGCCGTAGCTAGAAAGAAAAAAGGCCTGAAAAAGCACTGATGTGAACAGGGTCTGCGCAACACAGGGGCTGGGCAGTTAGCCCCAGGCAAATACTCGTTTCTGCTGTCTGCTTCCCTGCAGACACAGCGAGACCTCACAGAATTACCCCCACACTGCCAGCTGCACATAGCAATGATCAGCCCAGCTACTGACCACTCGCTTTTTCACACTTTCAGGTACTGCTGAAGCAGGTTCATCACTTATAGAAGGTTAGAAACAGTCCAGCAGATGAAGTGTTGTTGCTTTTCAGCTGGGGGGGCGGCTGCACAGCAGCACAGAGCAACTGGAAGCATTTCAATATTCTCATGTTTTGGGGTATCTGTGACCACAGAAAAAAACAGACTCTTTTCAGCCAGGCCATTTATTAATTTTTCATTCAAAAAAGAAGTTAATATCTAAGTGTAAAGCTTCTTGCTTCCCCAAATGTTTCATTTGAACTATATGGGACTCAAGAAAGACCATCTATTTCCCAAGCAAGTGATCCAAGTGCCTTGGAATAACACCACAGTTCCCTTTCCTTGCTCCTGCAGCAACCCCTGTATTATTGTCTGTATTTTCACATCTCTCTGTCAACAGAGGAAGCTGAGGGAGAGCTGCTGTTAGGAGCTATTCAAGAATCGCTTCTGCGATCTGTGCATCCTCACCACCACCAAGGAGAGGGGATAATAACTTCCCTCAATCTGCTGGCCACGCTCCTCCTAATGTAGCCCAGGATGTGGTTTGCCTTTTTAGTGATGAGAGTGCTCTCTTGGCTCATATTCAACCTGGCGTCCACGATAACCCCGGGTCCTTCCCATCAGTGCTGCCACTTGGTGCTCAGCTCCCAGCCTGGGTTTATTGTACCTCAGTGCTGCACTTTGCATCCCCTAGCTGCATTTCAGGGGGTCAATGCTCACATTTATCTAATCCCTCCCAGACTGAGGCTGTGTCAGGTGTCAGCCACCCTCGCCTAGTGGCACCTGAGGCATCCCTGAAGGTTCATCCTGTGTCAGTGGCCCTGCTGCTGATGGCAAGCCCTGTGTCAGCCCCCGGCTGCTTCAGTCGTTACTGGCCAGCCACCTGCTGTTGAGCTGTTGGTGCCCACCCTTGGGAAATTTCCCTTGGGAAATCCCTGCTCGTCCTTATGTGCTCAGAAATGGTTTCTGAGAGTTTGTGCTCCATAATGGGTCTTACAGCAATTACCACTCCCTTTACTGATCCACGCCAAGTCATGTCTCCCCTTCCCCAGAGAGCCAGAGCCCTTTGACTCCTGGATGGATAATCCCCACCACCAATCACTCCTCCTCCTGCAACCATTTAGCAATAGAAAGCAGGGGTCAGAGGCCATGAGATGTCTCTGTGCCCCCTTTGCTCTGGCTTGCCAGCCCAGGTGCTGGGTCCCAAGCACCCAGCAGTACCCCAAAATTTCCTGCAGGATGAACAATCTCCAGCATGGCACAGAGGAACGCTTTGGGTGATCCCAGCTGCGATGTTTCCGCGCAGGCTGGAGCTTTGCATCCCAGCAGCAGCCTCAGCTAGTTTTATACAAAGACGTTAACAAAATTCAGGATATCTTGGTTTTGAAAGCACTGCATAATTGCAAGCTGTTATTGTCTGAAACCGCATTTGCAAGATGCAATCTCAACAGACAGGCAGTTTGGGGAAAAGAAACGCTTGCTCAGTGTGGGAGAGGCTCCTGCAGAGGAGTACGCTTGCCAAGCATTCACAGGTCTTCTTCTCAGCTGCCCAAGCACCACAGTTTTCAAGCAGAGACCTGTGGGCAACGTTCTACCTGAACTTCCCGCTGTCCTTGCTGTAAGCTCAGGGTTTCTTTGTCCCATTTCTCCATATAGCTACGTAGAGTCCTTCGTCACATCATCAGCATCAGGTAGCAAAGCTGCCAGTGGCTTGCAAAGGGACAGGTCTACATGCTCCCCACCCTGAACTGCAACATCCAGAAAGCTCTGGCAAAGCTTCTGTGTACCCATTTCTACCCTGCTCATAGCACTGCTGAGTCTTCACAGCCAAGCAGACTGTGTCCTTCCATGCAAGCCCTGGTGATTCCTTCTACACTCCTCTTCCTCATCTTCCTTGAAAAGCAGAAGCCTGGGAAATGCTGGGTTTGACTGGGCACTGACTAAGCCACAGGCGTGAGTGTTATTTCAGGCATGCGATTCAGTGAGGGACGAGAGCACCCCAGGAGGAGAACAGGGGGATTTTGCTTTGAGCCTTGTGGCTATATTTCATCCAAAAAACTCAGCAACTTTGAGCAGGATCCTACACCTGCACAAGGTCAAATCAATGACTCAGTGCTGCTCAGGCAAGGGTTCGAGTGAGAAGTTCAGCCTTTCCCTGCTGGACATCCCTCAGCCTAAAGAGGTGGCCACATGCACTCTCCATCACTGTGTTTTCACAAATAGAAACTTCATGCATTTCTTCACTCACCCAAACTCACCTGCGCTCAAACTTTGGAGGACTTGTTGGGTTATACAAGGCTTAGACTGTGTCTTCTNTTGTACATGGGGGCAGACAGGTGGGGGGGTGTCCCAGGTCCCAGGTCCTCCAGGGTGCCTAAGGGATTAGGATGGCTCAGAGACGGAGAACATCCCTGCCAAAAGATGCAGTGTATGCTGCAAGTCTACTCAGGTTAAACAGGAGATGAGCTCATGGGAGAGAGGCCCACTGAGGACATCTAAATACTCATATGGTGCCCAGCACCCCTGCCCCTGGCCACTGCTAGCCCCAGGGGAGGGTTGCAGGGCTGGAGGCCACGCACAGCTCTGCCTGGTCTGGCAGCATCAGTGTTAACCGGGCTCTGCCCCGGCCCTGCCATGAGCACACACTTGCCTGCAGAGCTGTGTTTCCAGAACGCTCCTTGCAATTACATGCCCTGCCACCATGCAGGCGAGTTATTAATATTTATTAGGCTCAATTATTCATGGCCTCTTTAGGATCCTGTTGTTTAAGTCCAGCTTGAGATCTCCAGGCTAGCAATCACAAAGGTTGCTTTCCAAAGGAATTACAGTAAATCAATCCTTTGGAGATGTTCCAGGCAGCTGTAAAGCTCACGGATGGAGCTGCCCAGAAAGGAGCCTCGCACCCAGCCCTCAAAGGCCCAGAAGTGCTGCACAGGAGAGAGGGATGCTCGAGCCGTTCTGGGGTGGGGTGCAGGGTCCCAGGACACCACATCCCCTCTTGCTACTACCTGCACAAAAGTCACTCTGGCCATCTCCTCCTGAAGCTGCAGGAGATAATGGTTTGGATGTTTCTCCCCATCAAAAAGGACACCTGATGAGGATGGAGAACAATCCATGACGTCTGTGGCAGGGCAAGGCAAAGCAGGTAGCAGCCAGGACGATGCAGCCTGTCCTGGCGCCTGTGACAGGGGATGCCCTTGCTTGTTCCAGCTTCTGGCTGGTGGTTGCTCCATAGTTGGGAAGCCACAGGGAGGGTGCAGAATCCAGGAGGGACAGCTCTGAATGCTCCCAGCAGGCACACCCCTTGGCACAGGGCATCCCACTGAGACCTGCCCAATTGCTCCATTAAAGCAGGGTCAGCAGCTGCTAGCAGCATGCACACAGCCTGGAGGAGGAGGATTTACCTTCCTGCCTTGTTGATGCCCTGATTTGCACTGTGGCAAGCTCGGGTGAACCCCAGTACCAGACACCGAGCACACCAGCCCCTGGGGGTGCATGGGAGGAGGCAGGGGGTCTGTCTGCACACTGCAGCAGACGCGAGCTGCCAGGGCCATGCTCTGCCAGCAGAAAGCCATCTGGACTACTCAGAGATGTTCAGCAAGGCTGATAAGCCAGGGCCTGGCACCACACTAGCTGTGCCCACCAAGTCATCTCACAGCTGCTTGCAAAGCCCCAGGCAGCACGGACAATCCTGGCACTTCCCCAGCAAAGCCTGAGCCACACTCCAATGCTGACCTCTGCATCTGTGTCCAGCCTGAGGCTTGCAGCAGCCACCCTGAAGCCTATGGCCACCTCCAGTAGCTCTCAGCACCACAGAAATGTCAGGAGGGACATGGACCTCCCAGGGGACCCACTTGCTGCTGGAATGAGCTGTGGGGTGGACAAGGTCCCCCCAGGGCATCAGACATAGCATATGTCCCTGCAGCCCTCCATGATGAGGGTGAGCAAACAGCCTCTCTGGTGGTGGTGGTTGGTGCTCATTGACTACGATGGGAATTGGGGCATGCGGTGCTCACGTAGACACCTGGGAGGGGAAGACGAGAGCTCGTGCATGAGAAACAGCCCTCTGCCTCCCTCCAGCCCCTTCCCTCAGCAAGGGCTAGTCTCAAGAGACCTGGGGGCTCTGAGGAGCAGAGTGTGGCCAGGGAGGAGGTGCAAGGCCAGGAGGGACCATGGTGCATGGGCTCTTCTCTGGAGATCAAGAAATGCCCAAGGAGCAGCCTTACCCACAGTGATTCATGGCTGAGCTGCATCGCCAGCATGCAAGGGATGGAGCGATTCACTCAGCACAGAGGAGGAGGAGCAGGGGTTTGAAGGGAAGCAGCCC
The DNA here is from genome assembly GCA_013389905.1 of Sula dactylatra. Taxonomy (NCBI): domain Eukaryota; kingdom Metazoa; phylum Chordata; class Aves; order Suliformes; family Sulidae; genus Sula; species Sula dactylatra. The sequence continues at coordinate 149,342 of WEKW01025044.1, read as the reverse complement.
TATATGTTGAAGCCTTGGTGATGCGCAGGCAGAAGGGACTAGCTGCGTCTTCTCCAAAGCCAGGGCGATGGCCCTGTGCCACCAGGCTTACACGCTGCTCAGGTGGGTATCAGAGCCCAGAGAGGGGATGCCGGGATGGAGAGGAGCTGGGCAGAGGAACTTGGATGCCACAGCAAGAGCCATCCCACGAGGCAGGATGCCAAAAAGGCCATGTGACACCCTCAAAAACTGGGTTTCACCCTTCCTCCGACCTGCCCTCCCCTATCCCTGTCTCCCCCACTTCTCTGCAGCAGGCAACAACTCCTGCCCATGACACAGCCCTCCTTTGACTAAAATCTGCAAAACAGTGCTGTGCTCTGGGCTCCAGCATGGCTCAGCATATAAAATTTTGATCTGTTAAAGGGCTTTGCAGGGGAAGATGGATGAGCAGGAGGGGGAACACACACCCGCCTCCATGGCCCCCACCTGGGGCAGCTCCCTCTCCTGCACCAGGAGGGATCACTGCCGGGAGAGGACGGGGCAGATCTCAGAGACAAGAGGGGGCTCATGCCATGCCGGTGCTGGCAAGGAAAAGCAGCCCAGAGCCAGTCAGGTTGGGCAGGAGGTGCTGGAGAGGGCTGATCCAGCTCACAGAAAGGCTAAGGGTGGCAAAGAGGAAGGAGAGAGGAGGGACCAGGGCACAGCCGGGGAGCAGGGGAGACATGCAACCCAGCTGCAGAAAGCAGGGCAGGCAGGTGCCAGCGGGGGCCAGCGCTGCCGGGGGTGGTGGTCCTGCCCCATACCCCAGGACGACACCAGGTCGAGGACAAGCGTGGGCTAGACTCTCTGAGCTGTAAGGTCTGCCCCACATCACCCACCAGCCACCTTTTCGCCCTCCTCCACCGAGCCGCCGCACCAGCTGGCTGCACCACCGTCCCGGCGAGCTCTGGGGACCGTGGGTTCCCGGGGCCAGCACCCACCGCCCAACCCTGTGCTCTCTGCCCGGGGACACAACCTGGGCCCCCTTGTCTCACAGCCCTCCCCTCACCCTGCTGAAGAAACCGAGATGATCCTACCACCAACAGTGCCTCAGACAGACTCCAGCAGGCAGGGGCATTTTCTTTTTCCCCAAAAAGCCTCTGAATCCCAGCAAGAGCTGTTTTAATCAGAGCTTTCTGCCCTGCGGGACTCCACGCAGTGTAATGAAAGAGGCGCAGACAGCCCTTTTACTCTCCCCTCCCATCAACCCTCTGTTTGGCCTCCTCTCTCTTTTTAATCCTCCCCCCACCCCGCACCCTGCATTTCAAGACTGCTTGGTAAATGTTTGAAAGTGATGCTGATGCAGTTGGTATGGCAACGCCAGGCTGGGGCCCTGCCTGAAACCCCAAACACACAATTAGCTGATTAAGAGGTGAGCATGGGGCGGCGTGCTGGGGCTCTGCCTCTTTGTGGGGCTGTCCCTGCTCACCCCACCAGAGGTGTTTGGGTGTCCCCAAGAGGGGTGAGAGGCATCAGGTGCTGCGATGCAGCCCAAGGAGCATGCACAGTCCCTTGCGTGGATAAAGGACCAGGTTTCCAAGCTTGGAGAAGCTGGGGACAAGCCTTTGCATGAAGCCTGCCAGCAGGATGCTGTGGCATGGGAATGGGGTTGATGGAGATGCCAAAAGCAATGCGGAGACTGCTGAACCTGCTTGCAAGCACCACATCCCTGTCCAAATAGCAGCACCCAAGAGCCTTGTGTAGCCCCCAGCTGAAGTGCGAGTCACGCCATGTCCCACCTCCACAGTGGGACAGGACCCAGCCGTGCCCTAGAGGGATGGATGCAATGGTCGGATTCAGTGTTCCTGGCTCTCAGCTCCGCTGGGCCATGCTCCCCTGGAGCCAGCTGGGTTCTGCATCTGCCTCCAGCCCCAGAGGCTGCCTGCTTGCCCCCAGCCTCCAAAATGGGACACAGCAGTGCCCTTGCCACCAGGGCAGAGGCATGTGGGCAGGCTCTGTCTCCTCTCCTCTCCTCTCCTCTCCTCTCCTCTCCCACAGCTTTACTGCCCACAAAGCAGCTCAGGAAGGCAGCAATCATCCCCGTGACAGCCCCAGTTAGTGAAGTCGGCCTTCATTAGGCATTTCCATTCCACTTGAAAAGCTCCTCTGTGAGGATGCTCAACTGGCCTGCAGCAGAGACGGCACCCCTAAGGGAGGATGTGGGGAGGGGTGATGCTGCAGGGGGGCAGCCAGGCTGGAGGGTGGGCAGCAGGGAGGGCTGGCATCCCTGCCCGTGCCTCCCTAGGGGGATGAAGGTGCTGTGGGACTGGCACTGGCATGCTGCAGTTGCAAACCCATACCCGACACCAGTCCATGGTCCAGCCCCAGCCTCAGCCCAGCCTCAACCCTTCTGCCCGGCCATAGGGCTGATCCAGCTCTCCAGAGCCCTGCAGTGTCCTGGGAGACATATCCCTGCACCAGGCTCTGCTGTTTTTTGTACACCCATACCCCCACTTAGGGCAAGGGGGTACGAGTCCCTGGAGAGACGTGGGGTCTGGCCTCGACCCCTTTTGTGGACTCACAGGTGGAGGGGAGAGGACAGTCTGGGGAGCATGGCTGCTCGATGGGAGCTGGCTGCAGAGGTCCTGTGAAGAGGGTCATTTAGCTAATGCCTTCAAGAGTGCTCCTACATTAGAGAGCTCTAAAGTGCTTGGCTATTATCTGTCCAGAGGGAGCATCCTTGTCTCATCAGGGACAGGCTTGGTGAGCTGCCAACTGCAGGGATGGGGTCAAAAGACCCACAGCTCTGCCTCCCGGCCGCTCTGCAGGGACATGCCACCCCCAGGAAGGGCAGCCCAGGGTAAGCCCAGGCAGCCATCGTGGGGGAACACCTTCCTGCAGACCCCAGACCCTGGGGCATCCCTGACCATCGGAGGATGCATTGTTGGCTTCCTCCTGCCTGCTTTCATCTCCTTGCTTCCCTCTCCCCAGCACCTTTCCCCTGGCTCCACTTGGGGCATTTCAGCTCCCATCTGCACCTTCAGATCATGGTCATTTCTCTGCATCACCTCCCCTGGTCCTGGCTCTCTCTGGTCCCCACCAGCTTTTCCCCCATTATCACGGGGTGAAGGCAGCTCACAGAGGAGCAATATGGGTAAATGGCTGCATGAGATAGCGTGGCACTGAGCACTTCATGCTCTCCCTTAGGCTGCACAGAGCCCAGTCTTGTACAGGGAAAAGGGAACAGCCAAGCTGTGACTGCAGGACAGTAGCAGGGAGCAGACAGCAGCACGCAGCCAAGGGCTCACCTGGAGGTGGACGTGCAAGAGGGTGGATGGGTTGGATGCAGGCTGGATCTCCTCCTTCCAGCAGCTGGAGAAGCTGGTAGGGTGCATTGTCCGCTCAGGGCTGCATGTCCAGCAGATCTGGGGCTGCCTCAGCTCAGCCCAGCAGACATGGGGATGCAGTGATGAGGCAGGACTGCGTCAGACACTATCAAGAATGAGGAGGAAGCAGCACTCAGCTCTGCACCAGGCCAGGGCCCTGGACCAAGCTAAAACTGCCCTGGACAGCACAATGTACTCGTGCCCCAGGAGGGGAGGTTGGGTTGGGCTAGCGTGGGAGCTCAGCCCAAACCTGCAGCTGGATGAAGCAGAGGTGCCTCCTCCCCACGCAGCCCAGCGTCTGGCCCTGCTCCGGCTGGGATTTTGGCTGCCACACGCATCCAGACAGACCTCAGTTGCAAACTCCCGGGTCCTGCAGAGCTGCAGGGCTGAAGATATATTCGTTAGTCAAATTCTGCTCCAGGCTTTTGTATTGGGGATTTTTGGGTGCCGGGAAAGCTGCTGGGGAGAGGGAAGAGCCAGCCCTTGCACCTCAACAGTGCACACAAGGCTGCTCAGTAATTATGCCCTGCAAGAGCTCTGCACTCCAGCCCCAGGATGGGAAGGAAAAACTCAGAGAAAACAAACACGGAGCCACGGCTGCGAGGCAGACAGCCAGCATCCACGGCGTCTTAACCTACTTTGGGTTTGTTACCGCGTGGCTACTGACGGGGGCCAAAGGAGGGGCTGCGTCCCTGCTGGGCAGCATCTGGCAGCTCCTGCTCAGGGCACCCTGGCCATCAAGGGCAGGGGGAAAGGCAGGACCTGCTGTCCCCATCTGTGTCCCTGTCCCTGTACCCGAGACCATGGCAGGGTGAATGTGGGGAGCAGGAGCCACAGAGCAGCTGCCACCCCATTAGCAGTTTGCAATGGCATTGGCACTGCAGCCCCGCACACACACCTGGGGGGGGCTGTTGGTGGGACAGGAGTGGGAGTGGAAAGGTATCAGAGCAGCCCAGGGTGAGGGGCTGCTCCAGGGAACCCTCTGCCAAGGGAAGCAGGTTGAACCCTTTGGTTTGGGGGGCACAGCCCCCCTCCACCATCAGGCTTGGGCTGTGGGGAGCTGCAGGCTGTGGGGGCCGATGGCTGAGCTGTCGGGGTGTGGGAGCAGCAGAGGACAGATGTATCAACGGCTGGGGGTGTGACAGGCAGTGTCAATGAGCTGTCCTCGATGGTGGGAGCATGACAGCCAGCCATCAGCATCATGCACAGCGCCTGCGGTGATCACCAGGGGTATGACGGACAGCCACTGATAAGCCTGTGTGAACCTCCAAGGGTGGTGATGAACAGCCATCAGTGGGCATGATGGACAGCTGTCAGTGGACTTGAAGGACAGCCATCAACTGGTGGCCTTGCGAGGTGCTGTCTGCAGCCAGCACCAGGAGGTGTCCCACTTGGGTGCTGGTGGAGAGCAGGGTTGTGTCTGCATTGGGATCAGGTCCATGGGTGGAATCCTGAGCCCCTTCCCCTGCGCGGAGCCCATGCAGCCTGAGGGCACGGGCTGGGGCTGGGGCAGCTAGAGAGAACCAGGCACAGTCTCCCTCGTTCACAGGCTCGCTCAAGCGCTGCATGTTCCCAGTGATGGGTGATGTTCTGCCATTCCCTGCCTGCAGTCTTATACAGCAGCCCATCAGGCAGCCGGTTTTTATCCCATTTCATGCTGATTTTGGCATCATCCTCCCCTCGTGAACCAGCTGCCACGAGGTGTGCCGATGCCTCTCCCAACCCTCCCTGCAGCGCATCAACACTATTATCTCTATCAGCCAAACTTGTAATCTCCTTAAAAAAAAAAAATCTCGCTATTTTGACAAGTTCTGTTTTCCATCACCCCCCGCTGACTGGCAGGAACGCCAGCTCGCGCAGGCGCCCTACCGCTGCTCCTCCTGCTTCTTGGCAGGAGGCAAAGGTTTGTGTCCCCCCCACCAAAGAGCAAACCCTTCACCCTGCAGACCCCCAGGGTGCTGGCGGCTTCAGGGCCGGAGGCCAGACAGGAGCCGGGATGAGCCGGGGTGGCATGGGGTGGCATTCCCAGGCGGCAGGCTCCAGAAACAACCACAGATGGTGAGCCCACACGCCGCGTCGCTGCAGCAGCCAGTGACCTACACGCGGGCGTCATGCGAGATTTTGGAGGGGGGGGGCCGGGGAGCTGACGAAAATGCACATTCCTGCTGAAGTTCAGCTCTCACCTCCGCCCCTGAAGCCCTCCTCCGTCAGCCCGGCGCTGCCAGCTCCACCAAGAGCTTTCCCAGCCTGTTGCCGTCATGGCCGTTCCAACGGGTACCCAGCCATGCTGTGGCTTTTGAGAGAGGGGTGTCAGGGCAGGGGACTGCCTTTCTTCTCCCCAGGGGGTGCAAGAGCATCCTGCATCCTGCACAGGGCAGAGGCTGCTGGATGCCCCTTGCAGGAATGGGTCTGGTCTGCAGCTCTCCTTTGGTGGGACACCACACCTGCCAGCTGGGCCCTCGTGCACCCAAGGGCTGGCGAGGCGAGGAGCTGCCATCCCCCAGGCTCAGCCAGCTCCATCCGCAGAGCCTTGCTGCAGGGAGCAGCCTGGCTGTGCTACAGAAGGGACCACAGAGCACCAGGGCAGATGGAAGTGGGACCCCCAAGCCCCTGGCAGCTTGGGCAGGAGCAGAACTGGGGCTCCTCCTTGCCTTTGCTTTTCCAGGAACTGCTGCACTCAGCCACAGGCCTGCCAGGATAGAACTCTCCCCGCAGAGGCACTTAGAGCTTTCACAGCCTGCTGGCACACTCCTCCTCCACTGCCTCCCCCCTTCCCCAGTCCTCTGGGGCCAGGTTTCATCCATGGAGATGTTTTCCTCTGGCCCCATTTACAGTTGGCCTTCACTTTCTCCGCCCCACATACATCCCAGCACCTTTCCACCTTGCTCCTTGGTCCACATAACACAAATGTGATTCAGCCTAAAGCGAAGAATCCTTGGGGAAGGATGCAGCACAGAGAGGTAACCCAGGCCAGGGCAGGGCGACCAAAGGCTCCCTGCAAGGCTCCCGCAGCCAATGGAGCGAAGCAAGACAGGACCTGACAGCCGCAAGCGGAAAGCAGATAAATGCTGTCTGCAACCCAGCTTTGCACATCTCCACCCGGCGGGGAAGGGAGCTGCAGACCAGCTCAGGTCCCAGCACCACAGCCAGATGCTGCTCAGCGCCCAGCTCTGTTTGTGGGTGACACGAGCTGCAGATGGTCTCAGTTCACTCCTGGTTCAGACGTGGGGGAGTGGGAAGGATCTGTAATGGAGGTATTGGTATTGTGGGACCAGTGTCAGCACCCACAGGTCTAGGGGAGGGCTGGTACAAGGTGAGGAGTGACCAGGCCACCAGCTCCAGGTCTGCTGGTAGTCACCCCAGCCTGGACAGGGGCCAGGGACCAGCCTGGCACCAGTGTGTGGCACAGGCTGGAGCAAACTTGCCATGAATACGGTGCTGGGAGCACCCCTGAGGCTGCCCTGCCCCAGCCACTTGCTCCTAGGGAGGCAGGGCACTGCAGGGGCATCAGATGCTGGGTCCAGCACAGGTTCTTTCAGAGATGGAGAAGACCTCAGGGATGGTGCTGCCTATCTCCCAGGAGCCAGCAAGCTTCATCCGTTGAACAGCTCTTCACTCCACAGGCCCCAACCCCATGCTCCCCACTCTTTCTGCACAGGAAAGGTGACATCCCCCCCAGCCACTTGCTGCTCTACCAAGGCCTCCTGAGCCCCTCTACAGACCTACGCATGGCTGCACACATGCACACATGTCCTTTCTTCCATGGGATGGTGGGTCCACATGGAGCCAGCCAGACTCTGCCCCACGGAGTGCATGGGGGCTGGCATGGCCGGGGTGTTAGGCTGGGATGTGGGGTTCCCCCCGCAGCAGCTTCCTGGGGCAGGAACAGCACGGGGAGGCTGGGCAGAGCATCCCTCTCACCTAGCCAGGAGAGGAATTGCTGTATTCCACCTGGCTGAGGGGCAGGGCAGCCCTGCAGCCATCCCCACTGTCCAGGCCCCTCTGCTCTGACCTTCAGAGCTAATCCCAGGCCTGGCTGGAGCCCCATCCCAGGAGGGTGTCATGGGGCTCAGTGACCAACTCCACTGCGCTGGTGTGGGGCAACTAGGGATGCATGTGGAGCAGATATCGCACCTTCAAAAATGTTGTTTTAGGGCTGTGCCCTCCTCTCCAGCCCAGCATCCTCCTTCTTGTCCCATCACCTCCCTCGTGCCCTCCATAAGCCCCCAGCCCCACTGCAGCCCTGCAATGCACACCCAGGTGACATCCAGTCCTGGGGACCAGGAGAATTGAAACCCCTGGTACTGCATTGCACTGGGCACACAGGGCTGCACATAGCCAGGAGTCACCATACCCCCGCTGCCCCATGGCATGGGAAGGACAGCCTGCCTGCAACGCTGACCAGCAGGCAACGGGTTACAGAGGTCACAGGTAGCCTGTGGCTGGGGCTCCAGGTCTGGGGAAGACCCTGGCTGGTGGGCAGAGGAGACCTTCACTCCTCCACAGTTGCAGCCCCATCTCCATAGTCCTTGAGGTTGTCTCGAAGAAAGGCGGTTCATCCCCAGGGGCCAGAGGAGACACAGGGAAAGCTTTTATTGGTATCTCCCAGCCAACGTCAGCCCGGTTAAAAAAATGCTTCATGTCTCAGAGAGCTGTTTAACACAGCTCAGGCAGCAATTGGTACAGGGACAGCAAACCAGGCTGCATCTGCTCAGCCCCAGTCACAAGCGCCCTGCTTCCTCCGTGTGTGTGTGTGTGTGTGTGTGTGTGTGCGCGCGCGCTAGACACAGGCATCCGCTCGCAGCATCTCACTGTCTCCTGCATCCTCCAGCAGCAAGCGCAGGGCTCTGGATCTCTGGGTACCAGCCTCGCTGCTCCATCCCCCGGCGGGGATTTGCACGCAGAGTGCGGGATGCAGTGAGCATCCGTGGGTGGAGAGGGGATTCGTGGCCACAGGCACTGGCAATGGGCATCGTGTGGACAGCTCTCTAGGGCTCGCTCTCCCCAGACGGACCCTAACCCTGGTAAGTGGCTTTTTTTTTTGCCAGCGCTGGTGCTTCAGCCGGTGCACGTCGTGGGCTGGCCACATGTTGTGACACCCGTGGGTGGGTCCCCTTGCTGCCCCCCGGGGTCCTGGTCCTGGGGAGGGCTTCTGGGTTGGGGTGCCTGGGAGAGGGGATGCAGATGGGGTGGAAGGGTCCTGCCCAGGTGTCGGGGTCCTGATGTAGGTGCTGGGGAGAGGGGCTGGGGAGGAAGACAGGAGGAGAAGTGGGGAGTTGGGCGGGAGCCGTGTGTGCTGCAGGGGAAGGGACTCTGCTGTCACGGCATTTTGATCCCTCTCTGGGAGATGGAAACATGCGACACACCTATAAAATCTGCTATGGTGCAGCAGGACGGGCAGCCTGATCCAGCAGGGAGAGCAGCCAGTGGCTTGGTGTCCCCAGGAGGGGGACACAGCACAGCTGGGGCTCTGGCCACTCCTCCCTCGACCTCCCTGCCAGGCCCCTGCAGCCCTGCAGAGGGTGGGGAGGGCACCATCAGCCACGGATGCCCCTGCCCTGTGGCAACCGGGTCACCTCGCAGCAGCAGCCCCAGCAGTGCCACAGTCCCAGCACATGCCATCTGCCAGGGAGAGGGGACAAGGAGGTGCTGCTGGACCCCTCTGAGCATCCCCAGCCAGCTCAGGGAGGTGGGATGTGAAGTCCCCCAAGCACAGCCTGCTGCCTGTGCTCCTCGACCTCCACCTCGCCCCAGGCAGGCAGCGGCAGGCAGGGTGTGCAGGGCATACAGGGCTGTGCCAGACCCATGGCAGCTCCTTACAGCCCTGCTTGGTGCCCTTCAGACCAAGCCCTGGGACCGGGCTGCCACGGGCCCTGGGGTCCCCAGGGGATTCCTCCCCATCAGTACCCCATTCCTCTGCCCCCAGGTCCCTAATGCTGTTCCCAGGAAGGCGCAGCGCTGGTGGGTAAAAACAAGGGGAGCCTGGCAAGGGCAGGGAGAAGGCCTGGAACATGGGGAGTCCATGGGGACCAGGCACACCCTTCTCCGCCAATGGGGTGTCCTGCTCCTGGTGCATCCCAGCTGCATCCTCTTGAGGGTGCAGGGGGTGCCACAGATCTTGCTCATGGCGTGCACAAACCCAAGCACCTGCTGGCCCTTGGTTTGCTTGTGGGGCTTTGCACCGAGGACACACCATGGGGCAGGCAAGCATGGCTGAATGGGGGACAAGCAGGGAGGCAATGGCCAGCCCTATGGGCCCTATGGCTCTGCACCCCCAGCTCCCCATGCCACCACTGCGCATTGCAACAGCCTGCCCTGTACCCACGGCTCCCAAAACACACCCATCCCACACCCCCAGCTGCCCAGCCACCACCCCATACCCAAAGCCACCACCCACACCGTGCCCAAAGCTGCTGCAACTCCCCCAGCATACCCCGCCACCAGGCTGTAACACTCACCCCGTGCTGCCAGCCGCACCACAGCACATCCACCCTGTAACACATCCACCCCGTAACACATCCACCCCATGCTGCTCCCCACTGCACCCACCCTGCGCTCCCAGACACCACAACATCCCCGCCGCACTGTGATACACCCACCCATGCGTCACCTGCCACCCTGCACACACCATTGCCCTCACAGCCAAACCCATCACCCCATAAAGCCAGCAAGAGCCACGGGTGCTCCCTGCTGCCGGTGGCATGGGAGAGAGGAGATTTCAGAGCCATGCAGGGACTGGCAGCTCTGTTTTCTTCAGGATGCTCTGCCCTGCTTCCTCATCCCAGGCTTCCTCCATGCTGGCCACCAGCTCCATCACACCAGTACCCCATCCTGCCCCCTAAGACAGGCTGATGCCCACAACAACTGCACCAGCCTTGCCTCCGTGCCTCAGCTTCCCCAAGCAGAGAGCTGCGTGGGACTGGGAAAGAGAGTCCATGGGTGCTAGGGGGATTAAGCACTTTCTGGCTCAGTGTTTTGCTGCAGGGATGAAGCAGCAAGGAGCAAATCCCCACCAGAACAGCATGGGGAACAGGTGCTGCCCAGGAGACAGGGCAGGGGTGCAGGGGGCCAGTGCAAGGGAAGGGAAGGGGGTGGGAAAACGCCCAGCACCCGCTGCGACAGCACCCGGTGCCGGCAGGGCTTGGCGGAGCTGGGTGTTTGCAGGCAGCTCCGGTCCATGCCCAGATTTAGCTCCTTCATGGGGGGGACCTAAAAATAGCCCCCATGTTGGCATCCGGCAGGAAGGTCGAGGCCCCAGCGCCTCGGGCCGAGGTGAGCCGGGTGGTGGCACCAGATGCTGACTGCCAGGCACCTCGGAGGGTGGCCACAAATAGCAGCAGAGGCACCTTCCCCCGGGAACATGTGGGGCTGCTCAGGTAGCTGGGCTGCTATGGGGCAAGGGAGCTTCTAGTCCCCCTCCCCACGTCCTTGTGTTCCCGGGAGAAGCAGGACCCCCTGAGCCTGGCAAGACCCTGAATCGGGCCAGGCTCTCTGTGGGGGTGATGTCCCACCCTGCACAGCCAATGCGTCAGGGCATGTGGAAAAGGGGGTCCTGGAGAGTGCAGAGCAGGTTTGGGATATCTAGGGAGCTTTGGGACCTGTGGAAAGGCAGTGGGGGCTGGAGAGGGAGCTTGGGGTGAGGCCATTCAGCCCGTGGATGCACAGCCAGTGTCTGGCCATGCAGCACTAGCAGGAGGGAGGCCAGCAGAGCTGAGAACAGACGCAAGCTGTGACAGGAGTGACAGCCTCCGGACTCCAAACATGCAGCAGCCGGTGGCATCGATTGTGGCAGGAGATGCTTGGGGTGGCCTTAGGAGAGGACAGGAAACAGGGATATGGGTTGGGATCCTCCAGCAGCAGTGCATGGTAGGGGGGCAGCCACAGTGTGAACACACAGGGGAACCTCTTTTTTGGGGGATTACAGCAGGCTCATATACCAGCTTCCCCACTGTGGCCCAGGCTGCCCTGCTGTGGGGCAGGGTGGCTGGGGATGGGCCACCTGGAGCCCTGCAGCACTGCAGGGAGATGCTGCCAGCACACTGGGGATCAGGAGCACCAATGCGGCTACTGGAGGGAATGGTGTGCCAAGAGCTGGGGTCCACACCCCTCCTTTGGCTCATCTCCGTGAGCCCAGCCCCTCTGTGCCCTCTCCTCCCCGCTTCTACCGCAGCCTTGGACAGGATGAAGCCAGGATCTGGACCATGCTCAGTGATGCAGGGACCTGCAAAGGGGGGGATCTCCCTGTGGTGCCCCCAGCTCACTGACTTGCAGGCAGAGCGGCAATGCTGCCCAGTGGCAGAGCTGATCCTGCCCACAGCCGATGGGATCCTAAACCTCCCGGGTAGGGGGTGTCAGCACGGCGAGGAGGCAGAGATGCCCAGGTGTCTTCCCCCCTGCAGGCACAGATGCAGGGATGCTATTGCTGCAGCTTGGATGTGTGCCTCCAGCTCTTCCCCGCTCCCACCTTTGCAAAGCCCCAGGATCTGCAGCATGCCAGGCACCGGCCCTGAGCTGTGCATGGGGGCCAACGGGTGCAAATACCCCCGTCCGCACGTGCCCACCGCTGAGTCCCCCGTGCGCGGGATGGGGCCCACGTGTGTCGCACACCTGGGCTCCGTGCGTGGGAATCTGCATGCAGATGGTCCCGCGGTGGTGGGGGGAGGTTGGGAAATCACATGCGTGTGTGCGAGGCGGTGTTTGGGTTTGCATGCCTGCGCGTGCGCGTGAACAGAGCCCACGCGGCTGGGGGTCGTGGGGTGAGAGCGTGGGTCCAGGCGCCTGCGGGCATAGGGATGAGCGAAGGGCACCGAGCTGCCACCTGCCAGCACGCTCTGCTCGGCACCGCTGATGTGGGGCAGCTGTAATTACCCTGCCCAGGCTCCCTGCCACAGCAGTGCCCGCAGCGCCGTGTCCTCCCGCAGCCGCAAGATCCCAGCGAGTGCGCGTATGCTGCTAATTATCCCACTGCCTGGGGACTTCCCTGCTGAGGCTGGCAGGGTGGGAGATGGCTGCTCCAATGTCCCCCAGCTTGCACAGGCAGTGAGTGCTGCCTGCTGGTCGCTGGGCACCAGCTGGGAGTGCCTCTTGGCTGCAGGATCGTCAATAATGCAGCCCCAGTGGGGCACAGGGGCAGTGCCAGGACCCACATGGGGTGATGCTGTGCCCCACGCCGCTGGAGACAAAACCCTGCTTCTCCTCAGCTTCAGCCCACCCCTACGGAGACAGATCCTGACATGCTATTTCTGCTGCCATTGCCCTCTCCATTTTACCCTGAGATGACCTGTCCTCACTCCTACCCCTAAAACCCCTTCTTGGGACTGATGCGTCCCAGACCCATGCACTGCTCCGCTTCCCTCCAGCACCTTCACAGCCCTGCAAAGGCCCAGCCTCTACGCATGGCTTCTTGCAGGATGCAGGATGCCCAGCCATCAGGGCAGCAGGACACACACATACACACAAGCACATGAGCCCAAGAGAGACTGGGGGGTGAACTGAAATTTAGGGAAGGTAAGAGACACAGCACCAGCTCTGCTGTGCCCCAGCCCTGGGCAGAGCTGCTGGGAGGACACCTCTCATCCTTGGCTGGCCAAAGAGGCTTTCTCCAAGGTGGAAAGGAGATGCACGCAAGGGGCAGAGTTACAGCTGGTCCCAATCCCCCTGGTCTGGTGTGGGAAGGGCCTGGATGTCTTGTTAAACTGGAGCCTACAGAGCAAGGATGGGGGAGGCAGGGTGCCTCCAAAACAGCTCCCTGTTTGCTGTCCCACTCCCCCACCAACACTCAGACCCTCCATGGCCAGATCTCCATGTGGCTTCGGGTCCATCTCCCCATGGCCACCATGGATAAGTCCAGCACCAGCTTGCCAAGGAGCCCCCACTTCTCCCTGTGTTGAGCTGCCCCCCATCAGCTGGGGGAAAGCCACTGGGACACCTTTTTGGGGCCAGGGCCATAGTGCAGGGGTGGGGAACAGCATTGCACCCCGAGGCCTTAGCGCTGAGCACCTTGCTTTCGCTCCGCAGAGCCATGGGGGTGTTGATGTCCAGGCGGCAGACGGTGGAGAAGGTGCAGAAGGTCAGCTTGGCTGTGTCAGCCTTTAAGGATGGGCTGCGGGAGCAGCCATCGACACGGCGGCGGGCAGAGGCGGGGGGCACACGCCGGGGGACACTGGAGCAGGAGGTGCAGGAGGGAGAGGAGGAAGCATCATCAGGACCTTCCCAGCCAGAGGAGAGCAGCGCCAGCAAGGCGGCCTGGGAACGGCTGCGGGATGGCCGGGGCGTGGAGCCGGAGGAGTTTGACCGAGCCAACAGGTTCACGCCGCCCGCCTTCATCCGGCCCAAGCGGGAGCTGCACGATGATGAGCCCCCCAACATCAGCCTGGAGCAGCGGGAGCAGGCGAGCACACAGAGCACGGGGACAGGGAGGGAGGGTTGGGGACGGGGCTGGAGATGAGCAGGGGAGAGCCCAGGGATGTACAAGTGTTCCTGGTGCCCGCCAGGCGGTGACAGCCTCCCCAGGCACAAGCCCCATGAAGGTGGCTCAGTGGGGCAGGGGGCCAGGGGCTGGGCTGGGCAGCCAGAGATGCCACACAGGGAGGAGGGTGCAACTGGTCAGACGTGCCCTGGAGGGACCCTGGGTTATGTTGGAGAGGAGAGGTCACTGTTGGGCACAAACAGCTCCAACTTTGGGGAAGAGAGAAGGACAATTCGATCTATGTGTTGTCAGCCTACAGCCAGCCAGCCTACAACTCAACCCATCCATCCACATTTGTGACCCTTACAGCCCAGCCCATCTACAACCCAACAGCTTATCCACCCATGCCTGCAGTCCTACAGCCCACCCATCCACACCCATGATCCTAAACATCCATTCACCCACCCCGAGAAGCCTACACTCCAGCCTACCTACAGCCTTACAGCTTAGCCGTCTGCACCTACAACCAGCCAACCCACAGATCAGGACTTCCACCCACCCACAATACAACCCTAAAGACTGAGCAACCTACAACCCCACAGCCCAGCCATCCACACCTACAACACCGCACCCCAGAGAACATACAACCCCACAGCCCCACCAAACCTACAGCCGGACCCATCCACCCTGCATTCCTCCCCACAAACCCATTGACCCTCCTCCAACCCCACCAGCTATGCCTGTTATGACCCACCACCCACCTATTCCTTACTCCAGCCCCATGCAATCCCACTGTCCCATCCTCTCTGCACCCCAAAGTCCTTCCCCAACTCCGAAGCACCACCCTGAGCCCCACCTGGAGAAGCCAGCCCCCCCTGCCCATGCTGCCCCTCTGAGCAGCTGCCCATCTCTCCCCAGGTCCTCAATGACGAGATGTGTGAGATATGCGAGGTGTGGACAGCCGAAAGCCTATTCCCCTGCCGTGTCTGCAGCCGGGTGTACCACGACGGCTGCCTGCGCCGCATGGGCTACCTGCAGAATGACAGTGCCGTGGAGGTGACGGAGACAGCGCATACTGAGACGGGCTGGAGCTGCTACTACTGCGTGAGTGCCTGGGGTGGGGGACACCGGGCTTCTGCTGGGGGGTGGGTTGTCCCCAGGGAGCTGTGCCCCACATGGACATGAGCAGGGTCCCATGTTGCAGCCTGTTCCGGGGCGACTGGGGACCTGCTGCTCCCTAGCTCCTGCTGCCCACCTTGGCCTGATGGGGAGCTGCCAGAGGGGAAGGGACAGTGGTCCTTCGCCACCTTCCCACCCTGACAGCCAGCCCCCCAGCACCTTGGCAGGGAGACATGACTCCAGCAGAGGTGCTGCTGAGCGCACAAGGAGCTGTGGCAGAGGTGGAATGGCACCCAAAGCCCAGGGGCGTGTAGCCACCCCACTGTGGCACCCCTGGGTGACACACAGCACTGTCCCTCTCTGCGTGCCCACACCCACACGCCTTCAAGGGGTCCCGGTGCTGCGGCACGGCCAGGTGCTCACACTGCCCCGTGCCTTTGCTGAACGGCTCCTCTCTGCCCGCCACCCCAGGACAACCTCAATCTCCTGCTGACAGAGGAAGAGATGTACAGCCTGATGGAGACTCTGCGGCAGTGCAAGATCATTCCAGGTATGGACCCTCCCCACGGCAGGTCCCAGATGGTTGGGGAGGTGGGTCCCCCCTCCCTGGGCACCATGCAGCCGGTCTGTCCCCCGCAGAGACCTGCCTGACCCTGGACGACTTCCTGCACTACAAGCACCTGGTACACAAGCAGCAGTTCGAGCAGCCCATGGCTGAGGCGCAGGAGGAGCAGGTGGCCCTGCAGTTCTCCGCCCTGGACCCTGACAAGAAGGGGCACGTCGAGTGGCACGACTTCCTCTCCCACGAGTCCATCCAGCTGCTGCAGAAACTCCGGCCGCAGGTACGGCTGCAGCACCTGGGGCTGGCTCCCACAGCCAGCACCCGTGGCCACAGCACCCAGGGCCAGGTCCCACGGCCACCACCTACAGCCCCAGCTCAGGGCTGGGTCCTACAGCTGGCACCCATGGCTGTGGCACCCAGGGTGAGAGACCCCCCACAGCACTGGGCACGGGAGCAGGGGGGTTCCTGTGGAGCGAGTGCTCCCCCTTTCCCTCTCTGTCCCCCCAGAACGCCCTGCTGCGGCTGCTGACGGTCAAGGAGCGGGAGCGGGCGCGGGCAGCCTTCCTGGCCCTGGACCAGGACGGCGATGGCTTCATTGGGGATGGCGAGTGCCGCCGGGCCCGGCATGCCTGGTTCCGCAAGCACCAAAAGGAGACGCCCTCCTGCAACGTCAGGTACGGGGATTCCCACCCTGGGGTGGGGGTGACATCCCTGCCGGCGCTGCCGCCGCAGCCCAAGCACCCACCTATGGTGCAAACAGGTCCCCCCCCCCTTCCCGCCACCTGTCCCCCCGTGGCACCGCAGCTTGGCTCCGCGCACCCTCATCCCCCTGCGCCGCCGCCATTTGGGGGTGCATGAAGCGGGGACGAAGAGCACCCTCCTCCTCCCTGCAGCATCAGCCATGTGGGGCCCATGTCGGAGAGCAGCCCCGCCAGCAGCAGCAGCGGCAAGAGCCAGGAGAAGACCCCACTGGTCATGGAGCAGGAGGAAGGCGGGTGAGCCGGGTGGTTTGGGAATGGGGGGGTTGGGGGGGGAAACACCCCCATTTTGGAGGAGACGCGGGCGGAGCAGCAGCATCGAGGCGGCCGGTGAGCCCGTGTCTGCCCGCAGGCTCGTCGACTGGCCCGGCTTCCTGCGGGAGAACGTCACCTACATCCTGGCCGCCCGCCCCAACAGCGCCGCCCTCCACCTGCAGCCCCCGCCCTAGCCCCCGGCGACGCCATCTTGGGTGGCGAGGCTTCTCCCGCCACGGAGACCCGCCCCGCCCTCCCTGCGGGCGGAGCCGGACGCCGATTGGCTGGCGGGGAAGCGGTCGCGCTGCCTTCTCCCCCTGCCTCTGCTTCGGATTGGCTGTGAAGAGGATGGGCGCCGGGGTCTGATTGGCTGAGGGAATGGGTGTGGCTCTGGGGTCTGTGATTGGTGGGGGGGAAGTAGGGAGGGGCAGGGAGTGGCCCCACTGCCCCCCCACACCCCACGGACCCCACTGCAGGGAGGGGTCCCGTGCCCAGGGATGCCGTGGGGCACAGGGGTGTCCCCCACAGACCCCACTGCAGGGAGGGAGGGGTCCCGTGCCCAGGGATGCCGTGGGGCGCAGGGCAGGGAACCTCTTGCCCCCATGATCCCCAGCCTCACAGCACCCCCTCACCCACCAGTGCCTGGAGCCACCAGGGACCTGTCCCCAGGGACCCGCTGCCAGAGCAGGGTCTGCTCCCCAGAAGTGGGACTTGGTCTGGTCCTGGAGCCAGGTCTCAGTGGTTACGGGGTGAAAGCAGAGCCGAGAGCAGTGGTGCACCCCCAGCCTCCTGCAGCACCATGCGGCAGCACGGCTGAGATTCTGCATACCACCAGCAGCACCTGGGGGTCTGTGGCAAGCGCTGGCTCAGCTCATTGGCACGGTGAATCCTCAGGGGGAGGATGTGGCTGACCCCCACTTGGCCTCTTTCACATCCCTGCCTGGCTCCAACAGGGGCTGGAGCCCTGTAGGTCCATCATTGCACCCACAGCTTGTGGCCGTGTCTGGGCTCGACCCTGCCCTGCTGTGGACCAACCATTTAATGCCAACAGCGACAGTGTGGGAAGGAGCACTGGGAACAGAAAGCACCAGGGGGGCAGGAGGGCAAGCTCAGATGTACAGGAGTGCTCCCCTGCATCCCTCATCCCCTCCTGTCCCCCTGGTCCCATGGGATGCTCTCCCTTTGCTTAGCATTCCCATCCTGCACCAGCCCCACCTGCTACCACTCCCTCCCCAGCACGGCAAGCAGGCATCCCCATCTCACTGGGGGCATTAGTGCTTGGGGCAAGGAGGAGGAGGCAGAGCCCAGAGAGCACCCTGGGGTGTCAGCTGCAGGGATAAGGCACTCGCTGGGCAGGGCTGATGCCCAGTGGCCCTAAGGTGGATGGATGCACTCAGCCTGCAGGTGAAGGAGCAGGGATCTCACCCCACACATGCCAGATGGACCTGGGGGGATGCCCAGGTCCCACGGCAGCCCCAGCCGCTGCCCCCTGCCCCTCCAACCCCATCCCCACGGTGCTCTCAGCCTCTCCCCACCTGGTGTGCCCTGGCTCAGCTGGGGTGCCCCAAGGCATGCACAGACCAGAGATGCATTCACAGCAGCCCCGTTGCTTCCTCACCTCCACCCCCTCATTGCAATGGGGGCACCATCCCGCTCAGCCCCCCTGCCCCATCCAGGGACCCTCTCCAGGGACTCTCCCCACTGCAAGAATGGGAGATGTGCCAGTGCTGCGACACCTTCCTCTACCGCCCATGTGTGCCAGGCCAACGGGGATATTTCAGGTGCCAGGTCCGAGACAGGGCTGGAGCCATGGCCATGGCAAGGAGGCGGACAGGGGTGTGTGGGTCGCATTGCCCGTCCTGTACTGAGAAGTGTCCATTAAACAGCTGTGTCTAATTAGCATCCGGCCGGCGTGCTTATGGGGCTTCTGGCTTCTGACCAGGGACTTCTGGGGACCCCACGGCTGCCTGCTGTCTTTAAGACCCTGCCCCGGCCTTGGATCCCTGTCCCATCAAGCAGGCTTGGCCTCGCATCCCCAGAGTGTCCAGCAGCAGTAATGGGGGGAAGCCAGCGTGTGCACCCAGGACCCTGCAAACTCGGTGAGCCCCACATCTCATCAGGAAAGCAGACAGTGAGGAGAGTGCCTGGCTGGCCCCACAGCCTCCGTGGCCCTCCCTGCAGTGGACACCCATCCACTGGGATGAGGGTGCTCCTTGGGTGTGGCAGCACTGGAGGCTGCAAAGAGCACTGGGCACAGGGGATGGCTGACACTGGAAACAGGCTGTTTGCAGCGGTGCTGGGAAACCCGAAATAATGCCACAGAGACACCAAGAGTCCCCAGGAAGAGGTGATTGGAGAGTGGACCCCATGGCTGGCCGCTCCCCCAGTGCTAGCCACATCCACTGAGCTCCCAGGGAAAGCTGCGGCTCTTGCTGGTAGCACATGGTCTGTAGGAACCAGGCTACTGGCAAAGGGGGCTCACCTGCCTGTGGGGGCTTTCCTTGCACAGTGCCTGTGCTGCAGCTCTGAGGGGAACAGGGCTTGAGAAATGGATCTGAGGGGGGAATTAGGAGGGAGAAGCTGCCCTGGCAGCATCTGTGGTGTCTACTGGGACACAGAGCTTGTTGCTAAAGGCTGAATTTGGATATTGCAGCCCATTTCCACGGCTGCTGTTAGGTCCAGACCACGGTGGTGGTGTACAGCTGGCCTCCTGGAGAAAACCCAGCGAGTGTTTCAGGCCCTGGAAACTGTAAAAGCTCAGAGGAGAGGCACCCATCACCTCGAGGAAGAGGATGGGCACCCAGAAGAAGAAGGAGCTGGCCAGTGGTTTGTGTGCCTGAAGCTGGGGTGCCACTAGTGGGTTATGCCCTGGGGTCTGCCTGTGAAGGGAAGCCCCAGGGAATCCCTCGCCTGAGGACATGATGTTAATTGCTGTGTTATTGCTCCAGCTGCTGGAGCTGGAGAGCAAGCTTGGGCAGAGCATAGTTCCTGGGGACCCTGGGGGTGAAGCAACCACTGCCAGCACTCCAAACCCACACTCTGAGCACCCTGCAGGATCCAAGTTGGGAGGGCAGAACCCCCCAGACCCTGATCTAGCCCCACTCTGCACCCACCCCTTCCCCTGGGGACAAAGCGCAGGTGGCCTTCCCACCCCCAGCCTACCCTGCCACCCCCTGCAGCAGCCTGGCACCCCTGCCTGAGCATGCTGCCTGCTGGTGTCCCCGAGGAGCTGGCTAACAAGGGCCACAGGCGGCGGGGCTGGCCCTCGTTCTGCAGGGCTGTGCTGTCACCGCCGCAGCACCAGCTGCCTGGCACGCATGCTCTGCTACAGCTGCAGGTCCCCAGCAAGCACTCACCACAGGGCAGAGTGTGCCCCAGCCATCTGTGTCTCTGCACGGGCAGCCTCGATGTCTGGGCAGAAGCGGGATGACAGGGTGAGGCAATGGGCAGGGTGCTGCCCTTGCATCTCTTAGCTGTCACCTGCTCCTCCGAGACTGGTGACCTCAGACACTCTGTCCCCAGAAAGCCTCCACAGCCTGCAAACTGCCCTCCTAAATGCTGGTGCAGACCTCCTCACCACCCAAATGCTGGTGCAAATCTCCCACGAATGCTTGTGCAAACATCTCACCAAATGCTGATGTAAGTCTCTCCCTGAGTCCCCCCGAACGCTGGTGCAAACCTGCTCCCAACTGCTGGTGCAAAACTCTGACTGAATTCTTGTGCAAACTTTCCCCTGAATGGTGGTGCAAACCTCCCACCAACCACTGGTGCAAACTCCTCCCCAGCTGCTGGTGCAAACCTCCCAGTGAAAGTCCCAGAGGAGCCAAACCAAAGGATCAGGATGCTCCTGTGGGATTTAAGGCTGGGGCACAAGCCAGCTGTCACACCCATCCCTGCCCCAGACCTTGCGAGGAAGAAAATCCCAGGGTGTTAAATTCATTCTGCAGTGGTAGTGTCCATGCAGCCCACATGTCCGTCACCCCAGGCCTATCACCCACCGCCGGGTGCCACACAGTGGGTGCTGTGCTTCCCGTGGGGCTGCTCCCCAGTGGGGGTTCCCAGCCCCAGAACTCCAGCCCAGCATCACCCAGTCTGGGGCCAAGGGCAGCGCCATGGGGTCCTGGGGAGCAGCTCTGTCTCGTGCGTTACGCTTTGCAGCAGGCAGCGGGTCAGAGCATCGGCCACCTTTCACCCAGGTGGTCCTGCCATCTGCAAGGGATCTGGAGCAGCTTGTGCTGCCCGCCCTGCCCAGCTCCCGGTGTCCCTGCTGTCCCATGGGGACTCCGAGGGTGGTGGTGGGGGTAGCAGTACCCCGCTTTGCGGGCAGGCTGCACCCTCTGCTGGGATGCACAGCCATTGCACAGGGCTGCCACCCATCCCGAAAACCTCCGCTTGTGGGGAAGATGGGTGCTTGGTTTGGCACCCTAGTGCGCAAGATAGCACCCTCCTCCAAGCCCGGGCACCTCTGTGTGTCCCCGGGGCCTCCCCTGGGCTTGGCCAGGTGCCGTCAGGTGTGATGTGCCCCAGATGGGAGGTGTCCACCGTGTGTCCTGCACCAGAGCCAGCCCCCCCTCGGGGACTTGTGCTGGGAGCTGTGCTGACACGGCGGGGGGGGGGCCAGGGGTGACCCACTGGACTGAGACAGCATCACCTTGAGCCATGGCACCTAGCCATTGCTGGTGCATGGAGTCAGAGCCGCATCCCATCAGTGCCGGCAGGAAAAGGGGTTTCCCTGGGCAGCATGTGGCAGTGACAGCGCCAGCCACAGCTCCTGGAGGCAGTGCCACCTTGGTGGCCTCAGCCACCCTTCCCCTCCCAGACCAGACCAGGAGTGACCACGCAGAGCAGGGGCAAGTGTCCCCATTTAGCAACATGCCCCCCAGATGGAGCATGGGAAGGAAGGGGGAAGATGAGGGGATTTGGGGCACAGAGCTGAGGTGAGGAGGTTGGACCACCCAGAAGTGACTCTCACCCCGAGACAGGATCTCTAGAGGGACCAGGGCCCTCTGGGGAGACCTCTAGGCAGACTGGGGGGCGAGGGGGCTGGGGAGGGGTGCGAGGGTCCGTCAGAAGTGTGTGTGTCCCCAAAGAGCAGTGACCACAGGGTGTCGCCCCTGCACCACACCAAGAGCAGGCACTGCCACTTTTGGACCTGCTCACTGCACAGGCCCATCGCTGTGGGGCAGTGGGGGCATGGGGCAGCATGGTCAGCAGGGGACGAGAGCATGCTACCAGGCCGTCCTGGTGGAGCAGAAGGGCTGGCATCACCACACCGGCCATGCCTCCATCCTCATGCCCACCTTCTGGTCCAACAGCCATCAGAGCACACAGGGAAGAGGGATGCAGGGACTCATTTCAGTCCCCAGAAAGCACTTGGTAGGGTAGTTTGTGACTCCCTTCTCCTCCTGCCCCAAACCCGGCTCTGACCCCAATCTACATCCCATAGCCCCCTCCTCCTCTGTGGTTATCTGCCTGCAGCGGGTGAGTGCTAGGCCACACACCCCATGTCAAGAGCCATGACTCAACCCGGGCAGCCCCAGGCTCCTGCAGTCTGGGGTGGGCTCCATCCTTTGCAGCACCCAGGAGCTGGTAGACCCTTGGAGAAGAGAGACCAACCCACAGCTCTTTTGGGTCTAGCACCCCTTCCCCACAAGATGCACAGTGAGCTGGAGCCCCCTCCTTTCCATGTCCCCTGGCTTGAACCCTGGGCACCACCTCCTCTGCACAGAGCCACTGCCCCCCCCCAATAGCTGCAGGGTCTGTCCACACCCGGCACTGCCACAGAGCTGGGAAGGATGCTCAAGCAATGGAAATGCAGCCAGGCATTGGGCGTGGTGACAGGGGTAGGGACAGTGATGCCCACCAGCGCCTGCTGAGACTGGTCACATGCTGCCTGGGTCCACAGGGTAGCCCAGAGGGAGCCATATGGGACCTGAGCAGGAAATGGGTTCCCCTCCCAAGCATCTCCCCTAGCATGCTGCCAGGAGCGGCAGGACAAGCTGCCTTGACAGGACACATGCCTGTGCAGGCACCCTGGCATGGAGGTGGTGTGCTCCTCTCCTGGGAAGACGCGCACGGCCTGTGCTACCCACGGGAGCCCACGCAGGGGGGCTGTGTGTGGCTTTCCACCAGCATGCCGTGCCTGGCTCCTGCCACCCCCACATTGCTGGCTCAGTGGCCCTGACACAGCGCAGGGCTGCCAGACGCTGCCTCCTGTTCCCGGCAAGCTCGCTCCTGCTTTCATCCCCGCAGCACAGCTGTGCGCGGAGACATGGAGTGCCTGCATGGTGCAAGGGGTGCAGAGGCGGCTCCGGGATGAGGTGGGGGGCATGGCGTGGTGCCGAGCACAGCGAGCATCTTGCTCCCTGCAGCAGCTTTGCTGTGACTCATCCTGACAACCCACGCAGCACCAGGGCAGCGTGTCCTGGTCTTCTCCTGCCTCGGTGTAAGGCCATGCAGGAGCAATGCATTAACACCACAAGCCCTGGGTTCCTCCCTCCATGCCTCCCTGTGCCTATTGCCCTGGCCTTGCAGTGGGACCAGGAGGTGGCAGCTGGGATGGTGGGCTCAGCCCTGGGCTCCCTGGGTCTCCCGTCTCTTGCTGTTCCCCTCTCCACAGCCACCTGCACCTTGCTGGCCCCTAAGCAACTACTGTCTAGTGCAGGGGCTGGCAGGGAGGGGGCCATTGGCTGCCGAATAAGGTGAGAAGACAAACGGTTTGGGGTGCAGCAAAAGTCCTTCCTTCCCATTTCAGCTGTGCAGATCCAAGCCCCATGGCTGGTGTTGGAGCAGACGCTGCCAGTTCCTCCAGGTAGCATGGCTGGGCAGCTGTAGGGTGCCATGCATGTCTCTGTGTTCCCCAGCATCCCTTCTCGCACCACACGTGTGCTACACACCCCAGCATCCCCTCTCCATCTGGGATGCGGTCCTGAACCTGAAAGCCAGCACACGCTGTCTCCTCTGCCTCCCCACGCCCCCATGTCAAGGCACCTGATGTGGACACCGGTAACCAGGCATCAGTCCAGGACTAATCTGGGAGACCCACGGGGCCAAAGCGTACCCTGGCTGGCCAGGGAGGGAGGAAGGCAGCCAAGGTACCTGGAAAGCAGGGATTTGGACCTGAGCCACCCCAGAAAGCCAGCACCATGCTTGGCACAGGCAGAGACACCCCACCTGCTGCTGGATGGGGACAGGGAGCCCCGTCTGGGTCATCTGCCAACCCACCTGGCATCGATGGGGCCACTTGCTCCCTGGGCCAGGGTTTAGGGGCTCTGGCAGCAACGATGGGGGTAGTAAAGGGGGAGGTACCTCGTGTTCGGCACGGGGCACTCCGCGACCCAGCAGCAAAAGGATCTGGGGGCTGCAGTGACTGATCTGCGAGGAGCTGCACGCAACTATATCTGTCTCACTCGGCTGAGCGATGACTAAGGGAAGGACAGGAGAGCAGTCTGCACACCGCCAGGCAGAGGAGGAATTATTCAGGCTGGAGCGCGGGGGTGGAGGGAGGGGGGCTGGAAGGAGATGGGTGGAGGGAAGCTGTAGGCTGGGTGGGATGCTCTGGCAGCGCTCCCCCTCTACGCCGGAGGGACACCAAGTACCGGACTGGTGAGAAACAGCACTGGGAGACTGCAAGCTGCTGGCTCACTTTTAGGGGAGAAAATACTTGCAGCCAAGGGGGTGCCCTGCCCTAGCCCTAACCCCACAGCCAGATGCTGGCTTAGAGACCTGCCATTAGCACTCAAGGACAGCCAGCATCCCCAAAGCATGGAAAAACACCCAGCAGCTGCCTGCACAGGGCAGGTCACCAGGCATGCACAGCCCCATCCCTGCTCTCCCACAACACGCCGACAGCTGGACAGCGGGCTATGTGTGGGAGCTATTTCTGCTAGTCTCAGGGCCATGCTTGGGCCAGTCCTACGCCTGTGGATGGGCTGCACCACACTGTGCTGGGCCAGCTTCTGGGGGAGAGGCAGGCAATGGCCTTGCAAAAATTTGCCCACAAGTTGAACTTTTATCACTGGCAAGAGAAAGGTGGAAAAAAGACCCCACTGTGTGGCTTGTCTCCTGAGCCCCAGCCCAGCACAGCAGTGCTGTCACATATGCACCTGGTGCACAACAAAAATGAAAGTCAGGAGGAGGGAATGCTGAGACCCAGGGGCTCAGCATCCTCTGGGGCCAATCCCTTCTCCCAGGAAGAAAGGGACCCCACCACATAAGCCATTCCCACAGCCAACAGGCACCAAACCTAACTCCGGGGGTCACCCTGTGCTTTAGGGGCTGACAGTAGGACGGAGAAGAGCAAGTAAAGCACATGGAGCCGCTGTTACTTCAGCTGGACCACCCTGCCTTCTTGACCTGCAGGTTGCAAGTCTTCTCCCCGCTCTGCAAAGACTTTTGCTGTATAACTGGGGCACAAACATCTCAACCCACCTGGCACGTGAAGTTATGGGAGCCTGCAGGCTGCTTTGTGCATGGGGAGCCAAAGAACCTGCTCCAGACCTTCCAGCCCAGGAGGATGTTTGCAAGGGGAGCATCATTTCTAACCCAGAAAGCCACAAAAACTTGCAGCCAGGAGTACCTCAAAGTTCTCTGGATCACTTTAATGGTGCAGAATTGAAATGCGTGTGTTATGGTCAGGGAGTGGGGATGAGGCTGTGCATGAGCCCCATCAGTCGAACATCTATAGGCTATAAGAGGAGGACCACAGTCCAGGATGGTGCAGGAAAGGAAATTAAGGAATGGGCTGTAATCCAGCATGATTTCATGCCCATGTGTTCAACAGGGCTTGTCAAATAATCCTGGCTTCTTTATCTGATGACTTTATAAATCCAGTTGCTAAAACACCACGATGGACATACCAGGCTGCTGCCAGGGCATCCCTCCAGCACCCTGAGCTCTGAGCAATGCCAGGGGATCGCCTCAAGGCCAGCAACCCAGCAGGACCCAGCCCTGGGGACTGCCACCCACTGCACCAGCTCTCACAGACTGCAACATCTCTGTCACTGCCTGGCCCCCTCCGAGCTGGCCCGTGCCCAGCGGGTCCCTGGCCTGGCAGTGAGGTGGGATTCAGAGGATATGGCATCACCCCGGCTTCATCTCCTGTCTCCCTAATCCTCAAAGCAACCTGACATCCTCTTCCAACACCCTCAGCGTAGCCTGGCAACAGCAGTACCGGCATGGAAACGGCTGTACCGGCATGGAAACAGCGTGGACATGTGGCTGCCGGAGGAGAGACAAAAATGTCAGGCGGATCACCCCTTGACTCAGCTGTCTCTCTGCTCCCAGAGCAGCAAAGCTACCCTGTCTCCCCCAGGTACCTCCAACGGGTTGCAGGTGCTGGGCATGAGAAGCCCCTCCTCCAGCCTCTCCTCATCGCCCAATATTGCATGAGATGAGTTGGTGGGTCTCAGCCCAGGTCTTGCAGGTCCTGACACCCAGGAAGCTGCACCAGCATGCAGGTGCCCCTTGCAGGTCCCTTGTAGAGGGAGACCCATACCCCACTCTTACCTCTCCCAGAGCAAACACCTGGTTTGAGGAGAATAAATCTGGGAGATCCAGGAAAATGATCCCTCTTGTTCTGGGCTGCCAAGGGCTTTTTCCTGCAGCCAGTCCCTCCGTTGGGGCCAGCCCTCCCTGCAGAGGGGAGGAAAGGCACCGACATCCCCAGGCAGGGGGTGACATTAGGGCTGCCCTCCTCACCCCGTTTGGCCAGGGGGACATCTCCCCAGCAGCGGGCAGGGAGGGTGGCCAGAGCATCCCCCTCTCCCAGGGAAGGAGATCCGGTGGGGGCATCGGAAATTACACAACACTGCGCCAAGCAGACAAGGCAGCGAGCGCAGTGGGGGCGCACGCCAGCCCCCGGAGTGAATTCCCTGACGTGGCAAACATCTCCCGAAGCCCCCTCGACGCCCACCTGCACACGCAGGCAGGAGCCCACACGCATACGCAGGCAGGAGCCCACGCGCCGGCACACGCCTGCCTCTAAAGGAAAAGCCTCACTGAAGCTAGTGCTGAAATAGTGAATTGCCTCATTCATTCACCCTCTCCGGAAGCTCTGCCCGTACATGCAAGCATACACACGGGGAGGCATGTGCAGCAGACGCGTGCGCCCAGCCTTATGTCCTCCAGAAACTCTCTCCCCAGCCCAGCCACATTCTTCACCACCCGCTCCGAAATGCAAGCACAGTCCGCAGCCATGTGTGTCCCTCCACGCAAACCCCAGCTCTGCAGGTGGGAAACCCCAGTTGCAGCAAATTTTGCATGCGACCCCTTTCATGGCATGGTGGGATGACTCATGTTGCCTGTGGGGGGAAAGTCCCCCTGCCACTTTTTGGTCCTAAATCCAGAGACTCTCACATGGGAGGTGCCCCCTTAGCACACATCATATGCACTTCCAGCCATGTTTGACCCCACGGCTTGGAGAACACCCTCTACAGGAGATGCTGTTGTAGCAGAAACTCTTCACCGTGGCCAAATGGGTCTCTCCAAAAGCTTGAACAGGACCTGTTCAGGGCTCAGCACATGCGTGGCATGGGGGACATGTATGTGCATGGCATGCAACATGTGCATGCCCAGTGCCACATCCACATGGGACATGCATGGACAGAAACTTCCATTTCTAAGCCGGAAGGTCTGGCCTGGGGTTGTCACCTGGCAAACACTCCCATGGGACATGCAGGCTTGCAGCACATGCTTGTGTGCTGCCCTGGGCAGATGCAACACTTGCCCACACACATGCACACACACCTGGCATGCTCCACAGTGCACAGCTCTGCAGACCCCATTTGAGGGTTCGGCAAACACAGGGCACACACAGGCACAGCCAGTCAGCAGGGGGGCAAAGCGATGCCTGCAGCCTGCCTGCCTGCTCCCCGGTGTGACCCCGCTCTGCCGCCGTGTCCTTACGTAACTCCAGCCGAGCGTGGGACAAGCCACCGCACCGAGCAGGGAGATGGAGCGGATTCAGCTCATTTCTTTTCCTAGAATAACTTCTTTTAAGCCCCGCGAGGTGCCCAAGAAAACATCCCATCTCCACCCCCCACCCCCTCACCTGGCAGCCTCCCAGCAGCACCGAGCCGTGGTACAGCCGCCACAGTCGGCACAGCGTCTGCAGCGCCCACGAGCAAGGCATCGCGCTCTTGCCAGGGCCCCTTTCCTGACCCGGTGCTCAGGTCACGGGTCCTGGCATCCAGGATGCTCAGCTGTTACAACATGTCCCTAGTCCTGTTCTCCCTCCCCTTGTACAGGAGGGAAATGCTGATGCACCCACAGCCACCCCAGGACCTGTGGGACAGGCTCCCCGCTCAGTTCACCCCTTTAATCGCTGCTGCGGACACAACGTCTGCGTCAAACAGGGAGAATTTCTTGCAGCAGGAACTGCTGCCCATATTGGCATGACCCAGGGATGCGGGCACCAGACCACATGCCTCGAGGAAGGGAAAGCATCAGCACCCACAGCCCAGAACCTCTGCACTGTCCCTACCCGCCCCCTCAGTGGCTGCTCTTTCCATCTGACTTTCAATATTCTTATTTTCCCTCAACCTTATCTAGAATTTGAGACCAGATGCAGGGGCTTGTATTTTCCCAGACTGCTCTCCCTTCACAAACACAGGCCATGCAATACCACTCCAGCCGGAGCAATGCTTTGAAGACGGCGGTTTGCCAAAGAGGAGCCCTGCCACTATCACAGTGTGTGGCAGCAATCCCAGGGCCGGTGGTGCAGCTCAGCCCCTCTCCCCAAGCCCTGCACATTGAGCACTCTGTGGTTTTTGCTCCCCTCCAGCAGCAGCAATTTCTCCTCCCCTCCTCCCTCCCACTCCCCACCCTCCTTCGGGCTGTACATTCAGTGCCGCTGCCCTTACTGAAGGTTGAAGCAAAGCTGGGAATTAGTCTGGGGCTGTATTTTCTTAAGCGTTACCTCTTCCAGCCCTTTCTCATCTGGAGATGCTGCTGCTGTCCTCATTTGTCCATAATTATGTGGCACTGTAACTTTTCCTCTTTGCTCTCTCGCTTCCCGCAAATTGGAGGGTGGGGTTTGCAAAGCCTGGCTTTCACCTTAACCCACCCACCTCTCCACCCAGGCTCGGATGTATTTGCTTTGCGATGGTCCTGCCAGGAACAACCACGACTGCCTTTATCTTGGTGCCTTGCAGCAGCTCTGGGCACCGTGGACCGGGCTGAATCCTCTCTGCAATCCCCACCATGGGCAACAGGACATGGCTTTGGGAACTAGAGCCTCAGTGCTCCAGATGTGGCCCTACAGCTGGCCAGCTGCGCAGGGCTTCCAGGCACCTTTGTGTCCCCTTGGGCCTGGCCTCTCTGGACCCCCAGCTGATGAGGTTGCTGGAAAGCATTGGTGCGAGCTGGGGAACCGCCAAACCCCCTGCCCTGTCCATTAGTCTGGGCTGAGGGGAGAGCGTGGGGCTCTCTCAGGTCTTGGGGTGTCCCCTCAAGTCAGTGTTACAGAGGGGGATGTGGCAAGCACAGCCCAAGCCCAAGCACTGCCACCAGACCCAAGCGATGCAGGTGACGAGTGGGAGCTCCATTTCATCTGAGCAAGCATGAGAGGAGCAGGGGAGCAGGTTAGTGGATGCCTTTGAGGCCACCTGGGCAAGACCAAACTCCTTTCCCCAAGGAGCAGAGCAATGCATTCAGCAAAAAACTATGCACAGAGCAGGCATTGCAGACATCTCTGCCAGGCAGGAGAGGATGAATGTGCCCAAATACCATGGTGATGGGCACCCAGGGAGCCCAGATTAAACAGAAACCTCCAAGAACTGCCCTCTGGGCCAGAGACACATCAGAATGCTGCTTGACTTGCAGATGGTGACCCATAACACACTGTTAACCACTGGCCACTTCATATACCACCACCACCAGCACCCCTGGTCCCATCTCCCCATACTCTGCCTCCAAGCAAGAAACAGGCAGAGAGAAAAAACATCCTTGTTCCAGCCTCCAGCTGGGGCACCAGATGCTCAGCCAGTCCCTGCCAGCATCCCCAGCTCACTCACTACTGCATCCCCTCCCAGTTCAACCTCAACACTGGCTGGTGTCTCAGGCTCCTGATGGAAGGCTCCAGAGGAGGCTGTTCCCTGCCAAGAGCAGGCAGTGACCTGGAGATCCGCAGAGCCACTACAGGGCCAGTACAGTGCCATATGGCAGGGTCAAGGGCTGGCAAGCACACAGCCCCATGAGATTGAGCTGAGATGCCCAGGGCCAGGCAGCCCCATGTCTCCATTTGCTTGCAAAGACAAGACTGGGGCATCTCAGCACCCTCCAGCACTCCGGAGGGCATGCTTGGAAATCTTCCTCCTTTCCCTTCTCCTCCTGTACAGGGATCTTTATGGCTTTACCTACCTACCATCCATAATCCTGCTGGACCAAGGAGATGGCATGCTCAGAAAGCAGCAAAATCAGACGGGTTAGTAATGATGAGCTATGGGTAGGGATGGAAGCAACATGGCACCGCTGCAGCACCGGTGGAGTCTTCTGCCCCAGCATAACATCGCCTGCATCCCTCTGAGCACCTCCTACCATCGAGCCAGGGCAGTCACAGGGAAGGTGGTCTGGGAGGCAACAGTGAAGGGGCAAGACCAGAATAAAGGCAAGCCCACCTGTTCTTTCAGAAAACTCTCTTTACCAGACAACCCCCAGATCACATGGGGTTTTTTTTTGGGAGGTCACAGATTTGGTAGCATCACAGAGGTGTGAAGCTTCCTACAGCAGTCAGCTGGGTACCACTATGCAGCCTGAGGAACCCATCACATCTTACCACTGTCAGCTCATTTGGCAAATTAAGGATTAGAAACCAGGCAGATCTGCAAAAGGAAAACCATGAGGCAGCCACACTTCCAACAGATGCAGAAAGGTTTGTCTCCAGCCTGGACAGCCCCCCACCCCCAGCTCTGACCTTCAGGGCCATCATCCCTGCTGGGAACACACATCATCCCTGCTGGAACATCCCTGGAAAGCAGGGACTCAGGATGTGTTTCAAGGCCAAAATTTCCAAAGTGATGGGGCGACTGGAAGAGCTCAGTATGCTTGGCACCCAAATGCAGGCTAGAAATAACGTGGTTAAAATGTAACTTGGAGAGAGCCATCCCCAGGAGAAACCATCAAGTGTTACAGGACGCCTTTGCTGAAGAAAGCAGAGCAAATGCTGGAAGCTGAAATGGAGCCAAGCCAAACTTCAGTGCACGTCCTCCACATGCACACGGGTCCCCAGAGGCGGCTGACGCTATTTGGGCTCCCCAGGACGGCTGGCCTCCCTTCCAGGGAGACACGCGAGGTGACAGGCGGGTACCAAGGAGGATGCCAGGGGCTGCAGGGGTGCTGCCAGCTCTCAGCTACCATGGCCCTGCCCCGCCAGGGAGCACCTCAGAGTTCAGACGCTCCAGATATGAGTCCCATGCCTGCTGCTTGATTCCCGCAGCAACCCAGGACAACTCGCCACACTCCAGCACCCACCAGTTGAGGTGGGCACATTGCCTTTCCTCTTTCACCTGCTTGGAGAGGGTGCTTGCAGAGACAGCTCCCACGAGGGGCTGCCCCAGCCTCCACATTCTGCACGCCCAGTTTAGACCACTGTGTTGGTCTTTCACAGTAGGAGTCAGCAGGGTAGGTCAGGAGGCAGGATCTGCCTTGTGGAGCCTTGCTCTTCCCCAGGCTCTGCCCCAAAAAAGCACTGCAGCATCCCCCATGCTGCCCCTTCCTCCCACTCACTCTTGCCCTCAGGTTTTGGCCGCTCCAGCAGAGCCTAAGCACAGGTGGGGACAGCAGGGGACTGGAGAAGATGGAGCCCTTCCACACACGGCTGCCCACTGCCACGCAGAGCCACTTGCATCTGCCCCACATGCTCAACGTGGGTGGCAGGAGAGCCCCAGCGTGCTCATCCAAGGGGGTTTGCAAAGGTCAGCCCAGGAGGAGGTCTCCGTCAAAGGCTGCATGCCAGCACCGGCTGGGAACCACTTGAGAACAGAGGCGGGGGGGGGGGGGGGGGNNNNAAAAAGAAAAAATAACCCAGCTGGGAGCTGCCAGGAGAGGAAGCGGCAGGTTGAGACAAGGACACGGCTCATTATGCCACCCCCGCAGGTGCAGAGCGTCGAGCGGAGTGCAGGGCTCAACTGCTGCTGGCAGTGTGCTGGCAGGGGGAGGGCAGCGGCCGGCATCCTCAGCCCCAGCCAGGAGGACAAAAGAAACACCATTATCATGGCTGATAGTGACATCCACCCCCTTCCTCCTGCCTGCCCTCAGAGGCTCTGGCGGGCACAGGAGATACTGCTGGAAAAATATCTTCCAGTGCTATCGCTGTCCTTGGGGATTTTCAAGGCCAGACTGGATAGCCCACAGCAATCCATTCTGACCTTATGGCTGACATTGCTTGGAGCACGAGACCTCCTGGGAATCATTCCCATCTAGATCATCCCGTGCTCTGAGGCACAGCCCGCTACAGGCTGGAGCTATCAACAAGGTCAGGGAGATTGGGAGCTGGTGAGAGCCACCTCAGGTTTAGCGGTTTTCTCGGGGGATGTGCCAGGGGCTGGATAAGCCCTGAGGAAGAAGGTCCCCATGTCCTTGGGACAGGGCTCGCCTGCACAGGCAGCAGTTTCAGTAGGGACTAAGACCCAGGCTGGACCTGGAAGGTGACCCACCATCATCTCCTCGGAGATGCATCAGCCTAAGGCTGCAGCCAGCTCAGCACCAGGTGGGGAATGGGGCATTAATCCTATTTAAAAAAAAACCAAAACCTTGGGCATGGATTTTTTTCTTGCAGCCCTTTCCTCATCTTGCTTCTCAGGGTGCTGGAAAAGGCAGGCGGCATCTCCAAGGATGGGAACAGGCAGGAAGGAGAGACAGCACCGAATGCGTGGGTGCTGCTCACGCCGTGGAGAACAGAGTACAAACCCCACCGCTGCCAAGCCCAGTGTCCTCAGATGCATCTCCCCAGCTCAC
The DNA here is from genome assembly GCA_013389905.1 of Sula dactylatra. NCBI lineage: Eukaryota > Metazoa > Chordata > Aves > Suliformes > Sulidae > Sula > Sula dactylatra. The sequence goes on along the minus strand of WEKW01025044.1, from coordinate 116,942 downwards.
CCAGCCACCGTTGCCAGAGGCTTCCCCATGCCGGTAAGATGCAGATCCAGCTCAGAGGAGATGGCGGTGATGGGGGAGAGGTCTCCTTTGCAGTGGTACAGTGCCCACCAAGAACACGCTTCACAGCCTGCACTCAGGTAAGAGGTTGCAGAGTTCAGTGGTCTCGTCCACTGCTCCGACCCCCAGACACCGAGTCACGATGTTTTAACAGAAAAACAGCTGAGGCCAGGGTCCCCCACCTGCCCATCCTCTCTGGGATGGAGACCCATGGCTGAAGCCTCGGAGGAGGCTGGTGCTCCGGGGGAACACACCACGCCGCTCACCCCTGCAGCCTGGGGACTACCCGCGCCAGACGCATCATCATAGGGCTCACCACCCCTCAGTGGGTTTCTCCTTTCAGGAATTTGTTTAATTGCCTTTTGACCCCAGAGGAGTTGCTCACATCTTCCCCCTCATCCCGCCACCCGAGGCCACCATTTCCACAGGTCCGTCCCAAACGGCTTCATGAAATGGACTTGTGCCCCGAGGTGCCCCGCTGTGGGAAGGGAACCCGAGCAACCCCTCCTGGCTCGCCTCCCCCCTGCCACACAAGGTCTTGTAATTCCCCGTCATGCCTCCCTCAGTCATCTCTTCCCCCAGACGGAAGACAGCCAGTTTATGTAATTGTTCCTTCTATGGAAACGGCTTCATACCTTTAATTATTCCTGCCACCCCTCCTTGCACTTTCCTGGCGTGTCTTTAAAAGGGTGCGGATGTGCCCGGCTGTGAAGGAGGAACAGTTTTGGTTAAGACACTCGCTGCACCCTGGAAGGGTGGTTCTGGTCTGCCCTGACCCCTCTCCTGCCCTGCTTTCAGCGGCAAAGGGGCCGCATCCAGCCCCCGGACCAAAGCCCTTGTTTGTGCCCGGGCAGGCTGCACACCAAGCAGATCATTTGTGAGCACACGGGGACACGGCCGATGCCAGCTCCCCCCTCCCCGGTGCCCCCCAACGATGAAAGGGAACAAAAAGGATTTGCAAAGCCAGGAGATTGGCCTGGCGCAGGAGCAGCAGTGGGAGCCCCCCCCCACCGGGGGTACGTGTCCGGCCGAACAAACAGACCAGGAACGGGACAGGGAACAGCGAGTGCTGCTTTAGCATCACGATGACTCAGCCGCTGTGCGAGGGGTACAGGGAAAACTCCGACTCTCCCAGCTCCGAGGGGCGCCATGAACAGTTCCATGGCAGGGGGGAAAGGAGGGAAAGCGCGGGTGGCTGCTGGCGCCCGGCCCAGGGAGGGACGGGGACACCGATGCTGCGACCAAACCACGGGACAAGCCCAGAAGTCGCTGCAAAGCGCTCCATTCGAATGCCTCCTCAGACGGGGAGCACGGCGAGGGGTTTCAAAAGCACCCGCTCGTCACTGCAAACACGATGGCGATGGTCACGAGCACCGTCAGCATCGCCGCTCAGCCTCACCACGGCACCCGCTGCTTCCCGCCTCCGTCTGGGGATGGGCCCACTGGTGGGACGCCCTCCCGGGAGGGACCCTTGCTCCAAACTGACGCCGCACCTTGGCGGGCCAAGGGGTGGGCTTGTTCCTCCGGGCGGGAAGGGTTCCTGGGCAAAATCCCGGGTATTGGGCGCAGACAGCTCCTCCATTCCGGAGCCGCCTTGCTGCCGGTCAGGATGCTGGAACGGCCCAGGGGGGACACGGTGGCAGCACGAACATGCTCCCTGCGTGGGGACGCGCAGCAGGGCGTGGCGGGGGGATGTCCTGGGAGCATGGCGAGCCCACGGGCCAGCGGCAGCCGGGGACTGTGGAGGCAGGAGGCACCGAGCAAGGGGATGGGGACCCGTCCTAACATGGCCCCACGCCTCCTGCCGGGACTGGGCTTCACTGTCCTGCGGCGCCTTCCTGCAGGGAAAATGCACGGCCCCACATGAGTCCCACCAACCCAACCACGCGGGGGTCGGGCGCCTCAGCCCAGCCCCATGCCGGGCAGCCCGGGCTGCAGGGCCGGGTCGTCACAGCGGTGGTGCCGTCACGCCGGGTGTTGCGGTGCATGGGGCACCGTCCACGAGGAGCAGACGGACGGACAGACACCCCACGAGGCGACACCCCACGCGGGGACACCGGGGGGTGGAGGCCTCCCTCCCCGGGGCAGCGTCACCCCCCATCGCAGCCCACCCCGCCCCCACCCCACGCGTGACACCGTGGGGGAAAGGGCTGACGCGCGGCACCCCGCTGACATCACGCCCTTCCAGAAGATTCCCCCAAGGATCCCGCCGCTCAAAACGGATGCCCGACCAATGAGAGCGCCCTTAGGGGGCGGTGCCGGCTTGAACTGGCCAATGGGAGGAGGAGGCAGAAAGGCGGGGAGAGGAGGGAGGGTCTCGCCGCAACCCTCCCTTATCACGCCCCGCCTCCCCCACTGGACAAGCCAATGAGCGGGGGCAATGCGTCGATGGACAGCCTGCCGGCCCAACGAGACGGGACGTGCGGGGGCGGGACTCCCCTGACGTTAAAGTCGAGGGGTGGAGGCGGCTCGGCGAGCGCGCGGTGCTAGAGGGTCGGGTAGGGAGTGACTACGGGTGGTGTTGGCGGCGGCTCTGCCCCACGGACCCGCCTTACGGACCCTCTCAGTGCCGGAGCCGGCCTCACGGTGGGTCTGGGGCGCGGCGCCCCCGGCCCGTGGGGTGACAGGGCGTCCGTGTGGGGCTGGGCAGTCAGTCCCCCGCCCCGGGGGGTGACAGGGGGTTGCTGTGGGGCTGTGGGGTCAGTCCCCCGCCCCGTGGGGTAACAGAGTGTCGCTGTGGGGCTGGGGGGGGGCAGTTCCCCA